>CAJQUN010000001.1:16142260-16534620 GCA_907163345.1 Haberlea rhodopensis
AGTGGTTCGGCAACATGTGAGCTCGACCCAACTGAGTGGTGGTAGTGCCAGCAGTGTTGCATTGCCAGGTCCTGGAACTAGCAAAACTCCAGTGTTAGCACTCCCAGCACCGGATGGAACAGTCCAGGCCCCCGGACAAGATCCGTTTGCTGCATCTTTGAGCATTCCCCCACCTGCATATGTGCAGATGTCGGATATGGAAAATAAGCAGCACTTGTTAGTGCAGGAGCAGATGGTATGGCAACAGTATTCAAGGGAAGGCATGCAAGGTCAAACCAGTTTGCACAAGATTGGTGCTGCGCAGCCTTATGGAATTCCACCAGCATACGGACCTCCTGGGTACTACTTCACTACTTAATGATTTTTCAGTAAGTTTACTGGAATATTGTATTACTCTTGTTTTCCTTTGCATTTTATGTTATATATTGCTTGCAATTGTGCATGACCATGGGTATAGAAAGGGCATGACAATATGCTGAAGGTATTTGATGTGATCCATTTATAATTTATTCTGTGATACCATTTGAGATCTTTCAACAATGTTACCCGAGTGAAAACATTAAATTGATGTATTGAATGGGTATCTCAGTCGTTCATGTTAAAAATGCATAATATGTGTGTGTGTACATGGTAGGGTAGAAATTCTTGTATGGACATCAACACACATGCAAACATATACATATAGATACATATTTATGTTTGTTGATGTATGACAGGACCATGTTCATACAAGAATTTTCTCGTGGTAGGTTAGCTGATATGTTGTTTCCGCCAGCTATGGACTGTTTCCTGCTCCTCCGTAACAAAAATAAATGAAAGCTAAAAGAATCCAATGAGCCAAGTCCGTCTCATAATTCGGCTTCGTTAAATGAAATATCCAATGAGCCCTTTTTCGCTTTCTGAGATTCCATATGCAAAGGGAAAGGGTGAAGCTTCAATTGGCGGTTTTCATGTTTTGGTGGGGAACCTTCTTTAGAAACCTTTGTGCCTCTTCATATTAGCTTACAAGAAGTTTGCATCATGTATAAAGTTTATTAATGGTTTATTTGGGTTGTGGAACCTCCTAATGCTTATAATTTAAATCAAAAAATTTCCCTGAAATTTAATCTTTCAAGAACTAAAAATTTTCTTGATTTGAGTCAAACGGCACTCTCTCAAAAACCATATAGCTTGACATAGGGGTGAGCAATCGATCAGAATCGAACCGAATTTTCGAAAAATCGAAATGACCGAATTTTTTTAGTCTAACCGAACCGACCGAATTATACTCTCAAACCGAACCGACCGAACCGATAAAAAATCGGTTAATTCGGTTATCGACCGAATTAACCGATATTTTTAAAAATTAGATAATTTGATTAAAAAATTTGGTTTAAAAAATTTGGTTTAAAAAATTTAAAATGTAATATTTAAATAAAGAATGATAATAATTGATTTTTTTTAAAAAAATTCAATTAAATTGTTTTAAAATTTTTTAAAAAATATTAAAAAATTAAAAATTTCTGTTTATTTGGTTAATCGATATATTTAAAATAAAAATCGAAACCGAACCGAATTAACCGATTTTTAAAAAAATTAAAACTGAATTTCGAAAATAACCGAACCGATTTTCCAAATTAGTTCTGTTTGTTCGGTTTAACCGAACTTTGCTCACCCTAGTTTGACATCCTCTCTTGCAGGCGGAGCCACGTTCAGACAAGGGAGCCAAATATCCTCCCTTGCAAAAAAAAAAAAAAGATTTAAAAATTTCATTATCTTCCAAAATCTACCGTTTCCCTCCAAAATTATATTTTGACTCTCTAAAATTTATTTTGCCATCCATTTTTTATGTCATTATTTTTGTACCCCTAAACAAAGTTCTTGTGCAATCAGAAAAAAAAAGACAAAAAAAAAAAAGAACCAAGAATAATAATAAACTTCATAATGCAAAGGCAAAAAATCAAATCTGCACTCTTTTCAATACAATTAAATCAAGAATGCAATAAGAGAGAGTATGTGTTTAACCAACTTAATGATTCTTTCAACTGTGTTATTATGTTGTTTGATTGAAAGCCTGAAATGTTAAAATTTTTTTATTTAATTTTGATTATTAAAAAACTATATCACTTATGAGTTAATCAAATTAATTAAATTTAATTATCTAAAATTTATATTACGAGAGATTATAAATTTTTTAAGTTTTTTATTAAAAAATATATAAAAAAGGTGATCACGATTAATTAATCATTTTGATTACGAGCCCAACATGGTTCCATTTTTTAATTGGGAATTCACTTTATGAAATATAATTTCAGTTTTAGTTCATAATTCGAACAGACGGATCGAGTCTAGGTTGGGAAAAAAACAAGGGAGCAGTCGGATTGGGTGGGTGGTGTTTGGTTGGGAGTTGGCTTAATCATTAATTTATGATAAAACAATTTGTACGTGTTATAACTTGAATAGATTAAGGCATAATAATTAGGTTGAAATGTACTTGTAAAACATCGAGATATATAAATAAAATACCTAATATAAAACATTACTCGGTAATTTTTTGAGATAACGGTATGTTTTTTTAGCAATATATTTGTAATATTTTTATTTCTAATTTGGCTTGTTTTGTATATAACCATATGTTTATTGATCATCCGTCCAACCATATCCGCTTCTATACCAAAATTATTCCCTTGGGTGGAATCATTAAAAAAGTCAAATTGTGCTTTGGATAGGACAAAACTCAGGACAAGTGGGTCTCATGAAAAATTGCAAACAACTATTATTTATTAAATCACTTGGTAAACCTTACGAAGAACTTGAAGCATTTTAGGAAACCGTGCTTTGACAAACATAAAGGAAAAATTATGGAACATTTGGGCGTCTACTTCAATTCCTTGCCAAGTATGACAGAATTCTGAATCATTTCAAGAACAAATATCTTTTACTGGGGATAAGTCTATAAATTATCTTCAAGTCTTGTTCTTCATCAAACATCCAATTAATTGGGCTTTTCTAGAATACCATATATTTCGTAATTATATTTGTTGTAACTAATTAATTGAATTCATGGCCATAACCAAATTCAGTGATGAGCATACTTCACCTGTGCCACCTTCAAGGATCTTCAAGGCCTCTATCGTCGATTCCCACAACCTGATTCCGAAGCTGATGCCCCAAGCCATCAAGAGCATCGATATTAGTGAAGGCGATGGAGGTGCCCGGAGCATTAAGCAGATCAATTTTGCTGAAGGTCACTTACCGATTTTAATGTTAAATTTTTTTTTTATTTTTTTCCAATTTCTAAACTAGTGGGGGACGGATTCGAACTCGAGCCGTTTATAAGGTGAGAGGGTGACGACCACTAGGCCACTGCCCTTGTCTTCCATATATTAAATTTTTAGCGAACTATATATTCAGAGAAAACAACATGTTCACTTTCATGTTAAGACTATTACATTGTCTATTTTCATCCATACTCCAATCCAAATCTTTTACACATATATATAAAGTGTTTTTACTATATTCAACTTATAATTATTCATTCAGGTAGTCCCATGAAGTATGTGAAGTATCGTGTAGATGAGCTCGATGAAGAGACGCTAACGTATGGATACACATTGATCGAGGGGGATTCACTTGTTGACAAGCTTGAGAAAATAACTTACAATGTAAAATTCGAGCAATCACCCGATGGAGGCTCCATTTCAAAAGTTACAAGCACTTACTATACTAGTGGAGATTTTACTCTGAAAGAAGAGGAAGTTAAGGCAGGCAAAGAAAAGGTTCTTGCAATGTATAAAGCTGTGGAGGCCTACCTTATTCAAAATCCTAATGCTTATGTTTAATTGATTTTGCTCTCAACTTTCATCTTTGTGTCGTTGCTTTTGTTGCCGAATGTTATGAAAATAGAAACATGAATAAGGATCTTGTAATATATATGGATGAATAAATGTATGCTGTATTTCATCTTATTTATATAATAATGAGTAATAAACTTATTATATGACGGGCATGGATAGAGCCAGTATTTCAAATTAACTGGTTCTAACCTGGCTATATAGGAATATTAGATCTATCATGATTTGATTTAGAAAATTGAGCTAAAAAACAAAATTTCCAAAAATTAACACTAAAATTTTATTTTATTTTTAAATTTATATTGGGCGGGAGCTTACCCTAGACCAGGGGAGCTCCGCCCTTCATGATAGGTGATCTTACATATAATCTTTCTGTCAAATGAAGTTTTATGGCCTTCTCTTTGACAAAGGGTAATCATTTTTCACTGCATAATCCCTACTTACCTTACACTAATAATTAACAAATGGGTAACACATTTTACAATGATTATAAAATTTATGAGTATACTCAAATGACAGATATTCGACTAGTCTGGTAGAATTTGATAATTATAGTTAATAGAGAGGGCAATATATTGAAACCGCTTCAACTTTTAGAGAGATTTGTGTAATTGTGTTACACAAATCATTTAATTTTAAAACTGACAAAAGTGAATAATAATCACAAACAAAATATGTAGTGATTAATATTGTATGACATTCGTCATCTTTCATGCATATAATCAGCGAAAACAAATACATGAAAATATCTATACATACACAAATTAATGAAGCAAAAGAAATCTCCAAACCTTAAGATCTGTACAGACTGTATAATTTTTCTGTGAAAACATAGTTAATGACGAGACCTTCCATTTCCCAGGTTATAATTTTCAGCTGTAAGCGACCCCATAACTTCTTCAAAGGGCTGGCTACAAACGAAAGTATGTAGAAAAAAACCCTCCATAATACCATAAATACAAATTTAATCAAATATATTACTATTCTCTTCAAATTCTTGAATTCCATTTGTTTTTTTTTTTGGCTTTGTTTCTTTAGATTAATTTGTCACACTGTTTCTTGATTTTGCATTCAGACTCGCGATTAAATAAGTAAAAAAATAATAGGTAAGTTTAAGAGGTGACATTGATTTGTGATAATGAAAATGGCAAGAACAGAAACAAGGGCCACAAATTGAAGGAGTGGAGATGATTAGTACTGTGAACCTAGATGATGATGAATACGCAGATAAGACATAGATGTCGAGCAAGGGGCGGACGTATTTCTGAAAATGCTCGAAAGCCCAATAATATATGCTTTTTCTTTTGTCTATTAACGAACATAATTTCTAACTGTACTGGGATTAATTACCACGGCTTGGTGAGGTGAAAAATGTGATTTCAACGAGTTCATGTGGCTAAGGACCGAGCCTATATCACGCCACTTGTGGACTGCTTAGCCACATCTTTCAGAATTCTTTTAGTGGTAAAATGGCCTAAAATACCTAGTCAAATATTTAAGTTTTTGTTCAGTAATATTAAGGTCCAATCTTCATTAAAATTACCTATTTAACCTTAGCAATACATGAATAGTATATAATACATTAGTTTATCTTTCTCTTGTTATTTAGAATTTTTTTATGTTTATCTATTAAAAAATAGTGTCTCTATAATAAATAGTTTCGAACATTTTTTTAAAAAAGTTGTCTTTTTAAATATATATATATATATATATATATATATATATATATATATATATATATATATATATAGTGGCGGAGTAAGATATTTGGGAACAGGGGCAAAAAAATTTTAAATAAAAATTTTATACCAAATAAAATTTTAAGGGTCAAAATATAATTAAAGGGGGGCAAAATGTAATTTTTAAGGGGCCAACTACAATTTTTTTAGGATAAAATTGCAAAAAAAAAGTAAATTTTTTTTAAGGTAAAAAGAATTTTTTATTTATTTTTGGACAAGGGGACACTTGCCCCCTGCCGCTCGGTGGCGCACACACACAAAATATTATATAAACTATTTGTATATATAATGTGATATAATTACTACAAAATAATATGAACTTGTGGATATAACTACTAATACAATTGAATACACATGGGATAAGAATTACATTTTACAATAGTACCTAATCATTAGGGAATATAGTACCAAACTTTTGTGTCAATAATATCATTTTTTATTCATAAATAGTATCACATGTCTAGGTTAAAAGTACTATATTGTGTCTGTAATGACAACTACCACATTATATATATTATGTGATACAATTACTATCAATATAGAAGTTTAGTAGTAATTTTATGACATCATATATACAAAATATGGAATATAATAGCACATCAAATATGATGTTATATCAAATCCAAATATTGATTGTATTAAATATTATTTTACCATCATACCTAATCATAGATGTTATAATATCACATTTATGTGTTAATAATGTCACCTTAAATAGTAATACATGTCTAGGTTAAGAATACCACGTTATGGTACAATTACTAACGCATGATATCTAATATGTGACAATATTGGTTCGTAGTGTTGATTTATTTGAGTAACTAACGAAAACTAAGTTTTATATTGCCACTCATTCTCAATGTGAATTCCCCCGATAAAAAATTATAGTCAGCATGTTTGCTTGCTCATAGCTAATTATTTTTCCGTAATTCAAGTATTACGTACAACAATACTTTCTGTGTATTCGGTATTTGTGTATAGAAGTTTATTGACTCAACTGAATGATTTTATCTATGTAGTACTTAACTTTATACACGTATACAGTGCTTGGTAAGGTGATTAGAATATACACAAATCTTTACAATTATGGCAAGAAAACCAATCACAATATATTGCCTAAGATGGAGTGCTTCTGGAAGAATCAATCTTGGTTCCATGAATCACGCTTGGACTTATACACTTATACACGCCCCCCGCAAAATCGAGGTTCTGTCAGCAACAGAGATTTTAGATCGTAAAAGTTGAAAACGAGTGTGAGATAGAAGTTTGGTGAGAACATCAGCTAGTTGGTCATGCGTGGTCACATGAGAGACAATAAGCAAGCCCTTGTTAGCAAGATCACGAACAAAATGGAGATCAACCGAGATGTGCTTCATTCTGGAGTGTATTATCGGATGTAATGATAGACGAGTGGCACTGATATTGTCACAAAATATACGAGGGACTCGCTGGAGAGATAAACCAAGTTCAGAAAATAGATGTTGCACCCATCGGACTTTTGCGGTGGCATTTGCTAAGGCCCGATATTCTGCTTCCGTAGATGAGCGGGCCACAACACATTGTCTTCTAGAGCTCCAAGAAATCGGATTGGGCCCAAGAAAGACCACATAAGCATAAGTGGATACACTATCACTCAGATACCCAGCAAAATCCGAGTCAGAATAAGTTGTCAATGTACGAGAAGGACTGTGTTGAAGCAATAAGCCATGATTAAGAGTCCCTTTAAGATATCGTAAGATACGTTTGACGCCCGTCCACACCGTAGGGGAGGGAGAGATCATACTCTGAGCCATACGATTGACTGCAAAGGTGATATACAGTCTCGTAATAGTCAAATATTGAAGTGCACCCACAATTTGCCGAAATTCAGTGACATCAACAGGAGATGAGGTTGACGAAGTTTCTGACGTAGAGGTACTCATGGGCGTGGTTAAGGGTTTTGCTCCATCCATGTTATGGCGGCGTAGTATATCAAGAATATATTTATGTTGGGTCAAGAAAAGACCCTCACGACAACGTAGAGCTTCAACGACACGAAAGTAAGTAAGCTCACCAAGATCTTTTACAACAAATTTGGATCTAAGCTACCGAATGATAGTTGCTACGAGATGCACGATAATGTCGTTGACGTAGACTAAGAGATATCATATAGTAGACTGCTGTCGGTAGATGAAAAGTGACATGTCATACTTGGTCTGCTGAAAGCCGAGTGTGATGAGGACGATGCTTAATGTCGTAAATCAGGCACGGGGGACCTGTTTGAGACCGTAGATTGATTTCCGTAGTTTGCATACATAGGAAGGATGGGAAGTATCAGCAATTCACCAAGATCTTTTACAACAAATTTGGATCTAAGCTACCGAATGATAGTTGCTACGAGATGCATATCGTTTCCGGTGACGATAATGTCGTTGACGTAGACTAAGAGATATCATATAGTAGACTGCTGTCGGTAGATGAAAAGTGGCATGTCATACTTGGTCTACTGAAAGCCGAGTGTGATGAGGACGATGCTTAATGTCGTAAATCAGGCACGGGGGACCTGTTTGAGACCGTAGATTGATTTTCGTAGTTTGCATACATAGGAAGGATGGAAAGTATCAACAAACCAGCAGGTTGTGTCATATAAACATGTTCAGAGAGGATCCCATGCAAGAAATCATTACTAATGTCAAGTTGCCGACCAGCGATACATGGTAGCCAAGATGGAATGGTCCGAATGGTGACAGGTTTAACAACGGGGCTAAATGTTTCCTTAAATCCATGCCTGGACGCTGGTGAAAGCCTTTAGCAACAAGTCGAGCTTTGTATCTATCAATGGTGCCATCCGGGTTGCGTTTGATGAGGAAAATCCATTTAGAACCAATAATATTGCTATGAATCGGTGGAGGAACAAGATCCCATGTGCCACTCTGGATCGCATAGAGCCAGAGAAACACAGGTGGGTTCAACAGGAGCAGAGACATGATGCTTAGTGTTAAGATTCAGAACCTTTGGATTGTAGATGTTATTCATGGAATGATTCTGCATGTCATGAATACGAATAGGTAATGAATCAGGAGATTGATAGATGAGGTAGGGTTGGACGGGCCACTACTGCGGCCTGAAGTAATAGATGCAGGATCAGTGGCAGATGAGATAGGCAATGGATGAGACTCCACGTCAATTGGTGAAGTCGGTTCTGTAGGAGGCGTGAATAATGGTTCCTGAGAGACTGGAGGCACTGTTGGCCGATCACGAGCCAACCTGGAAATATCAGGGGAGCTGGAAGTAACGATGATGATGGTGGATTTGTCTTATGGTTGATAAGAGGAGCCAACGAGTGATATTTCTCATAAGGAAAGAGATCTTCGCAGAAGCGAACATGTCGTGAGAGATACAGCCATCCGGAGGCACTCTGGGTAGTGGAGTACTTGAGAAAGAGACGCTGGCGAGAAGGATTGTCAAGCTTCCTAGAGATATAGGGTCGCAACCAAGGATAACACAAACATCCAAAAGTGCGTAACTTCAAATAATTCGGAGGACGATGAAACAAAGTTTCAAATGGCGAAGAGCTCTGTATGAGAGGCGTGGGAAGTCTGTTGAGCACATATACTGCTGTTTGAAAAGCAAAGTCCCAAAATCCTATAGGCAGAGAATCATGATGAAGTAAGGATCGCCAAATAGTTACAAGCTGTCGATGACGACGTTCAGAAGTCCCATTCTGTTGTGGTGTATGTCACGCCCCGAGACCGGGGTCCATAACACCGGCATTGATTTTCCAATACAACTAGAAAACCAATAAGCCTCGTAATATGGTAACAAACGAAAATCAGTCTATTTTCCATAAATAAATAACCATTGTCTTTACATTGAATTAAAAACGCGAAATTAAAACTTAAACATCTTAAACGAAATAAAATCGTACTTAATGATAAACTTAGAGTCTTAAGAAATACGCAGCGGACAAATCACCAATCCCAAAATTGGTGTTCTTCTTCAGCTTCAACCTCTTCTTCAGCTTTATCTGGAGATGTAGAGTAAGGGGTTGAGTGCTTTGGAAAACACTCAGCAAGTGGGGGACAATCGATATGATATCATAATAAATACTTCATAATTTTCAAAACATGAATCATAACTTGACATAAACCGATATGAATGTATCTTTACATAATTGCTCCATCGAGCCATAACATGACATCTCATATCGTTCATAATTTTCTTATACTTAAGCACAGTAAATCATCTAATCTCCTCTTGGTACTGATATCAGTCTCTAGACTTATCCCTCATAGAGATGAGGTCATGACATCGGCTTACCCACGAATAAAGGGTCTGAAAACTCCAGAAATAACGGATAACCACCGTATAAGGTTCTTTTAGCGGTTACACCCCACCGCATCAGGGTCATGGGGAATTCCAATCCAATTAGATTTCGAGTTTAAGGTGCTTGCAAAATATACTTTTCATAGTTTCACATAGTCCATATCGATTGAATTCTTAAAACATACATATTATTTTCAAAAACGAAACGAATAAATAGCAAAAGCCAACTTACAGCGTGAAGACGTGTTTGAGTGATCGAGGGTGCTAAATGAACGGGTTCTTTCCACCCTTAGCTTTCGGTAATTATCCAACACGAACCAAAAACTTAACGATGGAGTAGGTTGCTGCAATTTGGGATCTTGTACGCTGATTGATCGATAATTTAGTGCCACAACATGCAACGTTTGAGGCTTTAATTATCGACGGATTCTCTACTAGTGGTTTCGAACAGTTTCTGTTAAGATTTATCGAAAATCTTATGCACAGATTGATGGAAACTTTCGAACATATGTTGGTGGAAAGGTTTATGAAAACAGAAGCAGAAGCTACGGCTTTATCCTTCGGTGGTGGTTGCGGGAATTATTCGAAGGATTTTGGACTGAATAGTTTCGAGAGTTGCTTGCTGGAAGGTTTGAAAGTTTGAGGCAGATTACTTGCTTGAAGATTTTCAAAGCTTTTGTTGAGATATTCGAAACTTTCTTGCTGGAATTCTCGATGAGAAGGCTTAAGAACTTTACTGTGTGTATTATGTGGGTTTCTCGAATTTATGGTGCTGGATTTTTAGAGAAAAAGATGCTGAAATTCTGAGTATAAAGGTGCAGAGGCTTCGGTTTTTGTGGTAGAGTTTTCGAGAGTTTCAGCTGCTGAAGGAGATGGTTTGTGATGTAAATATACTACCAAATGTTGCACTATTTTTAGCTAGCGGTTGGGCAAAACTCAAGGAGTTTGGTGGTGCAATTCTTCGAAAATATAGGAGTGAATCTGAGCAGATTTGTTGTGGTGGTGTTGAGCAGATTTTGCTGAGGTGAAGATCAGATTATTTTTGCTCAAGTTGTTGCAAATCGTGAGGTTTAATTGAAGAGTTTGTGATGGGTAGGGACACTTTGATGCTATGGTAACTCTTGGCTAGAGTTTTGAAAAGTGTGATCTCTTTTAACAAGACTTTCATGCCTACTAGAACACTCACTATTTTATCTCCACTTAACTAGTGTTTTAGTTAAACTATAACACTAAGG
Organism: Haberlea rhodopensis; assembly: GCA_907163345.1. Classification (NCBI taxonomy): domain Eukaryota; kingdom Viridiplantae; phylum Streptophyta; class Magnoliopsida; order Lamiales; family Gesneriaceae; genus Haberlea; species Haberlea rhodopensis. The sequence continues at coordinate 16,153,373 of CAJQUN010000001.1, forward strand.
ATTTTAAATAACTCAAAGAGTTTAACATGGATTAGTTACCTCAATGATTCTAAAAATCCGGGTCTTTACATCCATCCCTCCTTATTGGAAGTTTCGTCCTCAAAACTCGAGTCGACTTGATCTTGGAAAAGGTAGGGGTATTTCTCCCGCATCGATTCTTCTACTTCCCATGTAGCTTCTCTTTCGGTGTGGTTTGACCATTAGACTTTGACGTATGGAATGGTCCTTCGTCTCAGAACTTGGTTCTTGGTATCCATGATACGGATAGGGATTTCTTCGTATTTCAAAGTTTCGTCTTAGCTCCCTTGAGTTACTAGGGGTTCTGCTTCAAGTACATGGCTTGGGTCAGCAATGTATTTCCTTAGTTGTGATACGTGGAAGACATTGTGAATTCTCGACAGACTTGGTGGTAGTGCTACTTTATAGGCTAGCGTTCCCACCTTTTCTAGAACTTCAAATGGTCCCACATATCTTGGATTCAACTTTCCCCTTTTGTCGAATCTAATTACTCCTTTCATTGGTGAAATCTTTACGTAGACCTTTTCACCAATCTCGATATCCACTGGTCTCCTTTTCAAATCAGCCCAACTCTTCTGTCGGTCCTGGGCTGTCTTATGCCTATCTCTGATGATAGCTATCTTGTCTGTAGTAGCTTGCACTAACTCAGGTCCTGTGATAGCTCTTTCTCCTACTTCATCCCAGTATAACGGTGATCGACATTTGCGCCCATAGAGTGCTTCGTATGGCGCCATCCCAATACTACTATGGTAGCTGTTATTATAAGCGAACTCGACCAGAGGCAAAAGCTCGCTCCAATTTGCAGTAAAGTCTAATACACAAGCTCTTAGCATATCTTCGAGGGTTTGGATAGTCCTCTCTGTCTGGCCATTGGTTTGTGGGTGATAGACCGTGCTAAGAGTCACTTTACTTCCCATGGCTTGTTGAAAGCTTTTCCAGAAACGCGACACGAATCTAGGATCTCTGTCGGATAGGATGCTCACTGGGACTCCATGCAATCTCACTATATTGTCCATATATAGGGTTGCCAACTTGTCTAAGTTGTAGTTCATACGGACAGGTAGGAAGTATGCTGACTTGGTTAGTCTATCAACAATTACCCATATTTCGTCATGGCTCTGTTTTGATTTTGGTAGACCCACGACGAAATCCATGATGTGTTCCATTCGGGGATTTCCAGAGGTTGAAGAAGTCCTCCGGGTCTTTGATGCTCAGCTTTAACTTGTTGACATACTAAGCATCGGGCGACGAATTCTGCTACGTCTTTCTTCATGGCATTCCACCAGAAACTTTCCTTTAAATCCTTGTACATTTTTGTACTTCCAGGGTGGACTGAAAATTTTGATTTATGCGCTTCGGACATCACCTCTTGTCTTATGTTGTCCACATTTGGCACGCACAATCGTCCTTTCATCCACAGAATTCCATTACTGTCGATCTCAAAGTCAGTAATTTTCTTCTCTTTGACTTGTTCTTTTAGCTTTGTTAGACTCAGATCTTGATCTTGACTTAGCTTGATGGTCTCTCGAAGACTAGGTTGAGCTGAGACCGAAGCTAAGATCATTTTTCCTTTGTCTTTCCGGCTCAAAGCGTCTGCTACTTTGTTTGCCTTGCCGGGATGGTAACTAATGGTGAGATCGTAGTCCTTTAAGAGTTCGATCCATCGTCTCTGCCTCATGTTTAGTTCTTTTTGAGTGAACAAGTACTTAAGGCTTTGATGGTCTGTGAACACTTCACACTTGGCGCCATACAGATAGTGTCTCCAAATTTTTAAGGCGAACACTACTGCGGCTAATTCGAGGTCATGCGTATGGTAGTTTTGTTCGTGAGGCTTGAGCTGTCTTGAAGCATACGCAATTACTCTTCCTTCTTGCATGAGTACACATCCCAGTCCTTCTTTCGATGCATCACTATAAATAGTGAAACCCATGCCTTCAGTTGGTAGTACCAATACCGGTGCAGATGAGAGCTTTTTCTTCAAAGTCTCAAAACTTTTCTCACATTCTTCACTCCTGATAAATTTTGCGTTCTTTTGTGTGAGCCTTGTAAGAGGTACTGCTATTGACAAAAATCCTTCGACAAACTTCCGGTAGTAACCAGCTAGTCCCAAGAATCTTCGGATTTCGGTCACTGTCGTTGGCCTATGCCAATCCAAAACTGCATCTACCTTCTTAGGGTCTACGGACACGCCTGATTTTGATATGATGTGCCCTAAGAAAGATACGTTCTCTAGCCAAAATTCACATTTATTAAATTTGGCGTAGAGTTCTTTCTCTCTCAATGTCTGGAGAGTGAGGCGGAGGTGTTGTTCGTGTTCCTCATTGCTCGACGAATAAATGAGGATATCGTCGATGAACACCACAACAAAGTCATCCAAGATTGGCTTGAATACTCGATTCATCAAGTCCATGAATACTGCTGGCGCGTTTGTCAAGCCAAATGGCATCACCGTGAATTCGTAATGCCCATACCTCGTTCTGAAGGCGGTTTTCGGTACATCATCAGCTTTTATCTTTAGTTGATGATAGCCTGACATTAGATCGAGCTTAGAAAAGACTTTAGCTCCTTTGAGTTGATCGAACAGTTCATCTATCATTTGAAGATGGTACTTGTTCTTGATTGTGATATTATTCAGTTCTCTGTAGTCGATGCACAATCTCATGCTCCCGTCTTTCTTCTTTACAAACAACACTAGAGCTCCCCATGGGGATACACTTGGTCTGATTTGTTTCTTGTCTAAGAGATCCTGAAGTTGTTCCTTGAGTTCCTTTAATTCGGCTGGAGCCATTCGGTATGGTGCCTTTGAAACTGGTGCAGCGCCTGGCACCAAGTTGATTTCAAACTCCAATTCTCGGTTTGGAACAGAACCGGGCAGTTCTTCAAAAAAGACATCCGGAAATTCTTGCACTACCGCTATGTCTTCTATCTTGGGTCCATCTTCCTCTTTTACCTCGCTTATTATTGCTAGGTATACTTCTTCACCGTTCTTCACGGCTTTCCACGTTTGTGCTGCCGACAGAAGGAATTTTCGTTCCTCAGTTTTGCCGTGGTATACAATCTCTCCCTCATCTGGAGTTCGTAGTTTAACATTCTTGTTGCGGCAGTCCACTACTCCATGGTGTTTAGATAGCCAATCCATTCCCAGTATAACATCGAAATCCACCATGTTGAGTTGAATCAACTCAGCACTAAACACCGTTTTGTTAATACTGAGATTACAATCTCGGTGTATACTGTGTGAATTTAGGTTTTATTGGTGGGTGTTGCTACACTGTATGGTTTACTAAGTAATTCCGGTTTAAGAGCTAATTTCTTAGCAAACCTCTTAGATATAAATGAGGGTGTGGCACCACAATCAAACAATACATATGCAGGTAATTCGTTTAATAAAATGGTACCTGCCACGGCGTCATTTGCGTCCTATGCCTCCTCTTGTGATATGGCAAAGACACGGGCATTCGGTTTGTTCGGAGGGCCGACATTCCTTGCAATAGTTCCCTTTACATCAGGTTTAGGGCATTCGGCGATCCTGTGTCCTAACTTTCCACATCGGAAACATGCTCCATTTCCCTTAAGGCATTCTCCCGGATGGTTGTAGCCACAGTTTGAGCATTTTGGAAACCTCTGTTGGGTTGGGCCTATCGTTGGTCCTTTTCGCTGATTACTGGACGGGTTAGGCCTCTTGAAGTTTTGACCATTAGATGTGTGCTGACTAATGGAGGGTCGCTTGAGCTTAAATTCTTCTTCGCGACGTCTTATGTCAGCTTCAGCCCTGATGGCTGCTCCCATTAGATCTCCAAAATTTGCGGTTTCAAAAATTGCGAGGGCGGATTGGATACGACTGTTTAACCCAATCCTAAAGCGATGTAGTTTCAAGGTCTCATCCGCCATAATACTTGGTGCATAAGTTCCCAGAGAGTTGAACTTTGAGGTATATTCTATCACCGACATATCAGGAGTTTGCATCAAGCTCTCAAATTCCCTCAGTTTCTGATTTTTTATTTTTTATTTTTTTTATATAAAATTCTAGGGTTCATATGGCTGAATTAGGGTTTCGAAATTATCCCTAATCGATGCTTGAAATCCAAAATTGACAGAGGGCTATCGATCGTCTTGCTTGGAAGATCATACTGTAATTTTTAATTTCAAAACGATCGAGCGATCATCTGAAAATCGAGAAACGAACAAAATTTGGGATTTAGAGTTCTTGATTTCAAACACGAAATTGATCGGGCATTTCAAGTTCGATCGATCCGAAACTTGGACAGTAGGGTCGACTGGAAGAGACGGTTCCATCGGTATACTCGTCGATGGTTATCGTGGCGGCAGGCGGCGGCGACTCTAAGGCAGCTAGGGTTTCGAATATTCGATTTTCTAATTTTTTTAAAAAAAATTTCTTAGGAACAGAAAAATCGTTATTCACGTGATCAATCAGATTGAACTTCCGATTATCGTAATTATCGTGAATCGATCTTTTCCCAACAGGATTATGGAACCTGGCTAGCTCTGATACCACTAAAATGTCACACCCCGGGACCGGGGTCCATAACACCGGCATTGATTTTCCAATACAACTAGAAAACCAATAAGCCTCGTAATATCGTAACAAACGAAAACCAGTCTATTTTCAATAAATAAATAACCATTGTCTTTACATTGAATTAAAAACGCGAAATTAAAACTTAAACATCTTAAACGAAATAAAATCGTACTTGCTGATAAACTTAGAGTCTTAAGAAATACGCAGCGGACAAATCACCAACCCTAGAATTGGTGTTCTTCTTCAGCTTCAACCTCTTCTTCAGCTTTATCTGGAGATGTAGAGTAAGGGGTTGAGTTCTTTGGAAAACACTCAGCAAGTGGGGGACAATCGATATGATATCATAATAAATACTACATAATTTTCAAAACATGAATCATAACTTGACATAAACCGATATGAATGTATCTTGACATAATTGCTCCATCGAGCCATAACATGACATCTCATATCGTTCATAATTTTCTTATACTTAAGCACAATAAATCATCTAATCTCCTCTTGGTACTGATATCAGTCTCTAGACTTATCCCTCCTAGAGATGAGGTCATGACATCGGCTTACCCACGAATAAAGGGTCTGGAAACTCCAGAAACAACGGATAACCACCGTATAAGGTTATTTTAACGGTTACACCCCACCGCATCAGGGTCATGGGGAATTCCAATCCAATTAGATTTCGAGTTTAAGGTGCTTACAAAATATACTTTTCATAGTTTCACATAGTCCATATCGATTGAATTCTTAAAACATACATATTATTTTCAAAAACGAAACGAATAAATAGCAAAAGCCCACTTACAGCGTGAAGACGTGTTTGAGTGATCGAGGGTGCTAAATGAACGGGTTCTTTCCACCCTTAGCTTTCGGCAATTATCCAACACGAAACAAAAACTTAACGATGGAGTAGGTTGCTGAAACTTGGGATCTTGTACGCTGATTGATCGATAATTTAGTGCCACAACATGCAACGTTTGAGGCTTTAATTATCGACAGATTCTTTACTAGTGGTTTCGAACAGTTTCTATTAAGATTTATCGAAAATCTTATGCACAGATTGATGGAAACTTTCGAACATATGTTGGTGGAAAGGTTTATGAAAACAGAAGCAGAAGCTACGGCTTTATCCTTCGGTGGTGGTTGCTGGAATTATTCGAAGGATTTTGGACTGAATAGTTTCGAGAGTTGCTTGCTGGAAGGTTTGATAGTTTGAGGCAGATTACTTGCTTGAAGATTTTCAAAGCTTTTGACTGAGATATTCGAAACTTTCTTGCTGGAATTCTCGATGAGAAGGCTTAAGAACTTTACTGTGTGTATTATGTGGGTTTCTCGAATTTATGGTGCTGGATTTTTAGAGAAAAAGATGCTGAAATTCTGAGTATAAAGGTGCAGAGGCTTCGGTTTTTGTGGTAGAGTTTTCGAGAGTTTCAGCTGCTGAAGGAGATGGTCTGTGATGTAAATATACTACCAAATGTTGCACTATTTTTAGCTAGCGGTTGGGCAAAACTCAAGGAGTTTGGTGGTGCAATTCTTCGAAAATATAGGAGTGAATCTGAGCAGATTTGTTGTGGTGGTGTTGAGCAGATTTTGTTGAGGTGAAGATCAGATTATTTTTGCTCAAGTTGTTGCAAATCGTGAGGTTTAATTGAAGAGTTTGTGATGGGTAGGGACACTTTGATGCTATGGTAACTCTTGGCTAGAGTTTTGAAAAGTGTGATCTCTTTTAACAAGACTTTCATGCCTACTAGAACACTCACTATTTTATCTCCACTTAACTAGTGTTTTAGTTAAACTATAACACTAAGGATTTTAAATAACTCAAAGAGTTTAACATGGATTAGTTACCTCAATGATTCTAAAAATCCGGGTCTTTACAGTGTATGTGGTGCAGTAGTATGCAACTAATGCCATTATCAAAGAGATAATTGCCGAAGACCTATGAATTCACCACCATTGTCTGAATAAATTTTTTGATTGGCACAATTAAACTGTTTCTCAACCAAAATACGGAGCTGTGTAAAGACAGGAGCAACCTGTGACTTCAACTGCATGGGATATAGCCAGCAATATTTTGTAAAATGATCCACGAGGAGTAAATAATACCCGTTGCTATTTATAGATGCAGATTTAGTAGGTCCCCATACATCAGCAAATATAAAGTTTAGTGGATGCGTAGAATTTAAAATGCTACTGAGTGCTTTATTTAAAAGGCACGAGCTACAATTATTCAAAGCAACCGATAATTGTTTTAAGCTAGGTAAATTAAATTGCTTAACAATAAAGGAACTAATCCGAGCAGATGGGTGACAAAATTGTTGGTGCAAACAGTCCATGCTTGCACGTTCACCTAAAAAAAGCAAAGGTGAAGCACTTGTGTTGGAAGTAAACTTCAGGCACGGATAAGACTCGTTCCCGTAGTCCGATCCTTCACGACAAAGTGAAACGGGTGAAACACATAAAATATTAGACAATGTAAATGTTCGAGTATCATGATTGATATGAGACGAGCCAACATGAGAGATACGCAAACCTTGACCATTGGCAATGTGAACCTCATCGGGGGCATCTTATTGAGAGTGCACAATAAGACTGACAAGATGAGATGTTAGAGTGTGTGACGCACCAGAGTCAACAAGCCACTGAGAATGATCTACTTGAGTGGGAGGCGAGATGGCAGTGTTAGCAACATGATGTATTTGACGGCATTGGCAAGCCGTGTGGCCAGGATATCCACAATATTGACAGATGAGAGGTGCACGAGGGTAACTACCCAAATTTTGAGGCTGGCGGTTAAGAGATTCGGTGCGTGGAGCACCACGACCATGGTGGGAGCCACCACATGACTTGGAACGAGCGTTCCCGCGAGCATGAGATGGATGCGAAGTATTCCCGCGACCACTAGTGAGTTGTTACGACCATTGTAGCGAGAGAACTTAGCATTATTGGCCAATGCAACGAGTGATGCCGTGGTGGATTCAAGTCGTTTGGGATAGGCCTCATGTGTTACAAGCAAATCATGTAATTCTTAAAAATGAAGGGACGTCCCCCTCGCACGAATCGGTGCAGCGATGTCCCTGTATGATGCACCAAGACCATTTAGAATATAAAGGGTGAGGTCATCATCTTTTAGTGGGCTGTCAATCACAGCGAGTTCGTCCGCCTTGGCCTTAATTGTTTGAAGAAACGCCTAGGGAGCCAAGTGTAGCATTTATTGACTCTGTTGTGAGATGATTTTTAGCATAATCTTTTCCATCAAATTCATGTTTGCTTCTTTATTCCATATGCATTCTAACTGTTCGAAATAATGTGTCAACAGACTGATTATTAAATAATTAATTTGTGCATTTTTACTGATGGAAGATTATAAAAAAATTAGTAAAGATGTACAAAACCTTCCATCAAATGGAAAATGGACTATATATTTATATTCACGTAGATTACAACGATAGAATAAACCTGGTCGGTCTCTTATGACAGAACATAAGCGATAGCTAAGTCGGTTAAATATTCATGCTACTATTTTGCCAATGATACTCAGCAATAGGATGATGCTACCTCATCTTATTTACGTGACCGACCTCCCGAGCTACTTGGGTTAAAATATAGATCATCCAACGCTGGTTCTAACCTCCCGACCTCCCGAGCTACTTGGTTCAAGATACATATTATTCAACATTAATTCGGAAACACTATTGTGCCGACCTCCCGACCTGATCACCATTTTATCTTCGGGAGTGTTATAACTTCAAGACCAGAAGACCCCATTCTCAAAGCTTCCATCTGAGTTTCAGGCATCTTATCTCTGAGAATATGTTGACCAAGTCCACATTAATCGAGCACGTCCCGAGATTTCAGGGAGTGGAAATAAGTAGTGACCTTATCAGTTGGCAGACATGTCCCTAAATCCCGGGAATCGTGTGAATCGTGGCCTTACTGCTCCAAGATGCACGTTCTTGAGGTAAACTCTATAAATAGCAAACCAAAGCAAGATTTCAGGTATGCATTTTTTCCTATACGCACGATACAATACATACTCTTACTGATTTAAAAGATAATTCCCGTCACCTGACTTGAGCGTCGGAGGGGACACGCCGGAAAAATCTTCCGGCACCCTTCTAACACTTATTTCATATCTTAACAGGTCATTCAGGATCTATATCTTGTTATTTAGCCCATTAAAGAGCACAAGGAGAGGTAATTTTACTCATCATTGATACTTTGCAAATCATCACCTCTTTTGGAAGTATCAATTGGCGCCGTCTGTGGGAACGTTCGAGCTAAGGCGTGGATATGGCAATAGGAAGAAGAGGACGCGGGAGAAGGAGAGCATATGAGGGGAGAAATCCCCCGGAATTATCGGAGAATCTTGAAAATACTGTACCAGAATCAGGAGATCAGATGCCTACGGTAAATAGGAGGGTGGGAGATCTTACTTTGGAGCAATTGGCTCAGTACATTGCTCAGACGGTGGATATGGCGGTGAGGGGAAACCAAATACCGCCCTATCGTAATAATCTACCCTGCCAACCTCCTCCTATGAATTCGGGAAATCAGCAAGGGGAACCAGAGCAGTTAACTGCTGATCAACCGATGGTTGAACCTATGATACCAAATCAAATGGAAATGGTATGGGAGGAGATACGAAGATTGGGACAACAAAGGGGAGAAAGAATATCTACATCCCGACGAGAAAGCCCTTTTTCCCCTCCGATCTTAAGAGAAGATCTTCCTCCGAACTTCCGACAGCCTATGGTGGGAGAGTATGATGGGAGCACTGATCCCGAGGAACATCTCGGGAGGTTTGAAAATGCTGCGTTATTACATCGGTATTCGGATGGGGTTAAATGCCGAGTCTTTTTAACAACACTCGTAAGGTCGGCTCAGCAATGGTTTAACTTTCTCAAGCCAAATACCATTCGTAATTTTGAAGACTTCAGCTCTGTTTTCCTGAACCAATTCGCTAGCAGTAAGAGGTATCAAAAGACCTCTTTGAATCTTTTCACTACCAAGCAGCAGGAGCAAGAGTCCCTGAGAGAATTTGTGCAAAGATTTAATGGTATAGCATTGGAGGTACCTACTGCCACAGCGGATGTCCTCATCAATGCATTCACTCAGGGATTGAAGGCGGGGGAGTTTTTAAAATCATTGGTCAAAAAACCTCCTAGGAGTTACGATGATCTCCTCAGCCGAGCCGAAAAATATGTTAACCTGGAGGATGCGCAGAAACAAAGAAGGGTGGAAATGAAGCCAGAGATGAGGAGAGAGAAGATGGAATCAGGAAAGAAGAGACTCTTTGAAAGGAGTGATGATCATGGCAGAGTTAGAGGACAGCTTTTAACTCGCACCCCTTTGACAATGAGTTTAGAAAAGGCTATGGAGTATTGCGATGAAAAAAGGAGACTAGAAAGACCGAAGAAGGCAGAAAAAGGGCCTCGCTTACCTCCCTCGGAAAAATATTGCAGATTTCATAGGGAGTATGGACATTTGACCAATGAGTGTCAAAGGTTGGAGGAAGAGGTCGAGAGGATCATTCAAGGGGACCCCCAGATTAAAGCAATATTAACCACAAGGTCAGAACCTTACATTCCAAACAGAAGAGGAAGAAATCAAGGCTGGGAAGATGATAAACGAGAAGCTCGGCGAAATAACCAACCCCATCGTCGAGGTTGGGAAATTTCACCAAAAAGAAGTGAAAAAGGAAGAAGGGAGCAGGAGCACAATAATCCAACTCGAGGAATTATACATATGATTTCGGGAGGAGCAACAGATGGAGATTCCGGTCGAGCCCGCAAAATGCATGGAAGGAGATTAGATTGTTCCGAGATAGTACAGGAGGTCAGTCTCAAATCTGACCCGGTAATATCTTTTGGACCCAGTGATTTAAGAGGAGTTGTTGCACCACACACCGATGCCTTGGTAGTCACAGTTACCATCGCAAATTATGACATAGCTCGGATATTTGTTGATACTGGAAGCTCAGTCAATGTGTTGTTCAAAGAAACTTTGGATCAGATGCAAATAGAAGGTTTCCGCTTTGAACCAATCATGACACCTCTCTACGGGTTCACAGGGCACGCTATTAAGCCTATGGGTCAAATAACCCTCCCCTTGTCAATGGGGAATGATTCCAGAAGAGTTACAAAAATGATTGACTTCACCATAGTGGATGCTCCCTCTTCATATAATGGTATAATTGGCCGACCTGCCATGAAGGATTTTCGAGCTATTTCTTCTACCTATCACCAGAAATTAAAATTTCCATCTGGTATGGAGGTAGGCGTATTACAAGGAGATCAAAAGACTGCTCGAAATTGCTATTTGAGTGAGGTAAAAGAGGAGAGCAAGAGATCAAAATGCCAGGTTAGTACAATAGCAGGAGGACAGCTCCCAGAGCAAAGTCCGAAAATGTTAATTCCCGACAGCCCGGATGAAGAACCAGATTTAGTGGAGCTTAGTTCTCCACTAAAAATGGTTAAGATCGCTAAAAGCCTAAGCGAGGAGATCCGCTTAAGGTTAATTACGTTCCTAAAATCTCAGGAGGATGTATTCGCCTGGTCAGCTCAGGAGGTCGGGGGTATAAATCCTACGATTATGCAGCATCGCCTTAACATCCTTACTGGTGCGAAACCTGTAAAGCAAAAGAAGAGGCACTTCGGCACAGAGAAGGATAAGCTAATTAGAAAAGAGGTAGAAGAATTACTCCAAGCAGGACATATCCGTGAAGTACAATTCCCAACTTGGTTATCAAATGTAGTCCTGGTGCCCAAGAGTTCAGGAAAATGGAGAATGTGTGTCGATTTTAGGGATCTTAACAAGGCATGCCCTAAGGATTGTTATCCTCTACCACGAATAGATCAATTGGTAGACTCTACGGCGGGACATCAATACTTATGCTTCATGGATGCCTACCAGGGATATCATCAGATCCCATTGGCCCGAGAGGATCAAGATAAAGTAAGTTTCATTACCTCAGATGGAACGTTTTGCTACGTAGTAATGCCTTTTGGATTGAAAAATGCGGGAGCTACGTATCAAAGACTCATGGATAAGGTATTTACAGCACAAATAGGAAGAAACATAGAGGTCTATGTGGATGATATTTTAGTAAAATCAAAGTTGGGGGATGACCTCATTCCAGATCTCACAGAGACATTCTCAACGTTACGATCGTTCAATTTGAAGCTAAATCCCCAAAAATGCCTCTTTGGGGTGAAAAGTGGGAAGTTTCTGGGTTATATCGTAACACAAAGGGGAATTGAAGCTAATCCAGAAAAAGTACAAGCTGTGCAATCCATGTTACCCTCCTAAAAATCTACAAGAAGTACAAAGATTGACAGGTCGAATTGTGGCTCTTTCTCGTTTTATATCGAGATCAGCTCATCGGAGTTTGCCATTTTTTCAAGTCCTTCGGAGGGCCAAAAAGTTTGAATGGGATGAAAGATGCGGAGCTGCATTCGAAGACCTCAAGAAATATTTGGCCGAGCTCCCGATCTTAACCAAGCCGAAGATAGGAGAACGTTTATTTGTTTATTTGTCAGCAACAGAGGAAGCTGTAAGCTCGGTGCTTATCAGGCAAGAAGATACTATCCAACAACCCATATATTACACATCTCATGCATTGAAGGGACCAGAGATACGATATATGGAGATTGAAAAGTTAGCTCTAATATTGGTAATGACAGCTCGACGATTAAGACCATATTTCCTTTCACATCCAATATCAGTATTAACTAACAGCCCGTTGGGAAGAATATTAAATCGAGCTGAAGTATCAGGACGACTCGTGAAATGGACAACTGAGCTAGGAGAGTATGACATAAGTTATGAACCTCGAGTAGCCATTAAAGCTCAAGCTTTGGCTGACTTTATTGTTGAAACCACAAGGCCCGAGCAGGGAGAGGTTTGGAAGATCTATGTGGATGGATCCTCCTCTAAGGAAGGCAGTGGGGTGGGAGTAATCTTAATATCTCCCCGAGGAGACGAGATCAAAATAGCAGTTAGGTTGGAATTCCGAGCTTCAAATAATGAAGCAGAATATGAAGCTGTTTTGGCAGGCATGCGAGCAGCTAGAAATGTGGGAGCTACTAGGATCCATATTTTCTCTGACTCCCAGTTGGTGGCTCAACAAATGAATGGTGTTTACGACATAAAAAATGAAAAACTTGTCGAATACGCTCGGACAATTGAGAAGGCTAAAGATTTCTTTGTAGAAACAATTTTTGAGCAAATTCCTAGAGCATAAAATGACAAGGCGGATAGCTTAGCTAAAATGGCAAGCTCATTATACCGATGGAAAGATCGGGAAATCATATCACAGGTCGAGTTAAGTCCTTTCTCCATTTCTCAATCTCCTGAGTTAGAGGAAGAAGATTGGAGAGCTGATATTTTGAATTTCCTACAAAAGGGTACCATTCCAAATGATCCTAAAAAGGCGTACAGGTTAAAGCAAAGATGTTTACGTTTCTTGCTCCTAGAAGGAATCTTATATAAGAGGTCTTTCTCCCGACCTCTACTCAGATGCTTGGGTCCAAAGGACTCGGATTACGTACTTAAAGAAATTCATGAGGGTTGTTGTGGCAATCATCTCGGGTCATTGTCGCTAGCCCGGAAGGTCGTCCTGGCTGGTTATTTCTGGCCAACTATTCAAAAAGATGCTGCAACTCTTGTCAGAACATGTGATAGTTGTCAACGACATGCCCGGCTTCAACTCCAACCTGCTGCTCTGATGAAAGCAATTGTAGCTGCATGTCCTTTCGATCAATGGGGCATTGACATCGTTGGTCCTTTCCCCTTAGCAATAGCCCAAAAGAAATTCCTAATTGTAGCTGTCGATTATTTCTCTAAGTGGGTAGAGGCGGAAGCTGTCGCTAAGATTACAGAGCAGAAAATATTAGATTTTCTATGGCAAAATATTGTTTGCAGGTTTGGGGTACCAAGAAAGTTAATCTCCGACAATGGGAGGCAATTTCAAGGCTCATTGGTGAAAGCATGGTGCGAGGAGATGAAAATACAACAAGCCTTCACTTCAGTGGCTTACCCTCAAAGTAATGGCCAAGTGGAAGTTACCAACAGATCTTTGGTGCAGTCTCTCAAAACAAGATTGGGAAGAGCTAGGGGAAATTGGGTGGAAGAACTCCCCAGTGTTTTATGGTCTTACAGAACCACTTCCAGGACAGGAACCGGCGAAACTCCTTTCAGCTTGGTATACGGAAACGAAGCGGTCCTTCCAGTAGAAATTGGAGCTCAGTCATGCAGAATAATCCATTATGATGACTCAAATACTGAAAAAAGGTCTATTGACCTTGATCTTATAGAAGAAGCAAGGGAAGCAGCTGCTCTCCGAATGGAAGCTTACAAGGGTCGGGTAACCAGGGCTTATAATCGACGGGTCGTCCAAAGGAGTTTTCAAGTGGGGGACTTGGTTTTAAAGAAAGTGCAGGATGTGGAAATCAGGAAATTAGATCCAAGATGGGAAGGTCCTTACAAGGTGATTGAGAAATTGAGTGCGGGTGCTTATTATCTGGAAGACATGGAGGGAAGAGTGCTAAAGAGGCAATGGAATGCTTATCACCTTCGTAAATACTATGCTTAGTGTTGTTTGTTCTTTTCTTTTTATGATGTAATAAATTCCTGCTCTTATTTTGATAATACAAGAAAAATGAAGTATTTTCTTCAAAGTTACGAGTCTTAATATAGCTTTTTAAGTTATATCCTAGGTCCGAGCTTCACGAGCTCATCCGACCTCCAAAGAGAAAAAGACTTTACGAGTCTCAATAAAGCTTTACAAGCTATATCCCAGGTCCGAGCTTCACGAGCTCATCTGACATCCAAAAAGAAAGACTTTACGAGTCTTAATATAGCTTTTTAAGTTATATCCTAGGTCCGAGCTTCACGAGCTCATCCGACCTCCAAAGAGAAAAAGACTTTACGAGTCTCAATAAAGCTTTACAAGCTATATCCCAGGTCCGAGCTTCACGAGCTCATCCGACATCCAAAAAGAAAGACTTTACGAGTCTTAATAAAGCTTTACAAGCTATATCCTAGGTCCGAGCTTCACGAGTTCATCCGACCTCCAAAGAGAAAAAGACTTTACGAGTCTCAATAAAGCTTTACAAGCTATATCCCAGGTCCGAGCTTCACGAGCTCATCCGACATCCAAAAAGAAAGACTTTACGAGTCTTAATAAAGCTTTACAAGCTATATCCTAGGTCCGAGCTTCACGAGCTCATCCGACATCCAAAAAGAAAGACTTTACGAGTCTTAATAAAGCTTTACAAGCTATATCCTAGGTCCGAGCTTCACGAGTTCATCCGACCTCCAAAGTGAAAAAGACTTTACGAGTCTCAATAAAGCTTTACAAGCTATATCTTAGGTCCGAGCTTCACTAGCTCATCCGACCCCAAAGAGAAAAAGACTTTACGAGTCTCAGTGAAGCTTTACAAGCTATATTTTAGGGCCGAGCTTCACGAGCTTATCCGATCTCCAAAGAGAAAAAGACTTTACGAGTCTCGGTAAAGCTTAACAAGCTATACCCAAGGTCAGGGCTTTACGAGCTCATCCGACCTCCCAAGATAAAAGGACTGCAAATAAAACTTTACAAAGCTATATTTGAGATCAGAACTTTCCGAGTTCGTCCGATCTCCAATGATAAAAAGAATGAATATCATTAGCTGGATCGATTTCTTAAAATAAGAGGATTTAGCGGATCTTGATTAATGATCAGATAGTGTTTGTTGACCAATCATTTTTATAATTTGAACATTATAATTTGATACAAGCGGAAAACATGTTCATAATTCAACAGAAGTTACTTGTATCAAATAATTACAATGAAAATATGAAAATCTAAACACTGTATATCCCCACAGTGAACATTACAAGATAATGACATTTCAAACATCAGGGGGAAGGTTCTGGAGAGCACGATCAAAATCCAGGAAATCTGAAGAAGTTCCTTTGGGAGGATATCCCGCCTCTTTGAATTGAGAGATACACCCTTTGAATCCGATCTCCAGATATCCATAAGCTTTCTCACCACATAAATCTGTAAATTCAGAGGATTTGAGGAATTCTTCTTGAAAACTGGCCTTCGATTGGGAGGCTTTTGCCTCTGCTTCTTCCCACTTCTTCTTAAAAGCTTCCATCTCTTGAGTGGCAACTTCGGCGACCTCCCGAGATGCTTCCAAAGCCCGACGGGTTCCCTCCAACTCCTTGTTGTAAAGGTTGGCATTCTTTTGAGATTCTTCAAGGTGGGCCTTGAACATTTCTGATTGTTCTTTCAACCTAGTTACTTCTTGTTCATGAATAACTTTAAGGTCATTCAAGGTACGTTGAAGATCAGCATTATTGGCTTCAAAAGTCTTAGAATCCTTCAAGGATTGCCTACGGAAGTTCTTGGCTCGGGAGGAGAATTCACCCAGTAGGAGGATGGTCTAAATAAAAAATAAAAGACCCCAACTCAAAATGTAGCAAATATAAATAAGTAAATATACGGGTAGAGGGAGGAAGTATCATAAACCTCAGCAGCACTGCTACAAGTCCTCTTGGCCAGGTCAGACCAAGACAGGTCTGCCATGAAATCAGCATCCGGTTGGGTGGCTAAGTCACGAAGTAAGGAAATAGCTACACTACTGGGACCTTCACCGACCAAGCGCATCCCGTCATGGTAAGACTCAAAAGCCCTTTCCCTTGATCTCTCGACCGAAGTCCTTGGAACTTCAGTACGGGGTTTGACTTGCCTTAAAGGTTCCACTTCTGGAACAGAAGTCCCCTTTTCCACAGTTAAGTCAGTAACCACCTTTGGAAGGGCAGATTTTTTCTTACGCTTCAAGGAAGTCCCAGCAGTTTCAATTTCACCTGACACAGCAATAGTGACAACAGGAACAGTAGGCTCGGGAACGGTAGTTGAACTGTTTTTCTCTTTTTTCTTAGCAGCCGCTTTCAAAATAGAAGCATTCATGACTCTGTCAACTGGAGAAGTATATACATTCGTGTTAGATGCCATAACAAGGGGGAGGGCAATATAATAAGAAGAAATAAGTTTTATTTTATCTACCAAGGTTTCCTTTCAAGGGTATATCTGCCAAGCTCAGACCACAGTGACATAAGAGATCCTCAGATAAAAGGCGAGAGATATTGAAACACCTCGGCCCGATCACCGACCTCACCTCGGTAAATAAAGGGCTCCGTCGAAACCCATCAGGTGGAGAAGGTAAGTGGGGGAGATGATCACGCCAACGGGAGAACATTGACAAGGGACGAGGAGGTTTAATAAAAAAGTAATAATTTTTCCAATATTTGTTGCTAGAGGGATACCCGTTCAGAAATTTACACCCTGGGCGAGCAGAGAAGTAAATAGGTCCTTCCTTGGACCTTTTAGGAATCATAAAGTGACTGAGGGAGAAGCAGTCTAACCTTAGTCCTAAAGCTCGAAACAGAACTACGAAAGAACAGAGGAGGCGGAAGGCATTTGGGGCAAATTGACTAAGGTTCAGATGATAGTATCTACTAAGTTGTAAAAAAAAGTCAGGGATGGGAAATCGAAGCCCCCCTTCAATCTGATCAAGATAAAAAGTGTAGTAATCAGAGGGGGGCTCGTGAGGTCGATCCTTAGGAGAAGGAATGATGATATCATAATCATCAGAAAGATGGCTTAAGGTACGGATTGTATTTTCAGCCGACTCGTTTAGACCAGAACGATAATGGACATACCAAGGAGAATCTTCTATTTCAAGGGAATTTACTGTTTCCCCGACCTGAACTGTGGTTAAGGTCGGTTCCTCAGTAAGAGGGAGGTGTCCGACCTCACTTCGGGAAGAAGTACTTGGGAGGGAAAATGAATCTTCAGAAGATTCATAACGATCGATTTCCCTATATATAGCACCCGAAGTAGAAGAGGTGGAACCATTATCAGATGACATAATGATTATACAGAGATCTCTTAAATTTTTCGGAGTTAAAGATGAAAGTGAACAAGATAAATAATAGGTCTTACCGAACGAGCGAAAAGAAGAAAGAGGTCGGGTCCGAGCTTTCTGCAACTAAAACAAAGGATGAAATGAGTGAAAAAGACAGGGTATTTATAGCAAAAGTATGCGCAAGAGAGACCGTTGGATGAAAACGTTATAGAGGGTCAGGATCAATCTCGGGAAATGGAATGTTACCGTTTACAATTTGAAATTCAAAATTTTTCTATTTCCCGCCCTTATAACTTCAATGCTCGGTCAAATATACGAGTTTCTGACCTTTGGTGTCAACTCGACTTGGGAGGAGGGATTATGATACTCAGCAATAGGATGATGCTACCTCATCTTATTTACGTGACCGACCTCCCGAGCTACTTGGGTTAAAATATAGATCATCCAACGCTGGTTCTAACCTCCCGACCTCCCGAGCTACTTGGTTCAAGATACATATTATTCAACATTAATTCGGAAACACTATTGTGCCGACCTCCCGACCTGATCACCATTTTATCTTCGGGAGTGTTATAACTTCAAGACCAGAAGACCCCATTCTCAAAGCTTCCATCTGAGTTTCAGGCATCTTATCTCTGAGAATATGTTGACCAAGTCCACATTAATCGAGCACGTCCCGAGATTTCAGGGAGTGGAAATAAGTAGTGACCTTATCAGTTGGCAGACATGTCCCTAAATCCCGGGAATCGTGTGAATCGTGGCCTTACTGCTCCAAGATGCACGTTCTTGAGGTAAACTCTATAAATAGCAAACCAAAGCAAGATTTCAGGTATGCATTTTTTCCTATACGCACGATACAATACATACTCTTACTGATTTAAAAGATAATTCCCGTCACCTGACTTGAGCGTCGGAGGGGACACGCCGGAAAAATCTTCCGGCACCCTTCTAACACTTATTTCATATCTTAACAGGTCATTCAGGATCTATATCTTGTTATTTAGCCCATTAAAGAGCACAAGGAGAGGTAATTTTACTCATCATTGATACTTTGCAAATCATCACCTCTTTTGGAAGTATCAGCCAACATGGGAATTTTTGTTGTTGTTGGACATACCAAGAGTCCATATGGTTTCTCCAAGCCCCTCTAAATTAGATAGATTAGGCAAGGATAAATGCATAATCTATAGTCATCCTATCCTATGTTCGGCTCACTTTTTCTCAATGCACTTAATCTTCCCCCCTGTTTTTAAACAAATGTTTTCATTAGATTACAGAACTCACATTCACCTTGTGATTACTAAGCTTCCAGTGTATATTACAGTAAAATGACGAGAAAACCCTTCGAACACTTTACCTTACATTTCCGTAAAGGTGCCTTTGGAATCACCATGGAACTTGCTAATGTAGCTCAATGGTATAGAATGTTGAAGCGAAGGGATGATACAGCTTAGGGAAGACGAAGGAGATTTGAAAATGGGAAAGATAATTTTAATAGAATAAATTGTTTACAGGAACCAACAAGAAGAAATAGTAGTACCACCGTTAATTCTCTGTAAGAAGCAACCACCGACGCTACTGTCGTCGCCGTGTTAGTCGCCGCAGCCTACTCCATCTTCATTTCTCTCTTTTTGTCTAAGCTCTACAACATTCAACATATTGGAGACAGGAAGCAAAATAAGAGAAGGTAGTAAAATTGAAAGAATGGGAAAAAGAAGGAGAAATAGAAAAGGTAGAAGTGGTGAAGAAGATGAAGTGGCGGGTGTAGCGGTGGAGCAAGAAGATGTGGGTGGTGAAGAAAAATATTACGGTAGGGATATTTTGATAATTATACAATTAACAAAAATAATTTAACATTTTAAAATCATAATTTATCACATTAAATTATTTATACTTAATTATCATTTACTTATCATTTTTATATTTGATGTGATTCGAGATTTTTGCAATAAGGTAAAATAACGTGGTAATGCAAAATAACGATAAACACACCAAGATTTTTTACGTGGAAAACCCTCAAATTGAGAGAAAAACCACGGGACCTAGTCCAGTATAAAACTTCACTATAAATATTGATGATTTACAAGATTTCCTAGACTCACAAAATAATCGCTCAATGATTTACACAAATCTTTTTAAGAAACAACAAAAAGGACCGAATAGATATGAGTTTGCTCTCTTCGGAGTCTTTTTGCCTAAAGAAAATCCAACCTCTTTTTTGAGGTTATCTAAGGGTATTTATAGGACTGCCCTCAGTAACTAACTCGCGGAAAACCAGCAACATGATGTCCTTTGATCGTGGCTTGATGGAAGCCAAGCGTGTCCGAGAAATCCGCCACAGTTATGCACGTTCAATCCCCGCCGGTTAATTAGTTTTAATTATGACCGAGTCTTCCGCTATGCTTTGACCAAAATCCCGAAGAGGGTAAAGGATGCTCGATAATATGCTGGTCAGTATCCTGTGTTCGGTAAACCTCTCTTCGGTCTAACTTCTGCTCGGCGCTTTTAGGGTACGTATCTTCATAAATGGATTTTACCCGAGGAAATCAATATGTCTTATGACATCACCTTACCCCCCCCCCCCCCCCCAAAGTAAAGCAAGATGAGAGTAGCGAAATCTTGGTTTATTGTCTTCGGGTGAAATCCTGACATGCTCGGGGTATTTTAACCGCCTAATTTTCCCGCCTAAACATTTCAAAACTCTTGCGACGTTTCGTTTCCCGAGGTACATCTATAACCGTTCATGGGATTTATTTTGAACGGTGTCGATTTAACGACTGTTCAAGTGGCCCCCCACTATAAATACTCGCTCATTTCGTTGATTTAACTTACTTTTCTGCAATTCGCTTCCGAGCTAGCATTAGACGTCCGACCAACTTTTCCTTCCTACTTATTTCCTTTCCATTCATCAAGTATGTCTTCTTCTGACGATTATTCGAAAACTATAGATATGTTCGAGGAGGAGGGTATCCTAAGTCCCTCTCCTCGTCACTCTTCTTCATCTGATAGTGAAGAAACTTCCAGCTCGTCGTCAGCCCCTGATGCTCGCAGAGAAGAGCTTCGGGCTGCGACAGAACAGGATCTGATAAAGGCCCGTGTTCCCTGGTTTGAGATATTTGAATCCGGGATTAAATCACAACGGCACATATCCAGTATCCAAACTAAATGGGGGATTTCCGAGGGGACATCTATTATAGTTCCCCCTCCCGGATCTCGTCCCCACCTGCCTCCCGAGGGTTACTTTTCCTTCTACATAGATCAACTCCGAGGGGGACTTCGCTTTCCTATCCCTCCTTTTTTTGTAGATGTTGCTTCCTATTTTGCCATCTCTCTAAGTCAGTTATTCCCCAACAGTTATCGATTGCTGGCGGGGTTTTACATAGTCTTATCCTTTTTTGGCTTTTCTCCTACTCCCGAACTCTTCCACTGTTTCTTTCAATTAAATCGAAAGGAGATCGGGCTTTTTTACTTTTCTTCTCGAACAGGGATGGGTTTTCTGAAAAATTACCCATCCTCCATAAAAAATTGGAAAAGATTTTTCTTCTTTGCTCGCCCACTCCAACCCTGGGATTGTCCCATGGAGTGGAAAGAAAACTTACCGAAGGGCAAGTCAATCAAGGGGCTACTTGAGGGAGAAACATATCTGTCAGTTCGTCGTAAGCTTGGCGATCAGTGTTTTAACCTTGGGGAGCTGATTGACGACGGACTGCTGTACTTGTTCCAGCTTAGCCCGAAGGGTGTTTCCCTAAAAATGCCCCTCGGTGAGTATTTACCGAGCATCTTGCTTTGTTTGCTTATTTTGTGTTAACATGCTTGAATAATTGCTATGATGTTTCCTTCTTGCAGAAAACAAGATGTTGAAGGCCAAGATTGCTGCCAGCCTGAAGAAAATTGCCGCACCAGAGAAGGCTACCAAACCGACCACTGGGACAAATCCTCCCCCATCTGTTACACATGCTCCCCCCGAAGAGGTGATTGAAGTACCGGAGACGGAAGCCTTAATTCCTCGATCACTGAAGAGGGCGGCTCCCGAGGGCCAAGGTTCTTCCTCTAGACTTCCTCCTGCCAAGAAAACTCCTTCTCCTCGAATCTCCCTTACCCATCGAGCTAGTCCACCTCTTCAAACTCGAGCTGTTTCTCAACCTGCTCCTGGTGGTTCTAGCTCTTCTCGGCCAACCTCCCGATATCATATACTCGATTGGGTTTATCCCCCCAACGTTCCCATTCTGAGAAAACCGGACCCCAAAATTTCTCACTCCATTATTTGCAATTGGGCCAATTCTCCCGACCGCAAATACCTCGGAGGATTGGCCTTCAGCAATTTGATAAATGATTTCTCCACTTCCCTCACTCAGGTAACTTATATTCATTTCTATCCGATGAACTTTTTGCCTTCGGTAAATTGACTTCATTTATTTTCTTGCAGACCAATCTAATGGCCGACGAGATTATGACTCGCTTCCAATCTATGAGGTCCTCAGATGGGGAGAATCAGAAACATCTCAAGCAGCTAGAAGGTATCGGCGAAGAGATGAAGAAATCCATAAGGCTACTGGAGGAACAATACTCTGCTGCCGTTGCTGCTGCTCGGGATAAGACAGTGGCAGCTCTCGAGGAAGCGCACAAGAAATTAGCCGACTTTGAGGAGGCTAACACCACTTTATCCGGGCAGTTCAGGTCCGTGACTGAAGAGAATAAATCCCTCTCAGAGCAACTTTCACAAGAGAAATCATTGCGAGCTGAAGAGGGCAAAGCCCTTTCTGAACAGCTTGACCAGGAGAAACTATCTCGGGCTGCTCAGATCGAAGAATCCTGGCTCATCAAGAAAGAAGAATTTATGAAGTCTGAAGAGTATGGTGATATTCTGGGTGAACGCGCTGCCAAGTTTCTTAACTATGGCTTTCAAGCGTCTGTTCGTCAATTTAAAGCCGCTGGCTATCCTCCTGAAGGAGCTTCAACGGACTTTATAAATGTTGATGAGGCCCTGAATACCGTTCCCGATGAATTTCTCCAGCTGTAGATTTAGGGCTATACCCCTTTTGTTTTAATTTGTAATCTTTTGACGATGATATTATGACTTTCCTTGTCTTCTTACACTCTTGTGCAAACTAGTCTCTCCTCCAAGCAAAATTTTAAGCAAATAAAGCTTGATTAGAAAATATCCCGAAGTAACAGAGCTCGGGGAAAAGACATCCCGAGCAGATAAATATGGTCGGGCTTTAGAGAGAACATCCTCAGCATAATAACATGATACAACTTAAGTTAAAACATTGACCAAACATCCCAATCCAATGAGTAAACCGAACATTGCTCGCTACCCCGAGTACAATAACTTAGTATTTTTAAGTTTAAACGTTGACCAAACATCCCGATCCAACGAGTAAACGATGGTATTTTCAAGTTTAAACGTTGACCAAACATCCCGATCCAACGAGTAAACCGAACATTGCTCGCTACCCCGAGCACAATAACTTAGTCCCATTTTAGGTTCAAATACAGACCAAACTTCCCGATCCTGTATTTAACCCGCCAACAATGGACTATAATAACATAAGCTCGCTACCCCGAGCACAATAACTTAGTCCCATTTTAGGTTCAAATACAGACCAAACTTCCCGATCCTGTATTTAACCCGCCAACAATGGACTATAATAACATAAGCTCGCTACCCCGAGCACAATAACTTAGTCCCATTTTAGGTTCAAATACAGACCAAACTTCCCGATCCTGTATTTAACCCGCCAACAATGGACTATAATAACATAAGCTCGCTACCCCGAGCACAATAACTTAGTCCCATTTTAGGTTCAAATACAGACCAAACTTCCCGATCCTGTATTTAACCCGCCAACAATGGACTATAATAACATAAGCTCGCTACCCCGAGCACAATAACTTAGTCCCATTTTAGGTTCAAATACAGACCAAACTTCCCGATCCTGTATTTAACCCGCCAACAATGGACTATAATAACATAAGCTCGCTACCCCGAGCACAATAACTTAGTCTTTTTAAGTTTAAACATTGACCAAACATCCCGATCCAACGAGTAAACGATGGTGTTATTAAGTTTAAACGTTGACCAAACATCCCGATCCAACGAGTAAACGATGGTGTTATTAAGTTTAAACGTTGACCAAACATCCCGATCCAACGAGTAAACCGAACATTGCTCAGTAAAAGGGAATTTATTTAATGAAAAAAATACATACGGAAACAGCAGTGATAACTGAAAGATTACACGAAATACTTTCTTAAATTATGAATGTTCCAAGGTCCCACCAGTTCCCGACCTTCATGATCTTCCAGCCTGTAGGCTCCTCTTCCAATCACCCCTTTTATTTTATAGGGGCCTTCCCACTTGGGTGCTAACTTCTTCACTTCCCCCGCGGGATTGATTCTTCGCAGCACTAGATCTCCCACCTGAAAAGCCCTCGGGCGAACCCTCCGATTGTAAGCATTGGTCACCCTTACTTTGTACAATTCCACTTTAGCCAAGGCTTTCTCTCTTAATTCCATAATCCCAGATAACTCCAACTTCCTTTTTTCTTCATTCTGATCGGGATCGTATCTTTGTACCCGAAGAGACTCCACTCCAATTTCTACTGGAATGAGGGCCTCAGATCCATATATTAAGCTGTATGGAGTCTCTCCTGTGGATACCCGAGGAGTCGTTCTATAAGCCCATAAGACCCCGGGTAATTCATTTACCCACTCCCCTCGAGCCCCTTCTAGTCTTGTCTTGATCCCGTGTAATAAAATCCGATTAATCACTTCCGCTTGCCCATTTGCTTGAGGATAGGCGACTGAAGTGAAGACTTGTTTAATTTTCATATCTTTGCACCATTCTTGTATCCTTCTTCCCTGAAACTGCCTTCCATTGTCGGAAATTATTTTTCGAGGTATTCCGAAACGGCATACTATGTTTCTCCATAAAAATCTGATGACTTCTTCCTCAGTTATTTTAGCCAATGGTTCGGCTTCCACCCATTAGTGAAGTATTCAACGGCTACTAGGAGAAATTTTCTCTGCCCTGTAGCGGGAGGAAATGGTCCAACGATATCCATTCCCCATTGATCAAAGGGACAGGAAATGATGCTACTATTAAGGATTTCCGCAGGTACATGGGATAATTGCACTTCTTCACAACTTCCTCAGCATCTTCCCTCATCGTCGGCCAATAATACCCAGCTCGGTTCCCCATTCTTTTAACTTTAGCAGCTTCCTTTGAGTCAGGAGGCATAACATTTGTCTTAAAAAATTTAATAAGATGCTCTCGCCAATCGGATATAATACATGGCTCCACACTCATGATGCTATTGACGGATATATGAGAGATCAAAAGCTTTTGCACGAGCACATTCATGTTCTTCCATTCGTGTACCGAACTAGCTAATTTTGCTAATTCATCGGCACGAGTATTCTCTTCCCTTGGTATTTGCGTTAATTCCACCTCTTGAAATTGAGCTATCATTGCTCGCACCTTTTCCACATACCTTCTAAGCTTCTCTTCTTTCACATTGTATACCCCCTTCACTTGATGGACAACCAACATCGAATCCATAAAAGCTTTTATCCTCCTGGCTCCAGCGTCCAATGCTATTTGGAGGCCTGAAATGATAGCTTCAAATTCAGCTTCATTGTTTGAGGAAAGAAATCCAAACTGGACGGCAACCCTGATTTTTTCCCCTTCAGGACTAATGAGTATGACACCTGCTCCACTTCCCAATCGGGTAGATGATCCATCTACAAACAAACTCCATTCTTTTTCCTCCGGAGTATGAGTGACTTCCACCAGAAAATCTGACAGAGCTTGAGCTTTGATTGTAGTTCGGGGTTGATAAGTGACATCAAACTCACTCAAATCTGTGGCCCACTTCACCATCCTCCCTGATATTTCGGATTTGGATAAAAGTCTACCCAAAGGAGTGTTTGTTATTACCATGATAGGATGAGACAGGAAGTATGGCCGAAGTCTTCTCGCTGTGGTGACTAGAGCTAACGCCAACTTTTCAATTTCAGGGTATCATTGCTCGGCTCCTTGCAGGGCACGGCTGACATAATATACAGGCTGTTGTTGTCCTGACCTTTCTCTGATTAACACGGAACTAATTACCTCTTTGGCCACCGATAAATACACGAGAAGCGTTTCCTTAGGATCATGCTTGTTTATCAAAGGTAACTGAGCCAAATAATCTTTTAGATCCTCGAAGGCCTTTTGGCATTGGTCATTCCACTCGAACTTGACTCCTTGCCTTAATGCTTTAAAGAAAGGCAAACTCCGATCAGCTGATCGGGATATAAATCGGCTCAGTGCCGCTATTCTTCCTGCTAATCTTTGTACTTCATTTAGTGTTCTCGGGGGGTTCATTTCTCGTATAGCCCGGATTTTCTCCGGGTTAGCTTCAACACCTCTTTCCGTGACCATGTACCCTAGAAATTTGCCGCTACGAATCCCGAAAGTGCATTTTGCGGGATTCAACTTCATGCCATATTTTCTTAAAGTGTTGAAAACTTCTTCCATATCTTTGACTAAGTCCTCGGCTTTTCGGCTCTTGATCAGGACATCATCAACATACACTTCCACATTCCGACCAATTTGTTCTTTGAACATTTTATCCATCAACCTTTGATAAGTGGCCCCCGCATTTTTCAATCCGAAGGGCATTACCACATAACAAAAGGTTCCTCCTGCTGTTATAAAACTTACTTTTGATTGGTCCTCCTGTGCCAAAGGGATCTGATGATATCCTTGATAAGCATCCATAAGACATAATAATTCATGTCCAGCAGTAGAATCTACAAGCTGATCGATTCTGGGCAGAGGATAACAATCTTTGGGACATGCTTTATTCACATCCCTAAAATCCACACACATTCTCCATTTATCACCATCTTTAGGCACCAAAACTACATTCGAGAGCCATGTAGGGAAACCGATCTCGCGAATGTGGCCTGCCTTTAACAACTCTTCTATTTGCTTAGCAATGACCGCATCCTTGGTCCAAAATGCCTTCTCTTTTGCCTTATTGCCCGAACATTTGGGTCCACGTTGAGGCGATGTTCGGCAACCTCAGGTCTTACTCCCACTAAATCAGATGTACTCCATGCAAATACATCCACGTGTTGATTTAAACAATTAACCACTTTTTCCCGTAATTCTGGATCAAGTTGGGATCCTACCCTCGTAATTCGAGTAGGGTGACCCATCTCGATGTTGAGGAACTCCTCTTCGGGTATTACTCACTCCTCCTCGCCCCGCTTCCTCTTTTCACTTCCTCCCCGTTCTCTTCCTTCGTTATTCTGCTCTCTTTCTTGCCTTAACTCTTGTACGTAACATTTCCGTGATGAGCTTTGATCACCTCTTACTTGCCCCACCTCTTCTCCTACTGGAAATTTCATGGTTAGATGATAGGTGGAGGCAACAGCTTCGAAAGCAGCTAGGGCTGGTCTTCCCAATATTACATTGTAAGAAGATGGTGCATCCACAATGAGGAAATTTATCATCTTTGTTTTGATCCTTGATTCTTCACCAAGTGTAACTGGTAGAGACACCTGCCCTATCGGATTTATGACTTCCCCTGTAAATCCGTGCAAGGACGTATTCACTTTCAATATAGGTAAGCTTCCCAAGGCCATTTGGTTTAACGTGCTAAGAAAAAGTACGTCCGCCGAACTTCCTGTGTCCACGAAAATCCTCTGCACATTATAATTAGCCACTGTAGCAGAGATAACCAACACATCATCATGAGGAAAATGGATTCCTTGCAGATCTGCAGGCCCAAAAGATATGGACGGACCCTCATGTACATGATTGGGGTCAAGAGATAGCACTTGAAGCTTCCGGGCGTGATTCTTTCTTGCTCTGTTCGAATCTCCACCCGACATCCCTCCGGATATCATGTGTATAGTTCCCCGATTAGAGGTATTGTTCAAGGTTTCTTCTTCTCCCTCTACTCTTTCTCCCCGAACTGACCAAGGGACTGGCTGAGGTGCTCCTCTTCCGGGATTTATGTTAACTTTAGGAGTGAAATTATTGTCTTTGAACTCCTCGTTAAATCCCCGCCCTCCATCAGACTCAATAGATCTCCCACCTCGGAAACCTCCTCCTCGACATCCTCTTCCTCGGAAGGACCCTCCTCGGATCATTCCTCCTCGGAAAGGTCCCCCCCTATGAGGTCCACCCCGCCCCCTCTTCGGCATACTTTGGTTCATAGCTACTTCCCGATGAGGTCTCATCGGTAGATACTGGTCAAAACTTCTTTTGATTGGCTCCACTGGTTTATTCTTTCTGTTCACTTCCTCCCCCATTTTACCATCTCTTCTTTGTTTCATCCTTTGGGCTTCTTCCAAATTAATGTACTTGGAAGCTCTTCCCAACAGTTCATCATAATCAGAAGGTGGTTTTTTCGCCAAAGATCGGAATAAGTCTCCTTCTTTTAATCCTTGAGTGAACGCGCTGATGAGTATTTCAGAGGTGACATGTGGAATATCCAGACAGGCATGACTAAATCTTTTCAGAAAATCTCGAAGAGATTCCTTCTCCGCTTGCTTAATCCCGAACAGGCTAAGAGCTGTTCTCTTGCAACTCCGGCTGCTTGCAAATTGATGCAAAAATAGAGAACTAAACTTCGGGAAAGAGTCTATGATTCTGGCTGGCAACTGATTAAACCATGCTTGCGCTGCACCCGATAACGTAGTCAAGAAAACCCGACACTTCACTCCATCCGTGAGTTGATGAAGAAGCGAAGCGTTTTCAAATCGAGACAGGTATTCTTCGGGATCTGTACCACCATCATAGTTTCCCACATTCAGAGTCCTAAAGTTTGGGGGCAAGGGATCGTCAACCACATGGGAAGCAAATGGAGTACTCCTCTGCGGAGGATATAGACGTCCTTCCATCTTATTACGCATCTGCTGCATCTCACTTTTCAGCTCTTTCATTTGGCGATTTAGAGCTTTATCAGATTCATCACTCAAATGACTAGGAATACTTCTAACTTCTTCGGGTTCTTTCTCAGGTTCCTTTTCAGGCTCCTGTCCGGAGGCCAACCCTCCTCCTCCTTCTTCTTGCACAGTTTCTTGTTTCTGGGGAGGGGCCATAAATTGCCTCATAATCTCTCCGACAATTTTGGTTATTATTTCTGTCAAATGCTCCATGGGCATTCCCCCAGCGGGAAATGACCGAGGAACATGTTGAGATGATCCCTCATCTTCTGGCTCTTCTCTGGGTTCATCAAGCGAGTATGGATGGCAATTGGATCCATTTCCCCTGGAAGCTTGCCCCCTACCTTTACCTCTGGCCATCTTGTCTTTTGATTTATCTTTTGTTAGAAAACTCGTACTACTTCAACGTCTTTGCCCTAAATTTCCCACAGACGGCGCCAATGATGTGATTGATTTTTGCTATAAGGTAAAATAACGTGGTAATGCAAAATAACGATAAACACACCAAGATTTTTTACGTGGAAAACCCTCAAATTGAGAGAAAAACCACGGGACCTAGTCCAGTATAAAACTTCACTATAAATATTGATGATTTACAAGATTTCCTAGACTCACAAAATAATCGCTCAATGATTTACACAAATCTTTTTGAGAAACAACAAAAAGGACCGAATAGATATGAGTTTGCTCTCTTCGGAGTCTTTTTGCCTAAAGAAAATCCAACCTCTTTTTTGAGGTTATCTAAGGGTATTTATAGGACTGCCCTCAGTAACTAACTCGCGGAAAACCAGCAACATGATGTCCTTTGATCGTGGCTTGATGGAAGCCAAGCGTGTCCGAGAAATCCGCCACATTTATGCACGTTCAATCCCCGCCGGTTAATTAGTTTTAATTATGACCGAGTCTTCCGCTATGCTTTGACCAAAATCCCGAAGAGGGTAAAGGATGCTCGATAATATGCTGGTCAGTATCCTGTGTTCGGTAAACCTCTCTTCGGTCTAACTTCTGCTCGGCGCTTTTAGGGTACGTATCTTCATAAATGGATTTTACCCGAGGAAATCAATATGTCATATGACATCAATATTCATCATCGATTTATCTCATCTTCATACCAATAACGGATAAAGACTCAAATGAAGTATATGTTTCACAGATTTAATTAACGTGTATTAAATTTTACTCCTGTTCCTTTGTTTTCACTTTTTTTGTTTTGTTTTTTTGTTTTCACTTTTCATCGGCAAAGAGACGCAAATTTGTTACCCTTTTCATCATCGCCGTTCAATATTCGGATCAACAATATGAGAGGCCACTCCAAATGATTGTGGTAAATCGCATCTTACCTACTCCCCCGCCTACTGAAATAGTACTGCCAATAATTTTTTCGATCCGTTTTCCTCTCTAGTTCAATTTTTTTTCACAATTCTCACTGAAGAACACTTCCTTTGTCACTTTCAGCTTGGTTATAATGCACGGATACAGATTTAACAATATAATAAGCCCAGAACACTATCTACAGTGTTCTGGGTCTTATTTTCAACTCCCAATGAACAGTAACCGTCGGTTTTGGGCTTGTGGGCCGATGTAGCAATGGGCTTTATCTACAGAATGAATATAAAAAAATTCTAGGCCCTTTTCGTTGTTAGTCGTGGGGTCAAATCGAATTGAGATCACTCATCTGCTTGTTTCTCTGGGCTTCACCAGGCTCGCTCTGATCGCCGCCTCCCGAAGAAAGTGTTGTCGTCTGTGGTTGGGACTGACACTCGCCGCCCGGAGGGACGTGTTGTGATAGGTTTATCATATTATGTTCGTAGGTGATGGTTGTAGGTGTTGTTGCGTCGCCTTCTATCTTTCTTTCTCGCGGACAAACGGAGGCCTTCTGTTGTTACCCGCTGGTCACTGTCGGTAACCGGGTTTTCGTTATTTTCCTACATGATCTCTTTGACCTTTTTCCTTAGTCTTTTCGTTGCAGGTATTCGGGTGATGGAGGATGCCATCATTTCATCTCGGCAGCACTCCTGATTTCCTGGTTTGAGAACTCTGTTTTTCCTTCTATAAGTTATGTTCTTGGGTGTCACTTTCTGTGTGTCATTTCTAATTTATGGGTTTTACAGGTTATTGCTGGAGTTTTTTCGTGAGGTTGGTTCTACTGCCCAGATTTTGTTTTATGTTGTTTACAGAAGTTTTTCCGTGGGATTTTTTGATTTTTTGCTTGTTGGGTCTGTGATATTTGCGGTCAATGTCTTGGATGGTGCCATTTACCTTCTCCGTTTTATTGTGTGTTCAGTTCTTGTAGTTGAAGGTTGTGCTTGTATGCTTAAGTTCTTTTTCGATTTACCATCTTATGGGACTCTATATCCTGCCAAGTAGAGATCTTTTCGGAAAATGTGTTCTACTTGGTATATAGATGTTGACATCTGTAGCTACATTCTTCTTTTCTTCAAGGAATGGACTCCTTTGCATCTTGAACTGTATTTTCCTATGAACACCTTTTGACTTTGCCGTAACATTGATTACTTCTTGAGTTTGTGTTTGCTGTAGTTTTGGAAGAAACTCGGGTTTTTGGTTCTTGTGGCGTTGGTCAAGGATAAATTTTTTTTCAGTGATCTATATTTTGTGCATACAAATTTCTCTATCCACTCGTTTTTTCCCCACGGCCCACTTCATTTGTTTCTGCTCATGCTTTTCTGTGGAGTGCATTGGCCACGCTCTGTCCATTAGTTTTTCATTGCCCACTTCGTTTGTTTTTCTGTTTTAAAATGGTTTAACAGACAATTATCAGATAATCCATACTTTGTGCATACGAAATTCCTCTATCCACTCGGTTTTTCCCACGTCCACTTCATTTGTTTTTGTGGAGTGCGTGCACATGTTCTCTCCGTTTGTTTTTCAGTGGACACTTCATTTGTTTTTTCCTTTAAATGTTCTCTCCATTTGAAACATTGTGGACACATGCTTATCCAATGATCATCGGAATGGGAAGCATAAAATATTAGTAAATAAAGCTGTTCACTTTAGTAAAGAATAAAATAAACCTGGTGGCCTTTAGCATACGAGAATTCAAGTTGCAAAATTATGAACGCATGTTTATCCAGATATCATAAAAATGGGAATTATAAAATGTTAGTAAATAAAATTGTTGTCTTTGCTCTGCTTAAAAGATTGAAAAGATTGTTAATTTTTCATTTAATTTATCTTTAATGGGTTCATAAAAATTTCAAATTCAATATCATGTTTTAGTCATCAATATTCATCCCATATTCAAGAAGTTCTTTATTGAGCTTCCTCGATCCCAAACCTTACCATTACATATTATGGGTTTCATTTAACTTTGAGTTGCTAATAATTAATCTCATAATTGATTCACATCACATTTTTCCTACATCTCATTTCCGTGCCATTTAATTCTTATTAATTCTGTTATTTATCTCATAATCAATTCATTTCCTAAACATTCACTTCACTTTAATTGTAAATAACAATATGAAACCTATTCATGATTACGATTGTTATAGTTTGTCTAATAATATCATTTTCATTATGGTTGTTAAAAAATATATGGTAGACGAGGAATACATTTATCAAAATAATAGATGATTGTTCCTAAATAAAATGATTCTGGTTATTGGAAAAAATATAAAAAAGTGAAAAATTACGAGATAGGATATTTATGGCTTGTTGGGTCGTCAAAAACATTAAGAAATTGCTCAAAACATACAACAAACAAAAAACATTAGTTAGCAAAGCAAGGCAAAACAAGCCTTTATCGCCCAATATGCACATTCGATTCATGTCATACTCATTTTGTTGGTTTTGGCCTGTCATTTAGCTTCTTTGCTGCCAAGGACCAAAGCATTAATGTGTATGTCGTGCATATTGATTGATGCTAAATCATTGAATGCCATTTGTTGCTTAGCAAACAAACAAATAAGCCTCATTGGTCTGTGCTGATTCTTTACACAAAAAAACTAGCTTAGAGTATGCTTCTTTTCTTTATATACGCCCTTCTGCTATGTTTTATCTGGGTTGTATGTATGCATGCACTTACTTGGGCTTTGCGACTAGCTTAAGAGTATTTTTCCTCTCTTTGTACGTTCTTCTATACCGTTTCACGTGGGTTATGCGCCTATGCTTCTCGTTTTGCGGCCTGCGATTTCCTGCTGCTTCCTGCTATTTACCTAGGGGAGTGCTACAGTTTGTCATTTTACGGGACCACCTCTTGATAAAATCTCTATGACTATTTTTCTTTTTAAATACTCCATTGATATGTTGCTCTTACATTTTCTATGTTTCAGCCTGGCATTTATAATATCAAGGTCAAAGGAAGTTTGGATAATGAGTCCCAAAGTTTTGTTTACATGTGTTGTGAAGAATGTTGTGTGTTCACTTGCAAGACATTCGTTGAACCACCGTCATTTTGAAAACTCTTGGATATAACTTTTGTTTGGTTTTGGAGTCTGTTGGAAATAACTTTCATAACTATTATCATTATGTATGTTTGGTATGTGTGAATTATCTTTTTATTCTGTGGAACCATTTGTTCTTTCTGTGTTGTAGGCAGTTTGTTCGATATATAGAGATGTGCGGTCAAAATGCTTAACTCAAACTTGGTAAGCTTCATATGTTCTTGGTTTTGGCTGATTTTTTATGTCCGGTGATCCTTCTTTTATAAATCATAACTGTATTGTTCACGTGCTTTTGTATTTTTTTGCATATATCATATTACAAGCTCGCTGGCATGTGAATCGCGCCCTGCGTGGTGAAAGTTGTTACTGTCATAAGGAACACTAATAAACAGTGCCCCTTCTTTTTTAATTTAAGATGGTCGTTCCTCATTTTTTTTATTGGGCTTTTTTTTTCCCTTTACATTCTTTCTTGCTTTTTTTGTCCATTTACGCTCTTAAGTCCTTCAATTCGTTACCTTAGAGCTTTCCTCAAACTAAAAGAATAAACTTTTGTCAACTATTATTCCAATCCAGGCAACCCTCAATTCTTGATTTTTTGATGAAAGGGTCCTCATTTTCTGGTGTATCTCTTGAATTTCCTCTAAATTCTAGGATTTTAAGTTGCCCAATCTTGGTTCTTGAGATGTTTTTTTGTGCATGTCTGTAGTTATTTGATAGCTAGCTCAAGTGGGGCATTTAAAGAGGGGACACAACAAAGGCATAGCCTCGTTTCTCCATGCAATGGAAGCTCGGTTAATGGGTAGTGGGGTGTGCCAAGTTAATGGATTTGTATGCAAGATTTTAGATAATTTATTGAGAGGGATTTTCATATATTGTAGATATTTGTTTTGTTCCTATGTATTTGGTTTTCTTGAATTTTTTTGCATTACATGTCAACAAAAGTGTGATTTGTTAATCATTAAACTTGTTTTTCCCACCATTAACCACATCAACTGTAGTTATTAGTCACATCTTGGAATATATATATATATTTATATATATATATATATATATATATATATATATATATATATATATATAAAGTTGTTTTCCTTCTTAGAATTCTATTTTCTTTTGCTTTCATTTTAATTCAGCATTTGGAGTGAGAACTCTTGGATAGTAGGTTGTTATGTTAATTTAAATTTCGCAAAACTTAATTTTTCATGTTATCAAGTTTCTTACACCTTTCATGCTGCTTCTTTGTGCTCTTAGAAAGTACAATCAACTATGATTAAAGGCAATTTGATGAATCCTAACTGGAATGAGGAACTCGTGCTTCTTTGTAATGTGTTACCCCCTTCATGCTTTGTTACTATGTTGCTGTTTTTGGAAGCACTCCAAAATATGATGAGTTGGCCCCAACTACACCAGCTGCAAGACTATCATGTGCTATTTGTAAAAAGAAAAACAGCGTTTGCAGCTTCCGTAATGTACAATATAGTAACGGAGTAATTGGAGTGCAGCTATTATATTTGAATAATTCACATGTGTTTATCTTTATTTTATGTATATCTAAGCGGATGATCACTGGCACCGTGCCTTGCACGGTGCCAAGGAAACTAGTATATTGATATGTGAATACGCAGATACAGATTACACGGGATTTTCGAAATTTCTAGGATACGATTCGTCTGGATACACAATTTTTTTAATTTTGAAATCAAGTTTCAAATATAGTCAATATTAAACACATAAAATCAAAATAACAAAGTTTAAACTTCATCAAATCCACGACAAAAATAGAGTTTTAAACACCAATTACTACTTAAACCAAGAAAGTTACATAAAAATATTACATAATCATTTAATTGACAGCCATATCTCGATATATTGATTCTTCGTTAGCATCATCTGCAATATAATAGATTCAAACTCTGGTTCATCAAAAGAGAGATTCGCAATACCAAGAATACCAACATCATCTAACGACTTAAAAGCATCTCCAGCCACATCACACATTTTGGAGTCGTCCTTCATATATTCTGGAGATTTTAGGAGCGTGCAGCACAGGGTTTCAATCAAGTATGCTCATAAAGCTTTCTTCTAGTTTAGTTTTTAGTCTTTCACGAATCCATCTTCCTGGCTCCATATGTAGGCTGCTAATTAACCTCTAAATGATTAAAATGCTATAGTGAGTCTGACTTAACAATGGAAGCCAATGAATAGGGAGTTAAAAAAACTGATGAATGAAATTGCTACATGGTTTCGTCTAAAAGTTAATTTTGGGCCTGGTGTTTGGATTCCTGTTGAATGCGTCGCTTCTTTAGAAAGAACCAAAAAGATAACATCTTGCAAAAATCCTAATAGTTTTGCCTTTTGCTGAACGGATTGGTTCTTACAGGGTGGGAAATTTTGGTAAATGAGGTTGTTTTAGTAACATATTCACTTGCATACCATATACCATAGGATCGGAGACAAATTGCATCTCGTGACAAAAGTTCCTATTGTGAAACAGATTTCATATGTTCTTCTTTGCAACTCTTATAGAATCATGCAAATTTGGTCGTATGCAATTACACCTTTGCATATTTATTAAATGATTGATAAAAGTATGGTTGATGTGTGAACTGAAAATTCTTGCAACTTATAGTTTAGTATTCTTTCAATAGATAACTCTTTTCTTGATATTAGATTGTCGTCATCGGTCATCCAACTGAAAATCCATGGTTGGTTACATTTTGAAGTACTTTGTTTTCTGTTGAGTGCCTGTTGACACCCCCTTCCTTTCAAGGAGTGGAATTATAATTTAGACTCTTGTCACCACTAATCAAAGTCGACATCATCATATTCCAAATATTTCTATGGAAGTGTTTACATAGTATAAAGTGAAGGCAGTGGTGTTAGTGAGAAGTCATTGAATACAATGACCAATCTTTACTATTTAATTGCTTTTATTTGTTCATCTGAGTGAATTTTTTTGTCAACCATCCTACTAATGGATTTGTTTACATAAAAAATTGTTAAGGACACTTGTTAATAAAAGGTGGGAAGCTAATGGTGACACGGTAGAATCCTGAAAGACCTAAATCATGGAAGATGTTCTTTTTTCTGCTGACGTCAGTGTTAAACATGATTTCAAGGGAAAGTCATAGTATGTAGACTGGCGAAAAAGGGATGTGGGATGTAACAAAAACACTGAGAAGGGCTTGTCTAACTTACGAAATTATGACAAGTTATGTTTCATTTGATAAGATTGTCAAACATTTACGGCCTTTAGTTGTTTTTTTATGTTGTTGATGATGTAAACCCTCATAGTTTCC
The DNA here is from genome assembly GCA_907163345.1 of Haberlea rhodopensis. Taxonomy (NCBI): domain Eukaryota; kingdom Viridiplantae; phylum Streptophyta; class Magnoliopsida; order Lamiales; family Gesneriaceae; genus Haberlea; species Haberlea rhodopensis. The sequence goes on from CAJQUN010000001.1 coordinate 16,189,497, forward strand.
AGTTCACTTAAAACTATTATGTTCTTTCTACCAAAGTGGCTTGCATTGTTTTAGGTTCAACGAATTTGGATAGGATGGTGGGCCTGCGGCAAAAGAATGGGCTACAAAGCTTGGGCTTGTCAAGAAGTTCATCGATGGAAAAATCGGGAAAAACAATTTGTACTTTGATGTTAAGCCTCCAATATATTCTTGATCCACAATCCATGCCTTTATAGGTGCTTAAAAAAAAAACAGTAAAAAGAAAGAAACTTGTGTTCTTTTATAATTCTGTATGTGTTGATTATAGTTACGTTCGTTTTGCAGGCTAGGACTTTTGTTACTACCTGTATTTTTTTGAAGGGGTTTGGAGGTCTTTTATTTGTTCTAGGCAGCGGTTTTGGCGCTTTTCTATTGGTAAAATCTTCTGACCCTACCTTAATTTTGATTTGAAGGAGGAGTTTCATTTTCACCAAACGTGTTTACTTTCTTTCTTATTGATGATGCAGATATTCTACTTGATTTTGATGACTCCCATCTTGTATGACTTTTACAACTATGATATTGGCGGGCCAAAATTTTTCATACTCTTGCGTGAGTTCCTCCAGGTAATGTTGAAACCATTTTGTACCCATAACAAAAAACCAGATATTTGTATCAGACTGGTTCTTTTAAGGTGGGTTCCCATGCAAGTTGCATCAGACAAGAGCAAAAAAAATAGATCGATTCGTCTAGAATCAGGTTATGGATTTAAGTATACGGAAATATCACACGCTATACAATCACTTCATAAATGTTGTGTTATTTATGATCAATAGCTGATTTGCCTTTTACTGGCAGTTTGTGGCATTTGTTGGTGCATTGCTTTTTTTTCCTGGGAATGAAGAATTCAATTTTGAGGAAGCAGCAGAAGAAAAATGCCCCAAAACCGAAGGCATCTTGAATGTGAGATTATTTTCTCGAATACAGCAGTGGTCAAAAAAGAATAACAAACTTAGGATTGGAATGAAAGTATACAAGTTGATTTTTTTTTAATGTTGGATTCTATAATGTTTCGATGTTGTCTATTTCAGTTGAAGTTGATTTTGATCCAACCGAACTATTGGTTAAATCCCTTGTTGGAAAAGGGTTCATATACATACGTGGATATTATCAACCTTACAATTCTTTTCATGTTTCTTCTCAGTACACACAACGGACAACGCTATCCATCATTGCACTTTACCATGGATTGCATCTATGCTTGCTGCGAGGGTTGATTATGAAAGAACGAATTTGAGCTTGATCATCAAATAAAAGTACCATAAATTTTCAGAATATTGCCCTAATTAAAATGATAGTTTTACTTTAATTAACAAGAAATTCTATAAAATTAAAGTTATTGATTTTAATATAAATTTTCTTAATTTTGGTCAATTTTTTTTTAATATTACTGATAAAAAAGTTCAACTTATACACTATTTGCTGATATTAGGCAATCTATCAATCCAAATGGCATCCGTTCTTGATATTTATGTTTTGAATCATTTAATTAAATTAAAAATTAAATCTCCGAAATATCGTATTCAAGTCCTCAATGTCTTAAAGGTAATATAGCTTGTCGTACTCGTGTCTGTGTCTAACTGAAGTCGTCGTCGTTTGAGTTTCTTAGAATTTACCTCAAACCATAAACATTATGTTGATAACCAATTGAATCAAAACATAATGTCAATTTTCACGTACTTTTTTTAAATAAATTGCGTTGGAGTTTTCAGTTTAAAATCATTTACATGTTCAATTTCCAGCTTTATATTACTATTGGAAATACAAACGAACTGGAGCCAAGTTTTCAATTTTATAGAATAAATCAAGGATAGATGTGGGACCTGACTCGGACACATAATATATAATCTTTTATCTTGTATCACATTCCCTACTATATAGAAATATACATATATTTGTAGGATATTACTTTAAGATAATTCATACATAACAATTGATTATATAACGTTAGCGAAAGCGTTCATAATATCTATTAAAAAAACAATCCCAGAAAAACTCCTTATAATGTTCTGATGCTTAACCAAAAATGAAATACTATCATTATTAATAAGCCAACATTTCTATTTTTCCTTATTATCCTCTGATCCTGGGTCCTGGGTTCTCCGGTATCTGGAACTCATAATAAATAAGAAATAAAACAGATGTTAAATCTTTAAGGATTTAATGATGAATATCAATGACTTTTCGTGTATCTAATAACAAATAATACAATCTATCAATATGATATGTCATGTAACAAGATATAACACTACCAGCAAACAATATATCAATGAAACGATGACATTTACGACTTTAGAATGAATATCGTGGGCTAAAGAGGTGGCTCTCACCCGTCATTAAGGTGTAGCACTTTTCCCCGTATCCAGATCAGAAAATATGATCAAAGAAACAACGACGAATTAGGAAATTAGAATGAATATCGTGGGCTAAAGAGGTGGCTCCCACCCAACATTTAGGTGTATCACTTTTCCCTTCGTATTCGAATACGATCCAGTACAAACATTCATTTACGAGCCGATGTGAACCATTCTCCGGACCGATAGGGTGCACGTTGTTCAGATGAACCATATACCCGGATTATCATCCGTTGTTCTTTGGACTCACATTTCAGGCCGATGCCACGTTTGTCACGCCCCGAGACCGGGGTCAATAACACCGACATTGATTTCCATAACAACTTGAAATCAATAAGCCTCATAATATCATAACAACTGAAAAGCCAGTCTTTTTCCATAAAAATAAAAACCATTGTCTTTACAATGAATAAAGAAATGCGGAATTAAAAACTTAACAACTGAATAAATAAAATTGTCTTAAAACGGGAAAACTTTAAAACCTAAAAGATCTTGATCTACGCAGCGGACTTGATTTCACCAACCCCAAAATTGGTGCTCTTCTTCTTGCTCTAATTCTTCTTCGGCTTTATCTGGGGATGTAGAGTAAGGGGTTGAGTGCTTTGGAAAACACTCAGCAAGTGAGGGACAATCGATATTATACATATACATAATTTTCATAAACTTGGATCATAAAACTTGCATAACCGATATGAATGTATCTTAACATACTTGATTTGCCCTTACGAGCCATGACATAACATATCGTTTCATAATTTTCATATACTTAAGCACAGTAAAGCATTCTACTCTCTTCTTGGTACTGATATAAGTCTCTAGACTTAACCCTCCTAGAGATGAGGTCATAACATCGGCTAACCCACGAATAAAGGGTCTGGATAATCCAGAAACAACGGATTACCACCGTATAAGGTTCTTTTAGCGGTTACATCCCACCGCATCAGGGTCATGGGGATCCAAATCCAATTAGATTTTGAGTTTAGCGTGCTTACAAAATAATACTTTCATAATTTCAACATAATACATATCGATTGGGAATTTTAAAACATACTATATGATTTTAGAAAACGAAACGAATATACATAACAAAATCCCACTTACAGTGCTTGGTATCGTGCTTGATTAAATGATTGAAACACACGGATGAATTCTTATCTTCCTTGGCTTTCGAACAACACGAGTAGGCTGCCAAAAGCTCGAACCAAATCAGGGAGCACCCGAACCACTTCTGGAAATTCTCGAACAGAATTTCTCAACGAATTTGAATAGAGCAATGGTTGCACTTCGATGGGACAAGGTGATGAAACGTTTCTGAAAAGCTTGGACAGAATCAAGGCTCGAAAGTGAGGCTAACGCTGTGAGTTTATAGGCTGGAACTAACGATGGGATAGGTGCTGATTATTGATCGAGAATCACTCGGTTTCAATCTAGAAACTTGCTGGAATTATTGAGATATTGCAACTCTGGACAGTGATCACTCTTGGAAGATTTGGTTGGTAAATTTTCGAAAGGTTTTTCGCTCACAAGCTCAAACAGAATTGCTGCTTGACTCGATGGTTTCTCTGCTGGAAATTCGAACAAACTTGCCAGCTTTTTCGAAGGTTATGTGATTTGAAAAGTTGATTATAAGTTGCTGAAACTTTGAAGTATAAAGGTGCAGAATTCTCGGCTAAGTTTGCTGGAAAGATTTCGAAATCTTTGATGAACTTTTCTGGACAAAAACGTGCAGAAAGCTATTGGCTTTGGCTACTGATTTCGAAGGGAATTGGTGAATGAACGTGATGCTGAAGTCTTGCTTTTATAGGTGCATAAACTCGATACCCAAAGGTGGAAGGACTCTCGGATAGATAGGTGCATATTTGATGCTGAATGGAGGAGTGAATCTGGGCCGATTTGTGGTAATCTGCTTCGAACAGATACTGCACATGTGGGGGGTTTTATTGGAGGTGTTTTGCTTGCTTTCATAGAAAGAGGATGGAGTGTTAGACTAGGATTCTTAACCGAAAATATAGGAAGTAGATTTGCAGATTTTTAGGTGGAGTCAGCTTCTGTTTCGATTTTTAAATTGCATCTTTGGAGGAGTCTATCGAAGGGTTGCATGGTTTGGACTCCTCTCGGTTAAATATGGAATTAATTCTGATAAGGATTGGATTTCTTTGACAGATGGTGCTTCGACTTGTGGCTGCATTTGGATGAAGTTATGATATGTTGAGCCTTCGAAAATTTAGAGGAAAATCTTTGCATAATCCTGAATGATTCTAAGTGGATAACATCGATTAAGATGCTGAAGATTGGTGGAGTTTGGTTCGATCTAAGCTGCTGAAATTCAATCAATAAGGAAGGAGTTTGATTAGGTTAGGGACTCCTTGATGCATTGAAACTCTATGCTAGAGTTTAGAAATTTTTAAACTCTTTTTAATCAAATTTTTTGTTACCCCTTAACAAAAATCCGGGTCTTTACATCCCTCCCTCCTTATTGGAAGTTTCGTCCTCGAAACTCGAGTCAACTTGATTTAGGAAAAGATAGGGATATTTCTCCCGCATTGATTCTTCCATTTCCCAAGTAGCTTCTCTTTCCGTATGGTTTGACCATTGGACCTTGACGTAAGGAATGGTCCTTCTTCTCAGAACTTGGTCCTTGGTATCCAGAATACGGATTGGGATTTCTTCGTATTTCAATGTCTCGTCTAAGTTCCCTTGAGTTACTAGGGGTTCTGCTTCAAGTACATGACTTGGGTTGGTAATGTACTTCCTTAGTTGTGATACGTGGAAGACATTGTGAATTCTCGACAGATTTGGCGGTAGTGCTATTTTATATGCTAGCGTTCCCACCTTTTCTAGAACTTCAAATGGTCCCACATATCTTGGATTCAACTTTCCCCTTTTGTCAAATCTGATTACCCCTTTCATTGGTGAAATCTTTACATAGACTTTCTCACCAATCTCTATATCCACGGGTCTCCTTTTCAGATCAGCCCAACTTTTCTGTCGGTCCTGGGCTGTCTTAAGTCTATCTCTGATAATAGCTATCTTGTCGGTAGTAGCTTGTACTAACTCCGGTCCTGTGATAGCTCTTTCTCCTACTTCATCCCAATACAATGGTGATCGGCATTTGCGCCCATAGAGTGCTTCATACGGCGCCATCCCAATACTACTGTGGTAGCTGTTATTGTAAGCAAACTCGACTAGAGGTAATAGTTCGCTCCAATTTGCAGTAAAATCCAATACACAAGCTCTTAGCATGTCTTCGAGGGTTTGGATAGTCTTCTCCGTCTGGCCATCAGTTTGTGGGTGATAAGCCGTGCTAAGAGTTACCTTACTTCCCATAGCTTGCTGAAAGCTTTTCCAGAAACGCGACACGAATCTGGGATCTCGGTCCGATAGTATGCTCACTGGGACTCCATGCAATCTCACTATATTGTCCATATATAGTGTTGCCAACTTATCAAAGTTGTAGTTCATGCGGACTGGTAGGAAGTGTGCTGACTTGGTTAGTCTGTCAACAATTACCCATATTCCGTCATGGCTCTGCTTTGACTTTGGTAGTCCCACGACAACCTTCCCACAAGAACTAATGATTATATGCATGACTATGAAATATGGACAACCAAAGTGGGTTAATGCGATTAACCAGGAAGTATATGTTATGATTATTTTCATGCATTTATTTATATGCCATTACCTTATGATGTTAAGTAATGATGTACATGCTCATGATGGGTTGTTCATGTAGGTACACTTTTGGACTGAAGTGCTAAGGGTCGGGTTGAGGCAGTGAGCAAAAATGAGCATGAAAGAATATAGAATACATGATTTTGGATAGTCTCTACTCTAGAAGTAGTGTAAACCTATAATGTTAGCATTCATTTTTGGGAATGTAATTATTAAGTTTTGAAATTTTATTTTTGGCCTGTAATTCTATTAGCTCAAAGCTACAACCGGAACCCTAAGACGTTATAATGCATGTTTAGTCCTTAATACGTTATTAGGATGATGTTAAGGTAGGAAGACCCTACACAAATGGGCCTCTAATGACCTTCTAGTTGATATGATTTTCATCAAGAATTCACATCGCCTCTCGAAGGTGAGGAAGATTTTCAGACTAGACAACAAAGATGTTCATAACCTTGCAAAATGGGCTCGTGCTAAGAGTTGGAAGGGCTCCTCAACAAAGTCGCTATTTTGGACTGTTTTTCGGACTCTGATTTTTCCTTCCGTACTTGTATTTGTAAGGCTTGTAATGACCATGATTCTTCTTGCTCTTTAATTAATTAATTTTATCTTATCAAAAAAAAAAAAACAAGAAGCGTTGAATACTACGAAATTATGCTGTCAGGATACAGACCCTGCTGAATATCGGTTTGTTTGTTGCTGCCCTGCAGGGCACTGCCCTTAGGGGCATCATCCAATATCCATATAGAATCTTTTTTTTCTTTTAAAAAAAAAGATTCCAAATGAACGGTGATGATGCCCCTAAGGGCACTGCCCTTAAGGGCATCATCAAACAAACCCTGAATATCCAATATTCCTGATGATTTTCTTGTACAATGTTTATTCGGAGATGATTTTTATATAGATGATATCAAGAAGTACGCTAAAATCCGTGGCTATGTCGATAACAATGGTCTTCTCCATCTCAAAGGCATCATAATCAAGTTTCCTAGCATCTGCATGTTCAAGTACGTGTACTCCTAGTGCTGTGTGTATATATATTTTAGTTTAAACAATAAATTTAAAATTTTAAGTTACCTAATCCAAATTATAGAAAATCATTAATTTAAACTTTTTGATTTAATGATTTTAATAAATTTATTGATTTTTTTATCGGGTTAACCAAATTAATCAATTTTTTAGTACTTTATTTTTTAAAATTTAAAATCAATTTATCTTATCATTAATTTTTTTGAAAACAGCAATTCATAAAAAGATTAAAATAAATGACTAAAATGGCAGAATAACAAAATATAAAGAAATACAATTGTAGAGTAATAAAACATAAACATTAAAATTTCAGATGATAAAAGACAAATGAGTGAAATCGCTCCCACCCGGACCCATCGTCATCTCTGGTCACTTTATTAATTTTTTTTTTAGAGAAAAACTAAATATTTTTTTGCAATACTGTGATATTCGAACTGGAATAACTCCAAAGTTGTCACTTTGTTTTTTGAAATTAAACGATGTCCTTAAGCTGAAACCTAGGCTAGGATTTAAACACTAACACGATCTCTATTCAGCCGAGACAGGTAGATAAATGAAGTAATAGCTTTACGTTCTGCTTCTTTCACTTAGGCGAACTGATCACCGTGCCATGGTAAGCACAAAATCATACGCGCTAAAAGTCCTTTCACGAACTTATTTTGCAGTTTATTAACCGGATTTTTGATCTGATGCACTTAGGATTACCTTAAAACGGTAGTTCCCTCTCAACTCCTCGCAGAGCGCGGCTCCAACCTCGTTGTAATAAACCCAGGTACACACAAAATTGACTGCTTTCAATTCTTAGGTTTAATTCTTCTAAAGTTTTATGAGTTTTTTTTCTTCTTCGGGTTGATTTAGGTTCAGCCAATATAAGAGTAGGACTAGCACAACATGATACGCCGTATACTATTCCGCATTGCATTGCTAGACGCACATCGCAAGTCCCTAAAAAAAACCTTCAAGATCAAGTAACTGTTTTATTTTTTCAGTTGTCGAGAGTTCTGGCTTAGATCCTTGATTTTTATTACTTGCGTAAATTTTTATCTCCTTGCAGTTGCTTAATTCTCAGGTTACCACGGCGCTACATATGGAGCGCGAAAGGGCTTATGACATTGTTAGTTGAAAATTATTAAAATAAATTTACTGATTGAAAGATTCAGAATCTGCCTTTATGTGTTCGTTGTTCTCATGTACTGGTTTGGTGCTCTTTATATATGTCAAATCATCAGATTGCGTCATTACTGAAAATTCGGTTTTTAGATGAAGAAGTGACTAACAATCAATGCCCTCAGAAGGTAATGTCTTCACAGAGAAATTGTATTATGAAATGAATTTTATACTAAAGTTTTTTGGTATATTTGTGTTTTGCGTTTCTGGATGTAATAAAGGTTATTGGGATAGTAGTTTGAAATCATTATTTTGCAGATGGGTCGTGTGGATGCATTTCCTCCTCAAAGTAAAGACAGAAAAGAGACTGTTATTCCATGGACTGAAGTGTTTGAGAAAGGCATGTATTCATCTTTAGCATATGGAAAATTGGATTCTTGTCTGCTTCGCTTGCATACTTGTCCTAATTAAGTATTGTCATCTATCAAGTACTGTTTTTTATTATTTATTTATTATTATTATTTTCGTGTGTATCCCTGAAACGTGAAGGGAAGAGGGGAAGTGGGTCATTTTGTTATTCATATTGTGAGTTGAGGTTACTAGCAATAGCTATGGAAAAGAGAGCATCTCTTTGTACAGAGGTTCATCTTTCTTGATAATTTGATAAGAAATTTGTGGTTGCAACATAGTACTCCGAAATTGTTGCTTAGATTCATATCTGACTCATTGGATTGTGAAGTTCTGGCATGTGCATGTGCTTGGTAGTTATTTTTTATATATTTAGTTAACATCATAGAATTTTCTTGAAACGTTTAGTTTATGTTCTTCCATTATGTTTATGCACATGTGGAATTTGGAAGCACCAATCAGTAGTTTCCATGGTAGCTAAAGTCATTATTTTTCCCATTGTTATTTTCTTTAACGTTTACATGACAGTATATACTTTGTTTTTCTCGGGCTTCTATCTAAAGAATATTAATTCTTCTGTAGAGTGGCGCGAGGTTAGGAATCAGATCTTATTTTTGTTGTCAGCTATTGGTTTTACTTGATCACTCGTGATTTATTATCATTTATATTAGGCATATTTTAATTTTATTCCTATTGCTCTTTGTTCATTTGCTTTGTTTGGTTGGGGAATTTTGGTACTTCTTATGGGTTGCATGCAGATCCTGATACATGATATTAGTTGCTTCATTTGATTGTAAGTTTTTCAGAAAATTTTTCGTTGATCTGCCAATGGATATACTTGTTTCTGTGCGGTAGCTGTGCACTTACTTAAGTCCCATGTTGTGACAACACTCTGATTCATTTCTTTCTGCATTATTATGTGGTGTCATGGGACACAGTCTGGTTCTTCGTTAGTCCACTGCTTTGATTGAAAAATTCTTAATCATATATTTTAAAGCATCAATAACAATGTTATCATAGGTAATTCACTGGGATCTGGAGAATCATTTATCCAGAAGGAAGGTGAAGCAGACAAGGAAGCCGGTTCAACTGAGCCTAGGTACAGGGAGTACATTTGTGGTGAAGAAGCTCTAAGAATATCTCCAAGTGAACCATATGTCTTGTGCCGTCCTATTCGCAGAGGCCACCTTAACATATCTCTTCATTATCCGATGCAGCAGGTATATCTATCGGTATTTGTGATTCTATGATACTAAGATTCTTCTACAGTCCTAACTCCTATGGACATTTTATGTTAAATTGACCTCGGGAGGGTTGATTTTTAGAAGGTCTGCCTGTTATGGTCATCAGGCATTAGGCCTCAGTTACTTTAGTGATTCAATTAATCACTTTCAGCTATTACATTCAATTTATAAGAATATGAAGTAACTCAATTAATCACTTTCAGCTATTACATGAAATTTATGACAAATATGTAGCCGAATCCATTTCATCACATGCTAAACAAGAACTGAAACTTAATTTGGATTTTTATTTAAATAGTTAGAAGTAGATGTTTCGAATTTAGTCTCAAGCACTGAACATCAACGCTATGGTATTTTTTGTTACAATTTTCAGGTACGTGAGGATATGCAGGCCATCTGGGATTGGATTTTGATTGAAAAACTCCACATTCCTCGCAGTCAAAGACATATGTATTCTGCTGTCATTGTGGTCCCCGATACATTTGATAGTCGAGGTAGTTATAGCATATTATTTCGTATTTTATCTGGCTCTGACACATTGGTCGAATTGTTAAATTCAATTGTGATTATTTTTCTTCTATTAAACTTTTCGTGCTTCATGCTTCAATTCTTGATACATTGGGTCATCTCGTGTCCATGGATCCATGCATATCTGTGCTGTATTCACATATGCTGTACAGTTCACCATGCTTTTGCTGTCATGTTGACTCAGTTTTGGCTCAAATCACTCATAATTGTCTTTCAAAGTCCTGAGTTATTTTTAAATTTGTTTTGCTTGAAATACTTATATTTTTATTAAGGCATGACTGTCAGAAGATAGATTGTTTTGCTGTCAAAATATTTTTTTCCTTGAGAAGAGATCTTTGCTTTAGCTGCTTGGAAGGAGACGAGTTTCTACTTTAAGCTCCATTGTAGAATAATGTAACAATGTGCTCGTTTGTGTTCGTTTACAGTCACTTGTAATTTGTTACATCAAGTGGATGTGTTGCATCTAGGATATAGTGTCTAAGGCATTTATGCCTATGGATTTTGTCAGAAATGTAGCACCGATTGCCATGGATAAAAATGTGGTAAGAAGCAGTCCCTAGAATTGGAAACTTGACAGATGATAGATTAGCCCTCAGTGCGTGTTGCTTAACAAGCGAAAAATATGTTGAGGCCTCAAACTCAGTCCACTCTCACTGTTAATGCTTTAGTACAATTGACCTTCCTTTTCTGTTCTTTCAGTGCTCATATTCTGTTTGTCACAGTGCCACTGACCTGTGACAAAGTCTTTGAATCATGTGAGCTTGACAAATTTGCTGCATTTTTTCTTTGTGAGTAGAAATAAAGGAAGTTCTTACTATTGTGCTTCAAGACTTATGTTTCAGCATAGCGGTAGTCCACCAGGTAGTTCTTCCCTGTAAATCTTTCATCTAAATCCGTACAAGATGTTATGCTTCACCCATTAGTACTGCTTGAAGCTGCCCACTCTAACTTGTAATGGTTGGAAAATTTTAGCTCATTTATCCTTCCTTACGTCACTCGCTTAAATTCTGAATCTTCTTTATCTTATCACTCATTTTAACACATAATGCAGGAAGGATTAACTGCTGTTTTTGGGAATGGCTTATCAACGGCATGTGTTGTGAATATTGGTGCTCAGGTGACGTCAGTTATTTGCATTGAGGTATGTTATTTCAATCACCCGTGCAGTTCTTATTTATCGACGATTTTTGTCGTTTGTTCTTATCATCACCATTATTGAAAATTTTCTTCAGGCAAATGGAATTGGGACCAACGAATCATACTTGACTTGATTAAAATTACTTTATAGCAACATATTCTCCTCATTTACTTGTTTGTCTTCTATGATGTTTAGGATGGAGTGACTCTACTTAACACACAGATTATTCTACAATATGGTGGAGAGGTGAATATTGAGTTTACCCTTTTTAGTTTGGTTATGAATGAGATGGAACTCGATGAATATATTCCTGCATGCTCAGTTACTGAATCCTGTTTTATTTTTTGATTCAGGATATATCGAGATGCCTTCTCTGGACTCAGAGGCATCATCAAACATGGCCACCAATTCGTAGTGATGCTCTGACAAAGCCCATAGACTTGTTGATGCTCAACAGGCTAAAAGAGTCTCACTGTCTGATTAGAGTGAGTCATAGAGATTAAACCTCATGACATTCATCCTTTGGATACTAGTTTTTTCGATTTATTTTGATTAGGTTAATTTCCTGGATCTTGATAAGTGTTTGGTGGAAAGTATCTAGGTGATGAACAAGTAACGTAAAATTAGGTACTATATGCTTTACTCAGTTAATCTTAAGTTATTAGATTATTTATACAGTAATCTTTTTTCTGGCTATGAAAGATATGGATTGGCATCTGACCTCTGCCATTAAGGTTCCTTTTGACAACTGATTTATCATGAGACAACCTATTACTCTTTTGAGTTTTGATACATGACATTTATGAGAAAATGAACTTCTATTCATTTTATATTCGATGTTCAGGAAGGAGAAGTTGAAGCTGTTGCTGTAGTTCATTCATATGAAGATGGTATGCCACCTGGGTCTCACAAGACAAGACTAACTGCTCTTAATGTATGCCTACGAAACTGAGCTATTCCACTTCTTTTTTTTTTTTTACTTCAAATTCTTATTTGGAATGGGAAAAATACTGGTTTACAGTACATTCGTGCAATAGATTTGATATGTTGTATCGGATGCAGGTTCCTCCTATGGGTTTGTTCTACCCTATGCTTTTGGCTCCAGATGTGTATCCTCCACCACCCAGGTCTTGGTGAGTAATGTTAATTCAGGTTTTTATTTTATTAAATTCTGCTAATTTGCTTTGCCGTTCCATCAAATAAAAATTATTTTCAACTTCAGGTTCAGCGATAATGAGGATATGCTGGAAGATGCATGGGATTTTCCTAGGAGACCAGATATGTCAGATGGTTACTTCCCTTCTAGTAGTGGATTTTATACTATGTGGGAAGCTTACCCTATATTCCAGACGAAACCAAAAAAAGAGGAAAATATTGGTCTTGCTGATGCTATTTCAAAAAGTATTCTTTCAACAGGTGGAGTTTAAATTCATTTCTGTATAAGCATCTGTCATTAATAAAATTGGATGGTTGTATAATTTGCTTCTCCTTGATTTCTTTGAATTTCGAAAACTGTAGGGCATATAGACCTGCAGAGAAAGTTGTTCTGTAGCATGCAACTGGTGAGTTCTCCCCTGTACTATTCAGATTTCGAGTCTCCATGAATGGAATAATGACATTATTCAAACCTTCAGATAGGTGGAGTGGCTCTAACCGAGGGTCTCATTTCTGCGGTGGAAGAGAGGTTTGTTCTATTCTACGTTGGAGTTGTTTCTTTTTTATAGCTAACATGTGCACAAAAGCTAAAAGTAGTGCATCCTTCCAAAGATCCTCGAATTTGTTTCAGGTTTCCTTGCTGATTACGTTTTCACATACATCTTTTCAATATAAGGCTACTCAATTTTGTCGCAGTTACTTGCATGAACTTATTGTTTATCTCTATGATTCTCTCTCAGGGTCTTGCATGCGATCCCCTCTCATGAAGCTATCGATACCGTGGAGGTCAGTAATTCTTGCCTCAGATATTAGACTACCATAAAATGCACGTTGAACTCGAATTAGAAACGCCTGGAAATCTCGAGTATTTCATATTTGAAAATGTGAGCAAATTCCCATCGAAGGCATTGTCTCTGATGTTATATATTAACCTAAACCACAAAAAAAGGACTACTAGAAACATGCTATGCAATCCCTTTTTATGTTCATCGAATCTCGATGCTGATTAATTATATAAAAACCGAGTACTGTTGAGAGATGATCCCTTGTGAGATGTTTTATTTAAATTTCTTTCGCTCTTCCCCTGTGATGATGGGTTTCTGCGAAATACTGGAATGAATGTCATAAATTTGATTTATGCAACACTAACAGGTTTTGCAATCAAGAACAAATCCTGCCTTCGTGTCATGGAAAGGTGGAGCGGTATGTGTTCTTGCTATATCGTTAAATTGAGCACCCATTTTTCACTGCATCGGTCATGTAAATATCGTTTCGATATTTCCTTATTTTCGTAGAATAATTCCGTGGTAACAAAAATAACTCACAATTTCTTGTGTAAACATGATATAAGACAACTTTGTTTTTGCTCCTATATTCATCATAGAAAATGATACGATGTGGATGCTCACATTCATACATGGTGTTCAGTAGTATCTTTACAAGAGTAAGTGCTGCCATTAACTTGCCATGTTATCTTGCCCCAGATACTGGGTGTCCTCGATTTCACACGGGATGCCTGGATACATCGGGACGACTGGATCAAGAATGGGATATACGTTGGAAGCGGTAGAAAATACAAGGATTCTTATTTTCTTCAAGCTCAATCCATGTGTTACATAAATTCTTGACCTATTATTCACACTATTTCTGGTTTAGTTGAACTAGAAGTATTCATGGTTTTTTTAGAAACATATAATCCAAATTAATGGCAACAGTATAATTCCTATTTGCGTTTAGAGAAAAGCAGAGCTTGTAGCTCAGTGCACGTATGTTGGTTCATTTCTTGAAAACATACCAGGGAATTTCTTAGCCATTGAGCGTAGGGCTTCAGATCGAACCGCACCTCAAAAAACCTCAAAAACAGCACCAACTAGTTGAACGGACTGAATTTTTTAATCACGACTGTATTAGGCTTCGACGGAAATCAAGCTAAATGACCTAAAACTCGTTGGTAGTTTGAGAGCAAGTTATTGGATGCTAGTTCAGGTAAATATATAATAGTCAGGTATGAGCCACAGAGCAATAATTTTCAGTAAGGTTCACCTATATTTGTCTTTGATGCATAGAATATGTTGGTGTACCAAGACACATATCTTTGCATGTGTCTTGGTGCACTAAATACATCCGGTGCACCAAAGACAAATCCGGTTCACCCTATGTTTGAAATGATCAAGTGAAAAACAGAAAAAATTATGTGTTTTTTTTTAAAATAATACTTTGATAAAAATGTATTGCTAGACTTCAGAAACGTAATAATAATTTAAAATGTCACCCTCAGTTAGTGCCATCGAAATGACCCTCCTTCCTCTAGCGATAATATCAAGCATAGACAAACAGCCACATTACTGTACACTGAGCGCATGCAGTTCTAAAGTTGAGACTTTCATTTGATTTCCGAGTTTTTGAAATTCCATATAAAATGAACAAAAAATTGTAATTTAATTTTGCTTTCACCCATCTTATTAAGTTTTGGAGGCTAGATAGATGTAAATCATCATATCATCCTTGGCCGATTTTTTTTAAAAATTTAATACATAATTTAAAATAAGTTTTTCCACAAAATCAAATCTTTACTTTCTCAAAAAAAAATTATTTATCGCCGTCCTCCATCTATAATTACATGCAACAACGATGTCTATAATTTTTAATCATATTTATAAATAAACATAAAATGATCTAAAATAATAAAATTTGACTGACAAGAATCAATTGATTCTGCACTTACTCGACTCGTTTCTCACACGCCTGTAGTCCACGTGCCACATATTTATAACTCCCTCGGTTACCAACAAGTCGCTCTCCCCATCAGCAATCTCTACTCAAATTTCTCGTCTGATTGCTCCGCAAAAAACCAATTAAAGACTATGGGGATTAGAAATCTGACTTCGAGGCGCCAATCGAGCTAGTGATAACTCAATACATTTTGAACCAATCACGGACTTGTTGTACAAAATTTACTGAAAGTGCATCTTAGGAAAGTAGCAAGCAAAAATAACAAATGATTTTGTAGTGGGAATGTCGAAGCAAGATTTAGAATCTCCGTCCTTAAGATAATATTCCTCCTTCTACGGTGCTAACGGTTCAATTGACAATTTTTCTCCCAAGATACAACGACTATGACTTGTGATAAGAGCACTCCAAATCACAAGTCCTCAAACCACTAAGGTTTTGAAAGCACTCAAATTTGAAGGAATGAGATGAACAAGATGCACAAGTTTTTGCTCTTGAATATGAAGTGATTTTCGAAAAAAAATTGATGTTAATTTAACCAATGGAAGTCCTTTATATATTAGACCAAGTTATGCCACATAGGGACACCAATTTGAGGCACTAATTCATAAAAAACCGGATCAAAACGTGAAGGAACACACCCATACAGAAATATGTTCAGGGCGCGATCGATCGCCCAAAGAGCGCGATTGATTGCTCCCTTTAATTGTCACAAACTTCCAGGCGCGATCGGCGCAATCGATCGCCCAAAGAGCGCGATCGATCGCTCCATTTAATTGTCACAAACTTCCAGGCGCGATCGATCGCGCCTGGAGCCGCGATTGTTCGGTGCTTTGTTTTTCCATATTCGCGATCGATTGGGCCAATATATGACGATCGATTGCGTCCTCCAATACACTTCTTTTGGTCATCAATGCTTAATTTCTAATTCATTAAGCATTTTTTCCAATAATCCCCCACATAAATTAAATTAATCCATGATCAATTGAATGCCTTCAACGAACTATTATGACATCTGGAGAGATAGCTTGCGGCTTTGAATCTTTCATAGTTGTATTCGATCGAATTTACTTGACTTAATAGTGAACTTATAGTCTTGAACTATTAGTCGTTTGTGTAAACCTAGACAATTGAACATACACCATAACAATTTAACATTCGTATTGGATTTTACAGTTGTGTCCGTTTCGGCCATGGTCCAAGCTTGGTTTCATAAGTGCTTTCATCTTTGAAGCGGCCACACTTCGCACTTACGTTGGTGATCTCCTAGAAGAGTACCCCGCTATACTCCAACATATTCTCATATGTCTTAGGAATCATTAAAGGCCTTTTGTCTATCCTCGTACCCCTTTTATATGCTACACCCCTTATCATAGGAATGAGTTGGAGATTGATCTCCAAGGTGTTTATACAATCTCATAATTTAGTTGTCCCTTTTGAATATAGATCTTGGGATCTCCAGTCAACAAGGTTGAGTATCCACAATGAGATTTTGATTATAGGGTTGTAACCGCATTCCAATCGATAAACTTACATATGATCTCTCGGTTAACCATTTCATATGCGGATCCGCGATTTCACATAATCACTCACGATTATGCCACTAAAGATCATTTTGTCATATAGCATTGGCGCAACACATTTTAGTTGCATGCACATGATTTTTTCTCTAACAACTTATAAAACTACTCGGCCGAAGAAGCTTTATATGTTTGCATAGAGAATTTTCCACAACAGTATATCTTCGATTTTGGTAATCACATTACCTCCTTTGTATCATTTTATTCTTTTAGAATATTTCCGTCATCGAATTTAAAACGTTGTTAACACGTTATTTCTTACCAAATTCGAGACCAGAGGAAATACTCAACTTTAATTCACAATTCAAATTTTAAGCGCATAGATTCTTAAAAATTAAAAATTCAAGATTTTATTTCTTGCAAACTTGAAATTTAAGTGCAAAGCTTAAAGTTTGGAACTCGAATTAATCCTTGAGTTTTCATTCTTCAAATGTCTTCGAAACTTTAATTCCAAGTATTGTTCTTGATGCATACATTCAAAAATGTATAGTCAACATTTTTCTTTGTTACTTGATGATTTCTGAATTGCTTCCCCAATGAGCATATCATCAATCCACAAGCATACATATGCTTAGGTGTTTACACATTTGTCACACTCGTTAGTCTCTTCATATCATTTTTTGAATGACTTCACTTTGGCCTTCAAATTTCTATTTTAGCCAAGCACCCCCACATTTCAAATATTATAGAAAACTATATTTTCCTTCAATCACAAGGTAATGTGATACTTAGTATGAGATTGACTCATAGAATTGCAACACCCCACAACTTTGGGATATTGCACTGGCGTTCAAATTTTAGTGTTTCAAGTTCTAAGTGTTATCGTCTTACAAATCCTAATTCAAGATTTTATTTCTTGAACATTTCGGATTTAAGCGTGCTTACAAAAGTTGAAACTTGGATAATATTCTCAAACTAGGTTTACAATTTGTAATTTAAGCGCACGAACTTAGAAAATTTGAATTTAGTGTTTTAAATTTTGCAAATTAATGTTATAAGCATATTAGCTTAGAAATTAAAAATGAACCAAATGAGAAATTACAACACCTAATCAAAATTCGTGGCTTCGATTAATCACTTGTGCTTTAAGCGTACAAAGCTTAGAAACTCGGAATCAAGATTTTATAGTCTTGCAAATTCAAGCTTAAGCATCAAATTCTTAGACAACACAAGTATAATATATTCACAATTTACCATAGCAAGCCTCATTTGCTAAATTTGATTGCAATCTCATCATTGAAGTATTTAAAAACCTCATTGGCCTCGTTTGCTTCATAACAAAGAAGTCACAACAACATCATGTGCAAATATTGATAAAATAACAAATTAGTTTTCTCGCATCTCTAGTTTGCACAATCTTTCCATCACAAACATCATTATGAATTAACTCTAGAGACGTTACGATTCTTCTAACAAATGAATGACGATTTTGTTAGCTTAGTGCCCACACAAGCAACATATTTAACATTACAATTTGCACAACGAACCATGGTTTAAATGATCTTAACAATCATATCACAAATCATAAGATTCAACACAAGAAGTAATGACATAAATTTTATTGCTTTCAACAAATATTTCAACAAATATTGTCATTATATTTATTAGAATCACTCCATTCTTGGAGTTTACAACTTTCAAATACGCATTCTAATTAAGCGGTAAGCGCTAGATCATCCAAATCATTTGAGAGACGATCTTCTTCGGTCACATTTACTTGATCCATAGCCTTCCCACGATTATCTTTATTACGACAATCGTTCGCCATGCGATTGAGTTTTCCACATTTGTAGTGCTTGCCTTTGAACTTCTTTGTCTTTCCAGATTTGGAGGCTGTTGGAATCGAAGAGGGGGGTGAATGAGATTCCTTGGCTACTTTAGCGTTTTAAAATGAGTTTGTAAAAATAAAATATTTTGCGCTTGCGGAAGCCTTTAGGCAATCGATAAATAGAAAGAACAAAATAAATAAATGCTTAATGCAAATAAAGCAATAAAATGAGACAAGAATTTGTTATAGAAGTTCGGCGATGAATCGCCTACGTCTCCTCTTCCCGGTTAGATAACCTCCAACCGAGGTTCCACTAGAACAATAGATCTTGGCCTTGAGGGCTCCAAGTTAGCCACACAACTCTTCCCGAGTTTACAACGCTCTTCCCGAGCACACTACTCTTCCCGAGTACACAACGCTCTTCCCGAGCACAATACCCTTCACGAGTATACAAAGCTCTTCCCGAGCTACCAACACTCTTCACGAGTCTTCTTGGCCTTAAGGGCTCCAAGGATAGCCACACACTTGCACCAACTAGACTTGTTGATGACTTTACAATTTTCCAACTTGCTTTGGTGTTGGAGGACCTTTACAAGAAATCAAACCAAAAAGCACCTTCACGGTGTACTCACACGAAGACAACAAGACTTAACAAATGGAAACAATTACTAGCTCCAATACAACAACAATGTATGGAGTTTGTAATGCTATTCAAGAATTTAATAATCAAAGCTTTGGTATAGTTTGTAGACTTGTTTCTTAGCTTCAAAATGCTCCAAAGCATCCATATTTATAGTGTAGAAGGCCTCCAAGGCTCCTACTAGCCGTTGCTACTCATAAGGCTGAAATCACTCCAAGATCGCCTCGGACATCGCCTCGGGCGATCACCATCGCCGCGCCCCAACGGTCACCGAAAATCACGGATCGCCTCAGGCGATCGGTGGATCGCCTCAGGCGATCCAAGTCAAATCCCAATGCCGTAGCTCCAGCAGCCTGAAATCATGCATCGCCTCGGGCGAAGTCCACATCGCCTCAGGCGTTCCAGCCCATCGCCTCGGGCGTTCAGTCCATCGCCTCGGGCGATCTTCCTGCGCGCATGCCCGCGCCATGCCTCGGCGTCGCTTCAGTCGATGTGCGGGGGCGAAGTTCCTATGGCTGCCATCGCCTCAGGCGTTGGTCACCATCGCCTGGGGCGATCTTCCCCGCATGCTCGCCTAGCCATCACCTCTGTCGATGTGCGTGGCGATGCCTGGCCTGGCACCCATCGCCTGGGGCGATGATCACCATCGCCTGGGGCGATCCACGCCAGAATGTGCACACTTGATTTTCTTCAATCCAAACCACTTTTCATCACTTAATCTGCACACTAAGTAGATGCATTAGTATAACAAACACAAGTTTTGTTGATCATCAAAACTCAAAGATTGACCGGGGATAATTTAGCGCATTAAACGCAACCATGTGTTTAAGGCTCAACAATCTCCCCCTTTTTGATGATCACAAAACTTGATAAACTTGAATAAGTAATATGCATGAAATGTGAGTAAAAATAACTCCCCCTTAACAATTGCATACACTACAAGTTATCAAGTAAATCTTTAAACAAATACCTCTCCCCCTCAAACCATGCATACATAAGCTCTCCCCCTTAAACTATGCATGTATTAAGGTTCAAGTCTATCACAAAAATCTCCCCCTTTTTGTGATAATCAAAAAGCATAAAATTCAAATAAACATGGCATAATTTAAGTTGACATATAGATTCAAATTTCACATGTTCCTCATCAAACAAGATTGAATCATATAAAGGTGAATCACAACCATGTGTTTAAGGCACTTAACAATTAATTCTCAAAGTTGCAATGTGTGCATATGTTCATGCATTCATGCCCAAAACAAAATAATAAAAATATCAAGGCATAATAACAAATCATATACTTGCACATTTTCATATAGCATATTCAAATTTGAATGCAAAGCATATCAAGCACTTACTATAAAAAGATAAGCATACATCATGCACTTGACAATTTTTGCTAAGGGGTTATGCATTTTACTCCAATGAATATTGAGCTTCAATATTTATTGATCACAATTGATTTGTGCCAATTAATTTTGAAATTGCTCTTTTAATATGTAAAAAATAAATTTTACCCTTTATGACAAGAGTTAGTTCTTGTCATTGGTCCAATGCCTCTTGCTTCTTCTATGGTGGTGAACAAGACAAACTCCTCATTTGAGTTGCTTGGTCATTCATCCTTCATTCCATTGTTGTCCCTACAAGACAAATTTACAATAGGAGTTTCTTTGGTACCCATTTGATTTTTGGGTCCTTGAGGGTTAACTTTCAATTGCACTTTTGGGATCCATTTCCACATTTTATTAGGTTGGTATTGGATTCTAGCAAACCTACACTTGTTCTTGGTATGACCATTTTTGCAACAATAGTTACAAGTAGTAGAATCATGTTTAGCTTTGGCCAACAAGCTTGAAAAAGATTTTGATTTGCTTGAAAAACCTAACCCGGCTTTATCAAAGCTACAACGTTGCAAGCCAAGCAATTCATTCATCTTTATACTACTTTCACGAAACTTGGCAAAAGATGTCTTTAAATTAAGCACTTGGTTTTTCAAAATAGTATTTTCTTCTTCCTTCTTAGCCAAGTCTAGCTTAAGTACTTTGTTGCTCTTCTTGGTTTTACCAAGACAATCAATGAGTTCATTATAAGCATCTAATAATTCATCATAAGAAGGTACCTCATCATCATCCTCTTCATCTTCATTTCCAAGAGCCATTAGACAAAGATTTTTGGCTTCTTCTTCATCGGAGTCGCTATCACTCCATGTAGCTATGAACGCCTTCTTCTTCCCTTTGTCCTCATTCTTCTTCCTAGGACATTTGTTAGCATAATGGCCTATTTCTTGACAATTATAACAAGTTACCTCATTTTTGGATTCTTGTTTGGTAGCATTGGAGGTCTTTGACTTGCTATGCTTGGTGAAGAGCTTTTTGAACTTCTTTGTGAACAACCTCATCTCTTCATCATCATCATTTTCTTCGTCATCGGAGTGGTCTTTCCTTCCCATCAAGGCAATCCCATTTCTCTTGGATCTATCCTCCTCCTTTACTTCTCTCCTTGTGGCAACTTCAAGTTCATGAGTCACCAAGGTGCCATGGAGCTCATCAAGATCATAGGAAGCACTTTCTCCTTTGTTGGACTCGATAATGGCCGTCCTCTTTGCATCCCATTCCTTTGGTAAGGCTCTTAGTGCTCTCCTCCATATTTGCTTTGGAGGGTACTTCTCTCCAAGTTGGGCAAGCTCATTTATGATAAGTGTGAGCCTCCTAAACATTGAATCCACTTCTTCTCCGGACTCCATCTCAAATGTCTCATATTTGAGTTGTAGAAGGTCTATCTTTGTCTCCTTCACTTGATTTGTTCCTTCATGACAAATTTGCAATTTGTCCCATATCTCCTTAGCCGTTGAGCACATCGAGATCCGGTTGTACTCCTTCATATCTAAAGCACAATGCAAAATATTAATAGCTTTAGCATTTTGTGAAATTAAAATCATATCCGCTCTAGTGAAATCGTCCATTTCTTTGGGAACACTAATTCCCCCAACTTCCTTTAAAGGAGTATGTGGACCTTTCACAATGATTTTCCATAGATCATAATCTACGGATTGGATATATAGAGAAATTCTATTTTTCCAATACCCGTAGTTATCACCCGTGAAAAGCGGAGGGCGATTCGTCGATTGACCTTGAGCAAACTCATTTGCTAGATTAGCCATATTAAAATTTTGATTTAAAACAAAAATCAAATGGCTCTGATACCACTTGTTGGAATCGAAGAGGGGGGGTGAATGAGATTCCTTGGCTACTTTAGCGTTTTAAAATGAGTTTGTAAAAATAAAATATTTTGCGCTTGCGGAAGCCTTTAGTCAATCGATAAATAGAAAGAACAAAATAAATAAATGCTTAATGGAAATAAAGCAATAAAATGAGACAAGAATTTGTTATAGAAGTTCGGCGATGAATCGCCTACGTCTCCTCTTCCCGGTTAGATAACCTCCAACCGAGGTTCCACTAGAACAATAGATCTTGGCCTTGAGGGCTCCAAGTTAGCCACACAACTCTTCCCGAGTTTACAACGCTCTTCCCGAGCACACTACTCTTCCCGAGTACACAACGCTCTTCCCGAGCACAATACCCTTCACGAGTATACAAAGCTCTTCCCGAGCTACCAACACTCTTCACGAGTCTTCTTGGCCTTAAGGGCTCCAAGGATAGCCACACACTTGCACCAACTAGACTTGTTGATGACTTTACAATTTTCCAACTTGCTTTGGTGTTGGAGGACCTTTACAAGAAATCAAACCAAAAAGCACCTTCACGGTGTACTCACACGAAGACAACAAGACTTAACAAATGGAAACAATTACTAGCTCCAATACAACAACAATGTATGGAGTTTGTAATGCTATTCAAGAATTTAATAATCAAAGCTTTGGTATAGTTTGTAGACTTGTTTCTTAGCTTCAAAATGCTCCAAAGCATCCATATTTATAGTGTAGAAGGCCTCCAAGGCTCCTACTAGCCGTTGCTACTCATAAGGCTGAAATCACTCCAAGATCGCCTCGGACATCGCCTCGGGCGATCACCATCGCCGCGCCCCAACGGTCACCAAAAATCACGGATCGCCTCAAGCGATCGGTGGATCGCCTCAGGCGATCCAAGTCAAATCCCAATGTCGTAGCTCCAGCAGCCTGAAATCATGCATCGCCTCGGGCGAAGTCCACATCGCCTCAGGCGTTCCAGCCCATCGCCTCGGGCGTTCAGTCCATCGCCTCGGGCGATCTTCCTGCGCGCATGCCCGCGCCATGCCTCGGCGTCGCTTCAGTCGATGTGCGGGGGCGAAGTTCCTGTGGCTGCCATCGCCTGGGGCGTTGGTCACCATCGCCTGGGGCGTTGGTCACCATCGCCTGGGGCGATCTTCCCCGCATGCTCGCCTAGCCATCGCCTCTGTCAATGTGCGTGGCGATGCCTGGCCTGGCACCCATCGCCTGGGGCGATGATCACCATCGCCTGGGGCGATCCAGGCCAGAATGTGCACACTTGATTTTCTTCAATCCAAACCACTTTTCATCACTTAATCTGCACACTAAGTAGATGCATTAGTATAACAAACACAAGTTTTGTTGATCATCAAAACTCAAAGATTGACCGGGGATAATTTAGCACATTAAACGCAACAATGCGTTTAAGGCTCAACAGAGGCCATGCCGTCAAACATGCGCTTTGTTCCGTAGGGTTTTTCCACTAAGTTTACTCGTGATTCATGTTGGTGCCAATTTCCTTCCTTTCAAAAATTATGTTGTCCTCTTCGATTCTCAAGCCAACTACAAGGTCCTCAAGATTCATCTCATTTCGTTTGTGCTTGAGATAATTCTTGAAGTCCTTCCATGATGGAGACAACTTCTCAATCATTGTGGCAACTTGGAATGAATCACTGAGAATCATTCCCTCCGCATGAATTTCGTGCTTGATTACTTGCAAATCTTGCACTTACGCTATCAACGGCTTTGTGTCAATCATTTTAAAATCCAGGAATCGCCCAACGATGAATTTATTCATGTCGGCATCCTCGGATCTTTACTTTTTCTCCAAGAATTGCCACAATTCTTTGGCCGTCTTCACTAGACAATACACATTGTACAATGTGTTGTCTAGTCCATTGAGAATATGATTCTTGCACAAGAAATCACTTTGATTCCACGCATCAACCGCAACCTTCTTTTGGTTGTCGGTTTCACTCTCCATGACAGTAGGAGCATCCTCATTGAGGAACCTTGACAATCTCAAGGTTGTCAAGTAAAACAACATCTTTTGTTGCCACCGCTTGAAGTCATTTCAACTGAACTTCTCTGGCCTTTCACCATGATGAACGAGAGTCGTTGTTGCACTCGAATAAGCCATTTTTTTGTCTTAAAATTGTTGTACAAAATTTACTGGATGTGTATCTTAGGAAGTAGCAAGCAAAAACAACAAATGACTTTGCAGTAGGAATGTCGAGACGAGATTTGGAATCTCCGTCCTTAAGATAATATTGCCCCGCTACGGTGCTAACAGTTCAATTGGCAATTTGTATCCCAAGATACAACGACTATGACTTGTCATAGGAGCACTCCAAATCACAAGTCCTCAAACCACTAAGGTTTGAGAGCACTCAAACTTGAAGAAATGGGATGAACAAGATGCACAAGTTTTTGCTCTTGAATATGAAGTGATTTTCGAAAAAATCTGATGTTAGTTCAACCAAGGGAAGTCTTTTATATATTAGACCAAGAAATGCAACCTAGGGACACCAATTGGAGGCATCAACTCATGAAAAACCAGATCAAAATGTGAAGAGACACACCCATATAGAAATATGTTCAGGGCGCGATCGACCGAGCCTTTAAATTGTCACAAACTGCCAGGCGCGATCGATTGGGCCAACACATGGCGATCGATTACGATCTCAAATACACTTATGTTAGTCATCGATGCTTAATTTCTAATTCATTAAGCATTTTTTTTCCAACAGGACTCATAGCAGCAACAATTATCCATGATAACTCAGTATATTTTGAAAAAATTACGAGCAGCAACAATTATCCACAATTTTTTGTTACAGTTCGAGAACAGAGAACACGACATTCGGAACTTTTGAATATAATGAGAGAAGTTAGATATGAAATCTACCTAGATTTAAATTTGAGAAAAAAAAATTAATAGATTCATATTTTACTAAATTGTCTTAGTTATATTTGTAAGTTAATTTAAAATATTGATGAGATTATCGATTTATATAAGAATTTCCTAAAAATTATTATCTTATTAATTTATCAAAATTACCAATTTTTTTACTGGCCTAAATTGGGACTGAAAAAAATATTATTTTAGAAATGTAATTAATTTATCGAGTATTAATTTATGGATATTTTATTGTATATGATGTACATAATTGAGTCAAAAGCAATCAAGCAGTTCAATAAAAACTGAACTTTCATTTTTATATTCGAGTTTTGTGCTATCTGACTTATTGCTCAAATTATTAATTTGAGTTACATTTTAAATTTTTGTGGTTAAAACAAAATTTATAAAACACTCCAAATGTTCTAGAGTTATACATATCATACCATACGAAGTTTTAATATTTTCATTTTGGCGGAGACTTGATTTTGAGTGGTGCTTGATGCAAAAAATTGATTATCCCCTCCCTCCACTAAAAAAATTATATTATATCTATTAAAAAAATCCATTATATTATGTTTCGGTGGT
The DNA here is from genome assembly GCA_907163345.1 of Haberlea rhodopensis. NCBI lineage: Eukaryota > Viridiplantae > Streptophyta > Magnoliopsida > Lamiales > Gesneriaceae > Haberlea > Haberlea rhodopensis. The sequence continues at coordinate 16,215,557 of CAJQUN010000001.1, forward strand.
CGGGCCAATGACCCGGCGTAAATATGGTAACAATAGGCCCAAAATAGACCCAAAGTAATGATACAATTTATTAGATATGCATTTATATTTATGATAAAACATTTTATAAAAAAATTTCAATCTTTATCATTTTATAATATTTTTTGAGTCATTAAATTGGATTTCAAATCCATCTCATTTGGAGCCGTTTGAAATACTTCTTCCAAATTCTTTCCTCGTAATGAATTTTATTCTAGGTTTGATTTGAAGAGTTAATTTTAAATGATATCAATTTGGGTGTCTTTAGAATCTTTTGCAATTACTATGAAATTGAAAGGAAAAGAATTTGAAATCTCATTGATTCAATTTAGTGAAATAATTATAACGAAATGACTCAATCCAAATTGGAATTGGTATTAAAAAAAGTGCTCAAGTATACATATCTTTATGACAAGTACATTGTATTTTAGTAACATATAAAGTCTGCATAGAGTATTTGAATAATAAATTTTCTTTCTAAAAAGAGTAAAAGAAAAGTTGTTTGTGTACATGACAAAAAACATCAAGCCCAAGCAATTTATAAGACGGACCTAATGAGAGAAGGTCCAGAGTGTTTTAGGCCATCACAGAAGGGCAGATAATCTGTTGGAAGAGAGAGAAATAGAGTAGTTTGTTAAGAGTTGTTATGCTTGGGAAGAGAATAAAAACAGGGATGGGGAGAAGGGAGTGGCATACTAGATATTAGTTGAGTGTTTTGCAAGCATTGGCTTGAGCAAGAGAGATTTCTCTCCTGACTAAGATTGGGCAGTGTTGTGAGAGCATTGCAATTCCTTTGTATTTTCATTTTCATTCCAGCTTCAATTCATCAAGGTTTCTAGCATATCAGCATGTCGTATCCCTGAATGGTAGTCTAATGTGAGGATTCTTTGTTCCCCAACAATTGGTCCGTCATGCGGACGACGACGCAATATACAAGCATGAGTACGAACGATGCAATAAGCTTTTTAAAGTGTTTTGGATACGCACCGCTGCAACCTAGGGACACCAACTAAGGAGGCTTTGGATACGCACCGCTGCCAGCATTCGAAGGAGTTTTGGATACGCACCGCTGCCAGCATTCGTGACAGTAAGGAGGCTTTGGGAGTGGAGACACTTGACCGCAGAAGACATATGGAGGTCGAGAGGGGCTTTGAGTCAATGACATGCATGGATAAAGTTGCCTCATCAGTTTTCCTCCAACAGCTTGCAGCTCATGGCATCCTTAACATTTGGCATGAGTTAACATCAAAATTTCAGCTTGAAACTTTATGTGTTAAACTAGCTAGAGATGGTTGCTCAACTGAAGTGACAAGATTAAGCTGCAATGGAGACCTAGCAGTGGACATTCAAGTTCTAGGGGCTCCTCCCAAGATTGAAGCACGTGATGCTAACAAGACATGGGATAGGGGATGAGAGGTTACTAAATTTATTGAGGTTGTTCAAGTCCAAAAAATGAGAATGCTCAACTCCAGCCCTTGAGGACAAGGCTAAAATTGAGATGGGTGGTATTGTTACGGGACAAACATCAAGCCCAATCAATTTATAAGATGGGCCTAGTGAGGGAAGGCCCGGAGTGTTTTAGCCCATCAAAGAAGGGCAGATAAATTGTTGGAGAGAGAGATAGTAGTTTGTTAAGGGTGGTTATGCATGAGAAGAGAATAGAAACAGGGAGGAGGAGGAGGGAGTGTCATACCAGATATTAGTTGAGTGTTTTGCAAGCCTTGGCTTGGGCAAGAAAGATTTCTCTCCTAAGTAAGTTTGGGCAGTGTTGTGAGAGCATTGCTTTTCCTTTGTATTTTCATTTTCATTCCAGCTTCAATTCAAAAGAGGTTTCTAGCATATCATCATAGTTGTATCCGTGAATCGTAGTCTACTGTGTGTGAGGATTCTTTGTTCCTAACAGTTTGACCGAATTTTTTATTTCCAAAAGAAAAAAAAATAAGGCTGTAAAAGTTTGAATCTAGAAACAAAAAATATGGTTAAAAACTTCTTTCTTGTCTTCTCTTCAAAAAAATACTGAACCACAAAATCATATCTGTTTTTAATGAATTTAATTAGTTTGATTAACAAACTACTTTTCGAAGTCGTTTGCTTTTGCGTCATAATTGGCCCTTAATCATGCTTCACTTTCAGGTCAATCTTCTATTTTCTCAATACTTATCTACTTCAATTTTACCCTAAATATTGTCTTGCAAAGATCTGATCCTTTTGATGAAGAATCGGAAGTAACAAATTGTAGGGGCGGGCATCGGATGGGGTTTTTGGGGTTCAGGTCATGTATCTCATGTCGAGCAGCAAAATTTGTCGTCCCAGAACAAGGACACCATGCTACAAACATCATTTTTAACCATTTATTGAACATTTAGCACAAGTTACTGCCCTACCATCATTGCTCCTTCTAAGGAGAAATGGGGTCTAAAAAGTAGAGATGGTGAGATAGAAGAATTGTTGTCTTAAATTAATGAAGTACAACTTGGTGTGTTACGCTTGTGCTGTGTTTTATGACAATTGCCCTATTTAAAAAAGGGATGGTATATTTTATTACACATGTGGAGATCTATGTAAAATAACAAATTAATAGTGTATGCTATACTTCTTTTGCATTGTATATATTCATGTGCTACTTGCATATATATGTGATTGATTCAAAAAATTAGTTGGACAAAGTCAAATTATTAATTTATTTTACCATAAAAACTTCATGCAGTTTTTTTTATTATTATTTAAAAAAATACACTATTCTTTTAAAGAGGTGGACCACTTTTCACTTTTTAACCCAACTAGATTCACCCATTCCTCTTACCATGAGTACTCTAACCCAGCACTTAAAAAACCCTAATTTTAGAGTGACCAACTGACCAAAATATCACAATTAGACTCATACTGATGCGAAGATTAACCAGTGATTTCTCTATAAAAGGTTACCACTTCACACAATAAGCATACCAAAACATAGGAAAAGATGGCATATCGTTTGTTGAACATTGAATATTCCTAAATTTTGTTATATGCTTAGCGAAGAGTTTTCAATCTCTGTCTTCTTTAAATTAATTATTTTCTGATCTCCTTTGTTCTTGATTCTTGATTATCTTCGAGGGTCTTCTACTTGTTCGTATTCTCAGGCCACTTATAATCACTATCGTCAGATTGCTTTAGATATTTTTATTTCAATTATCCATCTTGTTATAACACCCTCCTCCCTTTCCTTTATGCCTTCTCCTGATCCCACAAACTTCTAACTCTACGTTTTTATTTGTTTTTTGTTTCTTAATTTAAAATCAGGGTTTGAATTTCCTGTCGTGTTCGTCAAATAATGATCAATTTCCTAGCTCAAACCTACGTTTTTAAGCTGAATTCTATGTAGAAAACTGACATTAGGGTTTCATATATGCTTTCAACTTAGCTCATATATCAAGAGAGGAAAACGATTGAAAACCAAAGATCAGCAGAGGAAAACATTAATATTTCTTCTTCATAACAGATCTATCAAACTTGCAAGTCTGGCAAACCGGTGGTGGACCGGTGTTCCGGTAGGCGTTCCAGGGGTTGAACCGGTAAACTTGGTTACCAACAAGCTAGAAATGGATCTCTCCATAAATGAAAAGAGTGGAGGAGGACGACGACGATGCAGCCAAGATGACGACAAGGAGGAGATGAGGGAAGGCGCTGTTGAGGTAGATAATCGCCGGCCGCGTGGAAGACCCACCGGTTCAAAGAACAAGCCGAAACCGCCGATTTTCGTGACCCGTGACAGCCCTAACGCTTTGCGTAGCCATGTTATGGAAATTGCGAGCGGCACCGACGTACCCGAGAGCATAGCTCACTTTGCCCGGCGCCACCAACGCGGAGTCTGCGTGCTGAGTGGCAGCGGCTCAGTTGCGAACGTCACTATACGCCAGCCAGCCGCACCAGGAGCCGCCGTCGCACTGCAGGGCCGGTTTGAGATTCTTTCTTTAACCGGAACTTTTCTCCCCGGCCCATCTCCACCTGGAGCCACTGGTTTGACCATTTACTTGTCCGGTGGACAGGGACAGGTGGTGGGAGGAAGTGTGGTGGGGCCAATGTTGGCTGTAGGGCCTGTTATGATAATTGCAGCTACGTTTGCAAACGCAACTTACGAAAGATTGCCTCTTGAAGAGGAAGAGGGCAGCGGTGGTGCAGGTCCGATGACTGGCAGAGGAGTAGGTTCGCCGCCGGGGATGGGACAGCATGGGATTTCTGACCTTTCAACCTTGCCTATTTACAATTTAACCCCAAATTTATTGCCAAATGGAGGGCAGCTGAATCATGATGCATATGCTTGGGCTAATCCACGGCCACCGTACTAAGGGGCAAGGTAATATGTCAGAAGAAAATGCCAGGTATCTATATTCTGAACTAAATAATTAAAGTTAGAATTGGAAGCAAGTTTGTCTAATTTCCATGTGTAGAGGAAGGCAAATCTGGTGTTGCCAACGATACCATGTTGTCTGCTATATCGAGTAAATATTTCGTGTGTTTGTAATTTTATGAGACATATATGGTCAATTATCAAGTCAGATACGTGATGAAAATTTAGTCAATATTGAAGAAAACGAAGCCTTTTTTTGGTATAAAAAAGGGGTTTCTAGAGAAAAAGGTTATAGTTAATTATTACTATAGGTATTGTAATGTATGTATATTAATCTTTGAGTCAATACGTAGCAAGAGGAGTTTGCAATAATAAAAATATGGTTTTCTTAAACTTTTATTGTCATTCTTTGACAATAAAAGTAACTGTGTTGTGTTCTTCTCCTTTCGTATCTTATCCTATATGTTATAGTTCTAAGGATTGTCATATTTAATAATATTCGGACATGTGATTGCAAATAAATATTGAATTGCTCGCGTCGTCTGCTTCGGTTTCCATGTTTGAGAGAGAACTGAAACCATATGATTCTAATGATTAAAATCTTAGAAATGCTATTGGTCCTAATTGCTCATAATTCCATAATCAGCCCTGGATTTATTTTTTCTGATTAGCCTTATGCACATCTAAAAATCAGTAGTTTTGGTATATCAGGGTGAAGCTATAACCTAGCTCACAGTCTGCATATGTATGAGATAAATGATTATATTAGAAGATCACCCAAATAAGCTTTATTTTTTAATTGGTTGTGAATTTTTTATTTGTTTGTAACATTTCCTTTGTATTTTCAGTATTTTTATGCTGATAGTAGGGTCATTATGGATTAATGATTGATATTATTGTTAACGTAATAATATTCATATATTATATTACATACGCAAAGCGTGTGTGTCGGCGGCTAATACATATAATGCCATAGCCATCGATTATTTCAAACCATTTGGTGTCAAATTCGAATTTGATAGTACAATTGAAAGCAAGTCGTCGGACTAGTTTCGTGGAATTTATTTTTAAAAGACTTCTCATGCATGGTTAAAAAATATTCGAACAGTTTATGTGTAGATAAATGTATTAAGATGTAAAGCCGTTAATCTAAATAAGAATAAAGATAAGCAAAAAAATGGTAATTATTAATTAAAGGTGACAGTGAAGGTCATCGTCACATGAATTCACGTGTTATATGCTTTATTAATTTTAAATAAACAACGCTTAACAACAATAGGGCGCAACTTTCCAATGCTAATGTCCAATTGAGATGGGCCCTTTTACAGCAATTATTACTAATTTCCCCATTAAATTAACCTTGATCTGTGCCCAAATATTAAACAAAACGATTCCCTTCCCCACTACAAAGAACCAAATATTTTAATTCCGAAAACGACAAATCAAATACTTTTAGTATAAAAAAATTAAAAGATTACAGGTATACTATCAGATAAAAAACATAAAAAAATTGAATATGAGTTCACTTAGCCCTGTTATCTAATATTTGTTCAGTAAATCAACCCCAAAAAAACATATATACACACAAAACACGAAGTCATTCTATATACCATTTTCCATGCGTGATTTTGTCATCTCCTTTTACTTTTTACAAGTGTTGCCACCCCACCATTTGCACATTTTGCAACTTGTAACTTTATACCTTACCTTTGACATGAAAAGAGCCCACTATACTTGTATATTAATGAGATACAGACCACCCATATTACCGCCGAAACAATTATTATTTTGTCGCACGATTTTTGTTGGGGGACTACTTTTATTGACTATAAAACTACTGGGTGTGTATTTGGATCGAGTGATTTGGAGTCATGGATTTCAAATCATTTATTTCAATTCTTTCAATTGTTTAGATAAATTTATATTGGGTGTATTTCAAATCCATGTTATTATTAAAATATTGTGATGGATTTGAAATGCACATAATATATGTCTCATTTCAAATCCAAGTTTTCAATCCATTCTCAAATCAATTCTTTCATTTTTTAAATAAAATACATTCATCCAGACACAATCTTAGTTTGTGGGGGAGTTTAGACAACTTTAATACTATTGGTCTTTCCTTCAAGCCCATTTTATTTTAGCTTAAATTAACAATTTTAACTAACTAATGGTTATTAATCGTAACTTAAGTTTAAAGAGTTATAAGTTGCAATCAATTACTACGGTGGGTTGAGGAGATTAATTTTGAATGTTTCTTAAAAATATATATATGACCGTAAAATATGCACACATATATACCTTCAATTAACGTACAACTACTACTCTCTAACAACAATGTTATGACTATGTTAGTTCAGACGTTTTGTTTTAATTATGGCATACGATACACGGATATTGATACGACGATACTGATAACACGACGCGGATATGGCGACTCAGATTCTCAGAATTTTCAGGCTACGACACTGTTGGGACATTCATGTATATATATATATACATGTATTATAATACAAAATACTAAAATTCATATTTTTTTTAAAATTCTAAAACCAAAACCATGTAAAAACAACAAAAATATTCTTACCAAATTCAAGAAGCATATAAATAAATGCATCACCAAATACATATTACTTCAATTAACATAAAGTTTAACAAACACGTCCAAATAAAAAATAACACCAAAAAAATTCTTCTCAAATTGAAAAAGCATATAAATAAATACATGTCACTGAAATTATCGTAGTATCAATCATATTAACACCAAATGTATATTACTTCAATTAACATAAAGTTTAACTAATACGTCCAAATTTTATTTTAGCCAAAAGAAATTTAAATTGTACAATTGCCTGCCAATAATATCTTTTCTGTGTATGACACGTCCATCAACCTTGTACGACACGGGTGTCCGATTTTGAGTGGGATTGTGCAACACGAGTGTCCTATTTTATTTTTAAAATAAAAATTAAGGACAAGCCACGTGGCATGTCCAACACGTGTCCGATAAAAATATTGGTGTTTAAAAGTGTTCGACACCGCAACGAGTGAAATGATACTATACAACTATGTTAAACTTGAACCACAACTAAATTGAAATTAAAACCTGCTTGTGATGGTCGATATACCATATTAGCTTAAAAATTATGAAACTTGTCCCAACAATTTAAGCAAAGGCTACTTCGAACCAAAGGAAAAATAATTTATAGACTTGAAATTTGAAAATTATAATGGAAAATCTTAAAAAGTGGTCTAATGGTAGTCCGTCTTAATAAAACACTAGTTTATTGGCACCGCACCTTGAAAAATAATTTATAGACTTGAAATTTGAAAATTATAATGGAAAATCTTAAAAAGTGGTCTAATGGTAGTCCGTCTTAATAAAACACTAGTTTATTGGCACCGCACAAGGTGCGGTGCCAGGTACCAACATGTTAGATCAATTTTTTCTTAAATTGATCGAAAATAACATTTCAAATAACTTATTTTAACAAACATTTTTTAAAAAAACGACAATGCTACTGTAATTGAATTGGAAAAAAATAACCAAAGGACTAGCTCTAACTTTTTTTAAAAAAAAATGATTCTCATCTCACTAAAAACTGAAAAAAAAAACATTTGAAGTTGTGCGCATGAACAACCGATTAAGATATTTTTTTCCTAGTTGGTTTAGGCCAAATCCGGTCATCAACAAAAAAATTAAAGCGAGCATGCTACTGTAATTGAATGAAAAAAAAATAACCAAAGGATCGACTCTAACTTTTTTTAAAAAAAACATGATGTTCATCTTACTATAAATTGAAGTTGCGCGTATCAACAATCGATTAATATATTTTTTTTCATGTCGGTTCAGGTTAAACCTGCACATCAACAAAAATAAATTTTTGAAAAAAAAAACATTTTTTAAGAAAAATAATTGTAATAAATAGTGAAATACTATTCATTACTATTCCTTGCAATAGTACTATTCCAAACTCTTACACACTTATTAAGTTTGTCACGACGAAAACATATTTTGAACTCTCTGTTTTTTTGAAGTCAGCTCATATAAAAAATTATTATTAAAGTTTGCCACGACGAAAACATATTTTGAACTCTCTGTTTTTTTGAAGTCAGCTCATATAAAAAATTATTATTAAAGTTTGCCACGACGAAAACATGTTTTAAACTCTTTGTTTTTTTTAAAAATCAATTCATACTTGACAAAATCAACAAGGTTTTTTCTAAAAAAAAGAAAACATTTTAAATTTAAAACAAATAAGATGAGAGGGATGCACTATTGGGGCAAAGATCAAATCTTTCCAAACAAATCCTTATTTATACAAAATAATAATAAATAACAAAAATAAAAGAAAATAGGATGGACGTTTACTGTTTATACCCGATGCAAAAAAATAATAAATAACAAAAATAAAAGAAAAAAACAAAAGAAAAAAAAATTGAGATAAGAGGGATGCACTATTGGGGCAAAGATCAAATCTTTCCAAACAAATCCGTATTTATACAAAATAATAATAAATAACAAAAATAAAAGAAAATATGATAGATGTTTACTGTTCATCAGAACAGTACCCGATGCAAAAATTAATAAATAACAAAAAAAAAGAAAAAAAAACAAAAGAAAAAGGAAATAAAAAAAGGAAAAAAGAAAAAAACGTATGGTTACTGTTTATTGGAACAACACAGTTGGGTCAAGGGTCAAATCTTTCCAAACAAATCAGCACTCATACAAAAAAATAATAAATAACAAAATAAAAGAAAATAAGATTGACATTTATTGTTCATGGGAACAATATAATAAATAATAAATAACAAAAATAAAAGAAAAACAAAAGAAATAAGAAATAAAATTTTTTTTTTAAAAAAAGAATACGTCTAATATATATATGATCAAAAATAAAGAAAAACAAAAGAAAAAACAAAAGAAATAAAAAAAGAAAAAAAATTTAAAAAAAAAAAAGAAAAAGGACGAAAGTTACTTTTTATAGGAACAGTAACTTTAAGTGGCTTATATATATGGTCTAATTTGTTATGGCACCTCTATGACCGTTCCTTCAAACCTAATCCAATTGCGCGCGTTCGCTTTTAGTAAATCAACAAATAAGACATCCATATTAAATATATTTTAATAATGTCGGACATATTTATTTCACACTTTTAATTCGATATAAATATAATAACTTAGCCAAGATTTCAGAATAATGCATCTAAAGTTTTACGTTGTAAAATTTAAGTCGCATTTCTTGTCAAAATTCTGAATCTACTACCATTTCATATAATAGGTGGATTGAGGTTGAATCCTTGTCCATGTTAATTGATTCATAGGAATATTTAGTTTGGGCAGACCGTATTTACGGGTCAGTACCAACTGATGGAACATAATTTATTTCAATCTGCGAAAATAACTTAAGTTTACATAGGTCCATTTTGGGGTAAAATTACAAAAATGGCAATGTTGCTTCTTCATCAATGTACAGCCTTCAATTCTCCCCAATTCTTCTCATTCTCTCGTCAAATTCATTCCTCACAAACAAACATCATCATTGATTTTTTTTTTTATCAATACATTCAACCGCAACACCTTATTCAATATTCAAATCATCGTTCCAACAAAAAAAATATTATCAACTCCGCGTTCATGGAAGTCAATGCACGATGGCCACTGCTACGAAACTCGGAAACCCTAGCAATTATCGTATCTAAATTCAGCTCCGACGATAGGAAAAGCTTGATCAACTCAACCACGGCCAACATCAGTCTCAGGCACGATGAAAGGCGCAGCTCATCATCTTGGAAACCCTAACAATCTTTTAGATCTAATTTCATAACGAGCAACATCATTACATTAATCGTGTACCACCATGCTAAATAATGGTGCACCAACATGTTAAAAATTGCTAAAAATCGTGCACCCCCTTTACAAAAATAATGCACCCCCATCGCAAAAAACCGTGCACCCAATTCCAAAAATCGTGTAGCAGCATGTTAAAAAATCGTGCATCCCTTTTACAAAAATGGTGCACCCCCATCACATAAAATCGTGCAGCAACATGTTAAAAAATTGTGCAACCTCATCACAAAAAATCGTGCAGCAACATGTTAAAAATTGTGCACCCATGTTAAATAAGTGTGCACCAATATTTTTAAAAATTGCTAAAAATCGTGCACCCCTTTAAAAAAATCGTGCTCCCCATCACAAAAAATAGAGCACAAAAATCGTGCAACTAACATGTTAAAAAATCGTTCATCCCCTTGACAAAAATCGTGCACCCCCATCACAAAAAATCGTGCAGCAACATGTTAAAAATCATGCATCCCATTACAAATATCAAGTGCACCACCATTACAATAATCGTGCATCCTGCTTACAAAAATTGTGCACCATCATTACAAAGTGCACCCCTATTACAAAATCAAATGCACCACCTTGACAAATATCGTGCACCCAATTACAAAAATGCATCAACATGTTAAAATATCTTGCACAACAATGTTTAAAATCGTGCACTTTATTACAAAAAATCAAGTACACCACCACCTTTACAAAAAATCGTGCAGCAACATACTAAATCGTGCACCACAATGTTTAAAATCGTGCATCCCCTTATAAAAAATCAAGTGCACAACTTTTATAAAAATCGTGCACCCAATTACAAAAAATCGTGCATCAACGTGTTAAAAAATCATGCACCACAATATTTAAAAGTGTGCACCCCCATTACAAAAATTGATTTTACCAAAGTGGTACAAGATTTTTGTAAATTGTGGTGCTCTTGATTTTTATCATGGTTGTGCAGTTGATTTTTGTAATGGTGGTGCACGATTTTTGTAAATTGTGGTGCTCTTGATTTTTATCATGGTTGTGCACTTGATTTTTTGTAATGATGGTGCACGAATTTTGTACATTGATGCATGATTTTTTTGTACATTTCTGCACAATCTTGTACATTCTTGCACGATTTTTTTTACACATTAGTGCACTTAATTATTGTAGCACCACCATTCACGAGCAGTTCAAATCCAAAATTATTCTGAAAAACCCAAACAAAATAAAAATTCAAACCACCTGCATAAAAATCCATCTCTTTCAATGGTGGCGCTAACCCCATCAAAGTCATAATTTCAAAATCAAAATCAAATCCAAAATCTAACATGCAAATGTCCAACTCAGAAATATTTGCAAGCCACAGATTTGGGAATTGTTATCTACGAAGTTTTAAGAAGAATTTTCAAGGCACAGATTTTTCGCACATAAGATTTCACGCAGATGGGCAGAGATTCACGTAGATAGATTGGAGAATCCGGTCAGATGATTTCGGTTGTGAACGTACATCACCAGCTCGACATAAAGTTCCAGGATTTATGTGAAGATTCCCCTAGTGCAAGATTCCGATGGTTGCGGCTGTCGGCGGTAATTGGTAATGGTGGGAGTGATGAGTTTAAGAATGTGGTGTATACGGTGGATACAGATGCTCTTGGAGATGGGCGTGAGGGTATTTTGGTAAGAATAAAAGAACTAACGAATTACAAGTTTTAAAAATTGACCTATGTGAATAAAAGTTTCACAAATGCGTATTGTTAAGAAAAGTCTTTCCCTGGATTTAGTTGAATTATTGTTTTGATAGTAGTATCTTTTACAATTTCCTCTAAATTGGGGGGTAACCAGCCCATTAAGAATAATGGGCCTAATCCATTCAATACGTAAATAATCATAGGGTTCTATTACAATTATCGGGATTTGATGTCAGCTTCGGCCTATTTTAACAACTTCAAGGTCAACAACCATAATTAAACCACACTAAATTTTTGGAAAAATTGCATATTGGTGTTATTTTTAGAAAGTTAATTCAAATAAGTATGGCAAAAAATAATGTTTACAAAAAAATACACGTATGAGATAATTATATCATATAAGTTCATTTTTTAAATAGTTGGTTTGCAAAGGTCTTTTTTAGTTCCCAAAATACCTTTAACTTATAAAAAAACTCTAAACCTAATTTCTTATTAAATCTTTACGTCATCTCTTTACACCCTATGCACGTAAAATCTTCAATTTTTCGGCAATTCTCAGATCATTATTTTCTTCATCATCTATCTCGTCGCCCTGACCTAAAAATTATTTGCTAAAATGTTATGCACATGAAATATGTTTGAATCGAAGCATCTAAATTGTTCGTAGCATTTGGAATCTTTTTGAATCGAAAAAGACATCAGACTACTCTGCACATATAATTTCTGGATCTACTCTGCACATTTCATCTTGTATGTGTGTACACTGTGTGTGTATGTGATTATAAATTTGAATACCGATGCTAAATTTTAGATAGCGAAAGTCTGTTGGTATGTCTTTTTTAGAAAGAAAAAAAATCTCTCATGGCTTTGACTGATGCATAGGGATGAAGAAGTAAGGTATGCATTGGTGTCCGGGCTTGTTTGCTCATTTCCAAAATTTACAGCCTGACAGAAAAATATTGCAACGAATAAGATGACCCAGAGAAAAAGTAATTAGTGCACGAAAATTAAAAAAAGTAACTGGTGCACGAAAATATAACTTTAGTGCACGCAAATCGTTAAAAGTAATTGGTGCATGAAAATTATAGAAAGTAACTGTTGCACGAAAATCTAACATTGGTGCACGAAAATCATAGAAAGTAACTGGTGCACGACAATTATAAAAAAGTGATTGGTGCACGAAAATATAACATTGGTGCACGAAAATGATAAAAATAACTGATGCACGAAAATATAACATTGGTGCACGAAAATATAACACTGATGCACGAAAATACAACACTGGTGCACGAAGTTTGTGTTAATTAACGGATGCATAAAATTTACAAAAAAACAAACTAGTGCACGAAATATAATAACCGGTGCACGAAATTAAATGGTTCGTGCATCACTTACTTAATTGTATGGTTCGTGCATCACCCACTTGCGATTATGGTTCGTGCATCACATACTTTTTCTATGTTTCGTGCATCAGTGACTGATTTTAATTTTCGTGCATTTATTACTGATTTTCAATTTTTTCATGCATCAGTAGCTGATTTTAATTTTCATGCATCAGTTACTGATTTTCATTTTTCGTGCATTAGTTACTGATTTTCAGTCTTTCGTGTATCAGTTACTGTTAATAATTTTCGTGCACCAGTTATTTTTTATAATCTTGGTGTACCAATTAATTTTTCTATGGTCATCTTCTACGTTGCAAGTTTCAGATTGTAAATTCTGAAGCAAAGAAGCACGAACACCAATGCATAATAACTAAAAAACCTCAAAAAACAACAATATATATGCATATATATATATAGACACACACACAAACAAACACACGGTCATATACCAAAATTGAAAAAAAAAATCTGGAACGAAGTGATGAAATGGAAAATCGAAGAGAAAAACCAACTGTAAGAAACAGTAACTGGCGAGAGAGATTTACGATGAGATTTGAATCGCAGTGGTAAAAGAAAGAGATCGAACGAAGTGCTGAAAGTAAGATATTGAAATTTTTTGAGATTGCCACATTTCTTATTAATAGCACTTTTGTTAATCTAAAGTTGACTTAAATGATTGCAAGTTTTTTTCCTGAACTAGGATAAATAAAGTTTTACTGTTGGATACCGACCTGAACTTTTCCCTAAATTTTTTTCCCGAAAATAATAATGATCCCTTCATTTTTTGTAGAAAGAATACAGATATGTTTTATTCTTAAAATAACAATTTTCGCAAAATTACTATCATGTTATATTTGGATAGAATGCTTTGATGATTTTTTTTTATTTTCGTTCTTATTCCAAATACCGACAAAGTATTTTAAATTCTTAATTAAATAAATAATTTAAAATTTCAAATCCTTAGTTAAATAGATAATTTAAAATTTATTCTTCTAAATGCACTTATTAAATAAAATATTTCATCCAAATATATAATTATATAATATGACTTCGCTATGTAGCACGTTTTAAACTAGAGAAAATTACACATTAGTATCATTTTCCAAAACATCTTTCAACTAAATTTCCAAAAAACATTATTCCCAACTAAATACAAATTCTGGAAAACTTCTTTCAATTAGTCCATTTTCAAACCATTATCTAAGATTAGTCCATTTTCATGACTAAATTACGATTGTTTTTTGAAAAATGAAATAAGAAAAATTTGAAGAATGAAGTAAGAAAATTCCGTTACATGGTGTTCACTGTCTATGGCGAGCAATGGAGCAAGATGCGGAAAATAATGATTGTACCCTTTTTGGCAAACAAGGTTGTGCAGCAATACCGCCATGGCTGAGAGGCTGAAGCTGCCGTTGTCTTTGAAGTGTGAAGAAGAATCCCGAGTCAGCGACTAACGGGATCGTGTTGAGTAGGCGGCGACTACAACTGATGAAGTGCAACATTATGTTCAGGATTTTGTTCGATAGAAGGTTTGAGAGTGAGGATCCTCTGTTTGTGAAGCTTAAAGGCATTGAATGGTGAGAGTAGTCGATTGGCGCAAAGCTTCGAGTATAATTTACGACGATTTTATACCCATTTTATAATTAGGTGGTGGTGGTGAAACATATGGAGAAAATAAAAGAGACATAGATTTTATAGATGAATGAAATAGAGGTGGTATTTTAGTGCACCGTTTGTATCTAGCGGTGCACTAAAATTACATTCAGACTAGACTCATGCGGCGCACTAAATTACATGCACCGCTAGATTTATGTGGTGTACGTAAATATAATATACATGCATCGTATGAGTCCAGCGGTGTACATAAATTACATGCAGCGGATATTTTGGTCATTTTGACCTAAAATGGACATATTTGAAAGCAAAATATTTTGGTGGACTGGATCGAAAAAACTTTCCCCTCCTTGTATCGGCGGGAAATTTTGCCTTTAAACTATAGTAAAAACTATGTTAAATAAATTCAAATGCATCGAGATTCCTCACGCCATTCGTATCGACAATGTTTAATAACAAAGTTGCATGTAAAATAATCAAGATTGCTTTTCAATAAATTACTTTATTTTACTTTAAGAATCAGATAGGTACATGTTAAAAATCTTGGGTTACATTGATGTTGTCTGGGACAATTCATCTCTCGATATAGAATATTTCATATTGCCCTTCAGTGCAGTGTTATGAGACAGCATAAAAAAATCTGAAATCTTGAACTGCGATGGATAGCCATAAGTTAAAATAATAGTGAAATTTTTAACATTTTATGCCTACGTGAGGACAAACTTAGCGATTTCTGTATGGTCTCTTGCCCTTCGTTGAGGTGTTTAATGTAATTTTACTTTCAAATGCTGGACCCCGGGTGTCAAATTTTAATCCAAAATATACATTTTCGAGCAAAGCTAAACTTCGACGTACATGTCGCTCTCAACTTGGTTTAATTTAATTTAAAGTTCCATAGGTACGGTTAATTTAATGTAAAAGCCTACAAGTTTATTATTTTAATTTCAGATTCGGATCCCTTTGCACAAAAAAAATCTGTTCGACTTCAAGTGGATGCTTATTAGTTACATATGTTATATAAAGTTAGTTAACTACGATATCGTTTGGTATTATAGATATGATGTGATAAGTCGGGGATAAACAAATAAAAATTATGATTTATCTCGCATTCTCCAAAAAAAACAGATGATGCCAACGAGTATATTTTTGGTATAGTTACGACGAAAAAATTAAATTTGTGTACGTTCTTTTTAATTAGTTTTGCTCCACTTCAAAACTTTAGGGTGAATGGCGAAAAAATTATATTACAACAACAACTAAGTCTTTAATAACAACGAATTAATGTAGGCTACATGAACCAAATAATGAATCAAGTCGGATCAGGAACATGCGTCAGTCTCTTCAAGATAACTCGTTCATCCATTTGGACTACAGATGTTTGAATGTAACTTTGAGTCTTCGGTAGTTCCCTTGCTTTCGTGAAAGAGCCAAAATAGGTTGACTCTATTCGACGCATATGTGCATTGTTGGACCTACGTCATACATGAACAAACAAGCATAAGCGATTTTCTTGCATATTCTTTTCTATACAAGCCACACATACTCCAGCTCGAATGTTTTCGTTCATTATTTTATCTCTTATGCTCTTAGCAAACATCAACGGAGCATACTCATCTTTGTCACACTTACATGTTGATTTTTTCGGTTCAAAATTACTAATTAAACTTTCGTATTAAAATAGCCGATAAGTCATAATCGATTGCTAGAAGTGCTCATACATTTAATCGATATTGAGACATAGTTGTTCGTAAATAATTTTTTATAATACATAGTTTTGAAGCTTTTAACCTCAACGAATTGATGTAGGCTACATAAACCAAAGAATAAATGAAGTATTGTCAGGCACATGCGCCAGTCTCTCCAAGATAACTCGTTCATCCATTTGGACTACAAATCTTTGAATATAACTGTGAGTCATACCTTCTTCGATAGTTCCCTTGGTTTCGTGAAAGAGCTAAAATAGATGGACTCTACTCTACGCATATGTGCATTGTTGGGCCTATGTCATACATGAACAAACCAGCATAAGCGATTTTCTTGCATATTCTCTTTTATACAATACTTTAGCTCGAACGCTTTCGTTCATTATTTATCTCTTATGCTCTTAGCAAACATCAAAGAGAGCATAATTATCTCTGCCATACTTACATATTGCTTTTTTCGGTTCAAAATTACTTATTAAACTTTCGTATTAATGTAGCCGATAAGTTATAATCGAATACTAGAATTGCTAATACATTTAATCGATATTGAGACATAGTTGTTCATAAATAATTTTTTATAATATTTAGTTTTGAAAATTGTCTTTCTGCATATGCAACTTTAACAAGTATAGTAAGTAATATTCTATATGCTATAAAATAATTGGAAAATAATAAAGTTATTTTATTAAGCTTAGTATTTCAATTGCATCTTTAATTTCTACATCTGCAAGTTTTTAAAGTTTTTTTAACTCTAAAAATAAATTTAAGCCATCAATATCAGAATGTTTATCATGGTTTAAAAAATATTTCAATTCATAAATATATATTTTTCACAAAACACGATCAATATAGAAATTTAATATGTACCGAGTATAATTACTTATCAAAATAAATTATAATTAAGTATAGGGGTGTAAAGTTTATTGAGATTCTAAACTCTATAATTAATAAACATAGGGGCCATAGGGGCCATGAATTATGAGTCTTATTGAAATTGGGGCATAAATTAAATATTTAAGCCTCCCAGCTAATACTTAATAAAATGTCATTGATTGCTCAACTTAAACTTTATCAACATATCAAATACTATGTACATATCCACATCCTTCGACTATCTTATACAAATAACAAACAATACGTAAAGGGATCATTATCAGTACATAGGTATATTATTTATTATCATTATCATTATCACTACCTTTTGTTATGGGAATATTTGTATGGATTAAATTTGGATCCTATTTATGGACATACTCGATATGATTGATTAGTTTATATATTTTTTAATTAAGTTATATTTTTTTTAGTATTATATTGTTGTATAAATGAGATCCAAGCAGACGCATACAAGTATTTAGTCTTTATTATTCTATGATGTAGGATGGCGCCCACGAACGGAATATATCCCATTATTATGTTTAGGGAATTCTTCATGTATAGTCAAAACTTTGAATAATTTTGGAATGAGCCACCGGCCATCCCATGTCGCCAACACTACAAGCATGGTGACAAAATTGATATATATATATATATATATATATATATATATATATATATATATATATATAAAACAAAAAATTTGACATTTTATTCCATAACACTATTTGAATGTTATTCCAAAACACCTATATGGTCAAAGTCTTTATGACATGTTTGGCTATGAACTTCAGAATGTGCAATGTACAAATATCATAATGAAATATAAAGGAAAGCTCTATAGAACACTGAATTGAGACTCAGAACACTGAATTGAGACTCATGATGCTAGTTTCGCTAGTAGTTACTCTCTTATTTTGGGAAAACAGACTCACGTTCAAAGTCTTGCACAAAGCTTTAAAAAAAAATATTTCCCTCCTCATGATCCAAAAAAAAAAACTGAATTGACCCACAATATGATGATCTCTCATATTTAATTTTGGAAGGTGGGGTGCTCAAAATTTTGATGAGCATATATTATATTTAAAAATGTGTATGAAATATATATATATATATATATGAATCCATTTCCTCAGGTAAAATCCCCCCTAATGCCAAACAGAAATATCCCGAATACAAGGTACCCGAACATCACTAAACCCTGCTCGATTTGTTTGGTCAAAACTGCAGCGGAAGACCCGGACATAACTAACAAGTTAACGGGTGCGTACGAACGTGCGTTAATGGCGCGCGGATTTCTCGGACATGTCTTGAGCCCATGACGTCGTGATCAAAGGAGATCATGTTTCGGGTTTTTCACATACCACTCACCGGGATTAGTACTATAAATACACAACTATGGTCTCA
The DNA here is from genome assembly GCA_907163345.1 of Haberlea rhodopensis. Classification (NCBI taxonomy): domain Eukaryota; kingdom Viridiplantae; phylum Streptophyta; class Magnoliopsida; order Lamiales; family Gesneriaceae; genus Haberlea; species Haberlea rhodopensis. The sequence goes on from CAJQUN010000001.1 coordinate 16,234,402, forward strand.
TTGTAAGGGGTTGGACTTTTGAAGCAAGAAAGGACTCCGAAGAGAGCATATCTAAGTCTATTCAGTCTTTTCCTCTATTTTTTCATTATTCTTTTCATTTCGCGTCAAGGTCCTGTAGCAAATCAATATTCATAGTAAAGAATTTACACTGGACAAGGTCTAATTGTTTTTCCTTCATTCTTGATGGTTTTTTCATGTAAAATGGTGTTTCTTATTAATTTTCTGTCACACATACTATCTGTAAAAAGGATTTTTTTTTTTGCGTAGATCAAAGAAGAGAAACATGGTTATAAGTAAAGGCCACGAACAAGGTTCAAGGGGGTATGTACCAAATCCCCCTTCATACTCGTCCTCAATTACGTGAAGGAGACGAAGATGATGGAGCAATTATCTGAAGTGATTGCAAAACTCGTGGGGGAAGTTATGAAACAATTTATGACCCCCACCACAACAGGAGAGAACCACTGTGGAGGAAGAAGATTTGGCTTCTTCAAAAGGGCAGAAAGAGGATACGAAGGAGATTAAGGATCTCTCCAGCCAGATGGGTGAAGAAAGTGATAAAACTTTGCACCATCAGATGGAGGACCTGAAAGATGAGTTGCAGCAGATGTGCAACAAGATGGAAGGGCTTATCTATCCAATACGGATGAGCACACCATTTGCTACTGACTTTGTCGACGATCCCTTGCCTTCTAACTTTCGAACTTTGAATGTGGGGAATTACGATAGCAACACAGATCCCGATGAGTACTTGTCACGGTTTGAGAACACTTCGCTCCTTCACCAACTCACAGATGGACTGAAGTGTCGAGTTTTTCTAACTACCCTAGCCGGGGCTGCACAGTCTTGGTTTAATCAATTGCCTTCGGGGATCATAGATTCATTCCCAAACTTTAGCTCACTGTTTTTACATCAAAATTCACAAGCAGCCGAAGTTGCAAGAGAAAAACTCTCAATCTGTTCGGACTCAAAATAGAAAAGAAGTCTCTTCGGGACTTCCTGAAAAGATTCGATCAAGCATGTCTCGACGTCCCTCATGTTACCTCGGAGATCTGTTCAGATCTTTAGCTAAAAAACCACCATCTGATTATGACGAATTGCTGGGAAGAGCTTCTAAATATATCAACTTAAAAGAAGTTCGGAAAATGAAACAAAGGAAAGAAGCAAAACCAAGAAATGAGCTAAATCGGAGAGAGAAGCAATTGGAACAGCCAAAAAGGAGTTTCGAGCAATATCTCCCGATGAGACCTCCTCGAAAAGTAGCCATGAATCAAAGGTGGCCAAATAGAGGTCGAGGTGGACATTTCCGATGAGGACAATTCCGATGAGGACATTTTCGGGGAAGAGGAGTTGGCAGATTTTGGGGAAGGCAAGAATCACGTGATGGACCAATTTGCAACAATCCACCTCCTCGGAATAATGCTAATCCGGGGAGGGGAGCATTTACGCCAGTACCGTGTGTTGGGATATGCCCTAAGACGACTCATTAGATGATTGATTTTGGCATACAATGTAATATGATTTATTAATGGCAATTTATTAATATATATTATTCTAATATCTGTGTAATATGAATAAATATATATTAACGTCCTTAGAATAATATTGTATTATTCTTAAAGATTGTCCCTAGTCAAGTATTATCATGAATTAGGATAATTATAATGCATTGAGACTAGTATGTATTGATTGATAAATTTGTTCATGTATATGAGATATCAAATCAACACATGGGTACATGTTAGAGAACTATGTACTGGACAGACCCACCATGAGAATGCTATATGGATAGTTATGAATGTCATAAGCAATTCTAATTGTGATAATAATGTATGTAATCCTTACGACTTGAGATCACCATAGATCACAACATAAGGAGTTGTGTATCTTGATATTGTCAAACGTTACTTGTAACAGGATAAACTATAAAGACAATCATTGGATATACTACGAATAATGTTGAGGGATGTTGAGTGATCAAGATATGATTTGTCCCTCTTATATAAAAAGAGAAGTGTTTGGACCCTTGATCAAGTGAGACTAAAATGCATGGCCATGCTCGAATGAGTCGATATGTGATATCGAGCTTATTCGTTTATTCTAGTCTACTTGGAGATCAAAAAATAAAAGATTGAACTATACGAGTATGACTTATTCCATGACTCGTGTTTAATCTAAACACTTAGGACAAAGTGATTAAGTTATATGGTGAATACTATCACATGCCATAGGTAATGTCAAGTCAATGACATTCTTGTAACTTGTGATATCCCCGAAATGATTAATTGCAATTTGGGCATTAATTGTGTTTATATGATTAATTATGGTGGTAATTAATTATGTGTTGGATTTATTTATCTTATGGAAATGCTTAGTCACATGGTAGGCGTGACCGGGAATGCATTTCGGGGTGCATGTGATGCATGTTGGGTAATTGGGTGTTTTAATGACTTACATGTGTTGTGGTAATCATTTATTTGGTGAAACATGCATTTAATTATGATTTGGTGCATTTTGGTGAAATGCCTTTTAAATATCATGTTGGGATGTTTAATACATCATAATTAGTTGTGGGGATACAATTGGACTTGTTTTAAAAACCCCTACCCCCACCTTTACCAAAACACTTTACTAAATCCCCCAAAATCACTTCCCACAAACCTACCCTCCTCATTTTCGTTTTTGAGCTTAGGGGTGAAGAGAATCCTTCCAAAAACCTTGATTTGTGGAGTTTATTGGGAGATTTGAAGTCCCCAAGAGGTATGGATACCTCATTGTTGATTTTGTAATATTTTATTTAAGTTTGGTATGGTTTTGAAGGGTTTTAAAATGGGTTTGTTTTGGGTTGTTGTGGTTTTGGTTGAATGTTGGATTTTTGAGGTGCTTAAAGTGTTTATGGAAGGTTATTATGTGTTTGATGTTATTGGTTTGTTGGTAGGGAAGTTGGTATGGGTTGGAATGAAGTTTTGGAGCATTAATGGCGATTTTTCGCGATACAGGGCTCGGCGATCGATCGCCCGTTTTTGGCGATCGATCGCGAGGAGGCAGTGTGCTCCAGAAGCATATGGCGATCGATCGCCACATTTGGGCGATCGATCGGCGAGGGTGGCGATCGATCGCGCCAAATGTGGCGATCGATCGCCGATAGAACAAAAATTGATGTTCGGGCAGTGTGATCTCGCGATCGATCGGCCCTTTGCCGCGATCGATCGCGAGTCACAAAATATGATGTTTTGGATTTTATTGTAGGATTTTTGGTATCGGACTATTATTGGGTTCTAATATTGAATTGTGTGAATGTGTAGAACCATCTCAGGTGGCGACACAGCCAAGGAATTGAAGTCCTACCACATCCTACATTTTGGAAAGGTACGTAGAGGACGTACGGGCACCCAACGGTACATGTATCTAATATACTCATTGTTTATGCATTGTGGATGCGAGTATATGTGGAATTATGCATTGTGGATGCAAATACATGTTGAATTATGCATGATGATTGTATATGCATATGATGGTTATTGGTGCACATCCCATGAGTCGTGGTCATCCCTTGATGATTTTAATGATTGCCGCTATTTGGTTTGTTTCCGCTAAATGTGAAGCGAGGGGTGGGAGCGCCGCATGTCACATTTGAGCGTGGTTATCATATAGGGCGAGGTAAGAATATTTGCCGCTCAATGTGAAGCGAGGGTTGGGAGCGCCGCATGTCCATTGAAGCGAGGTTATTCTATGCCGCCTATATGTAAATAAGCGATGGGCATTAAAATACATTGTGATGGACAGACTAGGGATTGGTGATTGGTTTTTGGTATTGATGAGCTGGTGTTATGTCATGACATGTGTAGACCATTAAATAATCTATTGATTATACTCATGAGTTATGGTACAGGGACAACCAAACTGGAAGCGTTTGAAATGCATGGGAAAACAGGAAGTGTTTTATTGTGATTTATGCATTTACGCTTTATATTCATATTGTGTTGAATATGAATGTTATGATTACTCATGTTTGGGGGTTGTCCTTGTAGGTACTTTTGGCATGATAAGAAGGGGCTAAAGCGGGTTGAGGTGATGAGCTTGTGAAGAACTTTTTGGTAGATGAAGGACAGGATTACTTTTGTATAGTGTCTACTCTAGGAGTAGTGTAAAGCTATAGTAAATACATTCATTTGATTGGAAATGTAACTAATCCATTTGATAGTCCTTATTTTTGGCATGTAATTCTTAAAGCTCATAGTCTCAACACGATTATTTTACTCTGATAATTTATGTTAGCTCTAATTATGCCTTTAATCCGCACTTAAGGAACTAGGGTCCTTACATAACTTGAGTAGCCTTGATGTGTTGCTAGATACTGCTCATTGCATGTGACATAAAATTAGATTTTATGTCACTGCCAACGTTGCAAGATCCTAAAGGGTTGCACAAAAGATTAAATCGATAAATGGAGTTAAAATTCATTGGATGAATTAAGTTGATTAGGAAGAGTCATAATCATATAATAATATATATGTATATTATATATATAATGGGCTGTATTTATATATATATATATATATATATATATATATATATATATATATATATATAAATATGAAACATATAGATATACAGATATAAGGTGATGGGCCAAGGGTTTTACTAAACCTTATTCTGATTATGAGTTGCCGCCTCAAATATCTTATATATATGTGTGCATGTCGAGGTTAATGGTGAATCGGATTAACTAAACTTAAAACACACACCATTCGAAAAGTTCTAGGTGTAGCCATCGCCTCGTACATCGACTTCTTGTCCCTTCCCTTCGTTGAATTATTAACTCTAGCAACTTGATAACTTCAAAATCCTTTGTCAATTCAATCGTGTGGATACCGTAGAGGCAAAGCTGTGAAGTTTTGCTCGTGACTCGTGGAAGATTCTGCATCAAACACGCTACAAAGGTATAACTCTCGACACCCGATATGATTACTTCATATAGGTCCTCGGTGGGAATCCGAATTATTTATTTCCATTGTGTTCTTGCTCGACGGAGTTATGTGATAAATTGTTTTATCATATTTTGAGTTATTGTAATCATGATTATTCATAAACTGTGTCGATTAAAATTTGAACATATGAGATATGTTATTGTGGGAAACTATCGGAAAAATATATATGATATATTAACGAGTATATATAAGATACATATGTGTGTGGGCGACCGAAAAGACAGGGCGGGCGCCGCGCCAAATTTGGTCGGGCGACCGCCAACCATGGCGGACGATCGAAGCCACGCATGGGCGGTCGATCGCCAACCATGACGGGCGAACGCCATGCCATGGCGGGGCGACCGACGTGCATGGTTGTTGGGCGTCCGAGCCCATGGTTGGGCGATCGAGCCCATGGTTGGGCGACCGTGGCTCGTGCATGCGGGCGACCGTGGCTTGCATGTGGGCGAGCGACCGTGGCGCGAAATATTTAATTTTTCTATTTAAACCTATTGGTTTTATTTACAGTTTATGAACCTAGAATTAAATTTTAAAGTGTTTAGAATTTAATTCATTAATTGTTATGTCCTAGCATGTTTTATGTGTTGTTTGAGTATGGTGCATGATTATAGCCCTATGACCTATTAGATTGGAATTTTGTGAATGACTGTAATTTTATACGGCCTGCGAGTCATGCCTTCTCTATTTTTTTCCTGAATGTATTCCCTCCCCTATGATCCCCTCGAATGTAACTCGAGTTTTTCTCTATATCGTGTAATTGTTATATAGTATACAAATAAATAAGAGTGATCAAAAACACTCACCGATGGGCATGTTCAAGGATGCACTCTACGGGCTCAGCAAGAACAAATACAGCAGTCCGTCGTCAATCAGCTCCGCCTGATTATAGCACTGATCGCCAAGTTTACGACGAACCGACAGATACGATTCCTTTTCAAGGTGACCCTTGATTGATTTGCACTTCGGGAGTTTTCTCTCCACTCCATGGAACAATCCTAAGGCTGAAGTGGACGAGCAAAAAAGTAAAACTTCTTCCAGTCTTCTATCGACAAGGGGTAGTTTTTGAGGAAATCAACACCCTTTCGGGAATAAAAGAAAAAATACCGATCTCTTTCTTATTTAACTGAAAAAACAATGAAAGAGTTCGTGGGTAGGGGTAAAACCCAAAAAGGATAGGACAATGAAGAAGCCCGCCAACAATCTATAACTGCGGGTGAAGAATTGGCTAAGGGCAATAGCAAAATATGAGGCAACTTCAAGAAAGAAAGAGGGGACAGGAAAGCGAAGGCCCCATCGAAGTTGGTATAAATAGAAGGGAAAATAGTCATCGGGGGCCAAATGGGGACGAGACCCTGAAGGAGGAGCAATAATAGAAGTCCCCTCAGAAATCTCCCATCTGGTACGAATGTAGATATATGATGGCTCGTCTGGATCCTGGACTCGAAATCTCGAACCAAGGAACTTTGGCTGCCACCAAGTCTTGTTCTGTAGTCGGCCGTTCATCCTCCTGACGAGCAGCCGAGGAATTTGAAGAACTTAATGTCTCCTCGCTATCCGAGGAGGATGAAGACAGAGGAGGAAGAGTAGTAACTCTTTCCTCAGTATATGTGATGTACATATCTATCTCTCTCATAGAGGAATCATCTGAGAAGAAGCCATACTTAGTAAATAAGTGCTTGAGAATACCGAAGATCAGTTGCTCGATCGTCTGACGTTAGCTCGGAAGAAAGTTGAAGCAAACAATGAAAATGACAGAAATGATGTGAGTATTTAAAGGCGGGGCCAACTCAATCGCCAGGAGATCAGGATCGTTAAAATAAATTGGGATGGACGGTTATAAATTAACCTCGATAATAGATTAACCTCGAAAAATGAAACATCGTGAAACTTTTCGAATTTCAAGCGGGAAAAAGGGCGGGAAACAAATTCCCGAACATGTCAAAGCAGGATTTTACCCGAGGACAATAAAACAAGACTGCATATTCTCGTATTGCTTTACTTTAGGGGGTGAGGTGATGTCATATGATGAATCCGTTTTCTCGGGTAAAATCTCCCGCTAATACCGAACAGAAATATCCCAAACACAAGGTACCCGAACACCAATAAACCCTGCTCGGTTTGTTTGGTCAAAATTGTAGCGGAAGACCCGGACATAACTAACAAGTTACGGGTGCGGACGAACGTGCGTTAATGGCGCGCGGATTTCTCGGACATGTCTTGAACCCATGACGTCGTGATCAAAGGAGATCATGTTCCGGGTTTCTCTCATACCACTCACCGGAATTAGCACTATAAATACACACCTATGGTCTCATTGTACAAGGTTGGACTTTTGAAGCAAGAAAGGACTCCGAATAGAGCATATCTAAATATGTTAGGTCTTTTCCTATATTTTTTCGGTTTTCTTATTTGAAAGTTTGTTATTCATATTTCGTGTCAAAGTCCTGTAACAAATCAATATTCATAGTAAAGAATTTATATTGGACAATGTCTCGTGGTTTTTCCTTTATTCTTGAGGATTTTTCACGTAAAAATCTTGGTGTTTCTTATTAATTTTTTGTCACACATACTCTATCCAAACACAGAGAATTTAAGTTTTTCATTCATTCTTGAGGATTTTCCACGTAAAAATCTTGGTGTTTCTTATTAATTTTTTGTCACACATACTCTATCCAAACACAGAGAATTTAAGATCATATATATATATATATATATATATATATATATATATATATTGTGTTATACTTTTTGCATAATAAATAAAATCTAATCCCACGATTAAAACTTTTAATATGTTTCAGATTAAGGCCAAAAAACTCAGAGATTTTGTTGCGCCATATTATTATAGGCATGATAACTTAAATCAACTTAGAAATGTAAAGATAATGAAATGTAAAAGAAGATAAACTTTGTATACCACTTTGGACTATCATTGTTGTGTATGTGACATCTTTGTGATACCAAGAGGCATGAGCTATATAAAAAGTAAAACATCACTCTTATTATTCTAACAAGACAGCGATACCAATTGACTCACAAATTTCTATTAGCTTGCATCAAAATATGCTTAAGCTCGTTGGCAATTTGAAACGACCCTGATTTTTTAATAACACCGTTCATCCCAATCTGCACACATTTATCCCTCGTTTCTCCATCATCACTTGCTGTCAAGGCAATGATCAATGGCCAACTACGACTACGAAATTTACGAATCCTCATAGTAACTTCAAAGCCATCTAAATCCGGTAGCTGAAGAGCAAGGATAACTATTTGACAGGAAGATATAGAAGGACCAAGAGCACTGAGGCATTCGTATCCCGATGAAACAGCAGAAACTGTGCATCCCAATTTCTCCAGCAATATACGTGTCACTGCTCGATTTATGTCATCCGCATCAGCTAATAGAACTTTCAATCCTTTAAAAAGGGCGTTTGAATGGACTTGATCCGAAGATTCACCGTGTTCTAATAGGCGTGTTACAGAGGAGGACCGGACTTGAAAACGTAACCCAAGAGCCATGCATTCATCAAAACCTTCAGGATTTGATATCATCCAGATGTCTCCTTGCATTAACTGCCAATTAACAAATAGGCAAAGTCAGTCAGTTCCCAAACTTTTTGAACCAGCACAAATATATTTGATTCATATTTAGCTTACCTTGAACATTTTTGAATACGTTTGAGATGAATTTGGTATCGACTTATGTTGTCTATAATTAACTTTGATCATCAGCTTGCGCAATGCATCGAGCAAATTTGATAATTAAACTCGAGTAAAATAAATTGAACTCAACTTCAAACTGAACACAAGTCCAAAATAGTTTGTTTTCAAAGTTTCAACTCAGTTTAATAAAATTTGAGTTCGAACTCGAGGTCAAACATAAAAACATGAATAGTGTTCGACTAGATTCTATTCGTTACTACCATAACTATGACGCAAACTCTGGTATATGTCCACATGAACTTTAGTTTTTTGGGCTTGATCGAATATATTCTTGCCTTTGCAACACAAAGACACATTTAGTTTATGCAAAAAAACTGTCATATTTATATCAGAAGCTAACAACCCTAGTGCTCAATTACCAAAAAGATTCAAATAAAATTTTGGCAAAGCAGTTACCATCATAAAAAGAAAACGAGATCATGAAATGAAATTATCTAACGAACTCATAATTATATGATGTGCAGCTTCATAAGTCAATAATAAGTCCAATGCATATACCTGAACTAGTTTCCTGCAAGCACTAAAGCACATTCCTCCCTCCGCTCCATCATAGTATCTCTGCAAACCATATGGAATCATGGGAAGTGTGTTGTAATCTGACTGGGAGCTGATATGATGAATCCCGACTTCAACCCTGATATAAACATATCCATCAGATGAGCTTGTTCGCCCCTGGACCCTTTTTCGCTCCTTCCATCCCTGACTACCACTGGCTGGATATACCCGTAACATAAGCGAACCTCCCCTTTTACTTCTCATCAACAGATTCCCAACCATATGCAAAACGACCTGAAATACTCGACGCTCGTCGCCCAATACATGATTTGGCAATGACTTATCGACATCGACCACAAATTCGTAGCCCCTATAAACACAAAGGCATTTGGAGAGGCAAGAGGCTTCTTTTATCATAAAATGCAATGGAAAAGACGTCTTTAGTAAAGGGTCTCTACCATTATCTTTGGCCGAAGTATCCACCACATCAGTTATTAAGGCTGAAAGAACATTGCTCGTCTTAACCATGGTATTGACAAGAAGCTGTTGTTTGGTACTTAGTTTTTCGTCTTGTAAAACAGAAAGAAGTCCAAGAATTGAATGCATTGGATTTCTTAATCCGTTACTCATTACCATTTGAAATGCATTTCGGGCTTGACTTGCCATTAATGCATCTTGTTTCGCTTTTTGTAGTGCCCGATTTTGTTCCACTAATTTGTCTCTCATAAGTTGAGATTCTTCGAGAATTGAAGCATGGGACAGAGCAACAGCCACCTGGTCAGCTACGACCTCGACTATCTCAAGTTCCTCGTTGCTCCAAGATCGACCCTGGTCATCCGGAAGAACCAACACAAGAATTGCATAGCATGCCGAAATCATCTCTGGGGTGCCACCTTCGAAATTCGAAACCTTAAGCATCGGCATTCGAATTGCAGCCACGGCACCAGGCTCGCCAGTTCCTCCACTGCTTGCCACAGCAAGAACCGACATAGGTTTTAATAGTTTTACGCCATCAGTTCCCTTGATCTCTCTCACATCCGGATCGCTAGTTGGGATTGGCGAGTTTCCTGTGTTTGAAAAGTTCCCTCCTTTTAATTCATGTGTAAGAGTCACTTCCGTTCTACCTGCATTTGGCATCCAAATAGCACAATTCTGCAAATCCAGTGTTTTTGACAGCTCAACCAAAGTTGAGTACAATATCGTATGCCGATCAAGGGATTTTCGAATTTCTTGAGTTAACATTCTAACATGCCAGCTAGCTTCTTTCTGCTTCTTAATAATTCCTACCTCCCGGTCAAGATCCCATGTCTTCTTCTTCAACATATGTTCTCTCACCTTGATTTTGAGCAACAAGGGAATAAGGGTAATAAGGGTTATGGCAGTGGCAAACGAAACTAAAGCTGTGAGGAATTTGAAAATTGTGAGAGCGAGCATTAGTTGAAAAGGGTGAGGACCATAAGTCCATCCGTTTAGCAAATGAGTCATGCCACAGAGGACAATGAAGGATATGAACTGGAAAAGCACCCATTTAAATGGAACATTCGAACAACTAACAAAGCAAAGTAGCTCGATTGGAATGGAAAAATAAGCCACTGCGATGAAAAAATCGCTAACTTTTTGACACTCCAAAAAAGTTTCGATGCTCCAAAATCCCTCCTCATCACAACTGCAACGGGAAAATCCGTTTTCAGCAGCAGCTACCGAAATAAATATCGATAAAATCAAGAAACGAGATGTCTTTATCATGGTACCCAATGCATAGATTAGCTAATCTTTTCTTTCCACTTCGTAGAATTTTATCATATTTATCCTGCAACGCAGCTCAACGCACAGGTCTAAGATTGACCAATTTTATCACGAAAGACAGCTAGCATTCATTTTTCCTGCTGATAGATGTTAAATCAAATCAAAACCCATCAAGTAGCAAATATATAATCTTTGCTTCATAATAGCAAAATATAAAATTAGGCATAGATTGAATCAATATCATACATAAGAATGAAAAAGGATATGATATTGAGTTACAGACCGTTGCCCATAGTACATACTAGGAGGGAAAAGAACCTCAGACCCTAAAAAGATCTGACCCACCACCTTGCCAGGAACTATAAAAAATTCCATTTAAATATATTCAAGTTGGTGCTTTTCACAGCTGTGGTAGAATTAATTACGCAACAAATTCCCACTATATTTAACTTAAACAATATAAAGCAGAAAAACTTGCCAAAAGACAAGACTTTAAACACAAACAATGAAACCAGTAAAACCCATAGTCAAATAATGAAAACCAAGCAATTAAAATCTGAAAATCGAAAAAAAAAAAAAAAAAAAAATTTACCTGATAAAATGCAGATTACGAAGCCTCAAATAAAAAATCTCTGCATTTCATGAAGACAAACTTTTTCCATCATCCGCTGATCTAAAAACTGCATTGATATCATCAACCAATGCAAAAGTTCAATGCACTGCTCCAAGACACCACAAGCCAGTGATAGACCCATTAACAAATCCCCCATTAAAAAAGGAAAAACAGAAGATAAAATTAGCCGAGAAATTTAAACGACTTCCTCTAACCAAATCGCTGATTCATTGCATCTTTTTCTTTACAAAAGCAAATGAAATCAAGATTAAGCACATATGAATACATTTGAATCACTAGAAAGCTTTTACAACGAAACTTCAAATGGGCTATAGCGAAACAGTATCTTTGTTTGATTTCCTTAAAACCCAATTCCCACCAAACTGTTCGTGATATAGTTTGTTAAGCAGGGAGACGCGGAAAAGTTGGAATCTTGGAAGGTTTTACAGAAAGAATGTGGGTGTGTGTGTAGTTAGAAAGAGAAGCCAAGATTAGTGAGTGCTGTTGTTTTGCATTGCCAAAATAGAAAGCGAGTCAGGTTCAATGGTTGAAGAAGAAAGAGAGAAGAAATTATTACATGAATAAAATCAAATAAGTTATTGTAGAGAGTGAAAGAAGAAATCTTGCAGTGGGTGGGGTTGGAGATGGGACCCACAAAGGTTTACATGAAGAGAACTTAGACGCACTTTTGCTAGAAAACGTCCGCCAATCAAAATCTCCCTCTCGTATGTCCTTTTACATGGAAAAAAAAAAGTTGAATTAAATGAACTGAATAATAATCAAAAAGTAAAATCGCCTCAAAGAAAAAAAAAAGTGGCATTTAACTGCATTCATTTTTTCTTTATTACAATTAACCATATCCACGTATGATATATATTAAAATATTTTGTTGATTTTTATATAAAAATTTAAATAAAATTAAGAATTTATAAGATATAGTTTTTTTATATTTAAAGAAAATGTTTTTTGTTATTTTGTAAAATAATGATGTAATTAAGAGAGAAAAGCCCAAAAATATTCTTATCATAAATATTTAATATTTGGAAATTATTTGCCATCACGGGTCTAAAGGGTAAACGAAAATTTAGATAGCAAAAGCCGTTTTCATGACTTTAATCACATCCTACGTCGGAAAATTACTAAATAATCTCATTTTTTTAAACCGAAAATGAAATAGATTTTGGAAAAATTAGGAGTAAGATAAGTGTGATTTGATATCAAATGTTGTTTACGTTTGTACATAAGTTCCAAGTAAAATAAGATATCTGGGGAAATATTTTATATTTGACTTTGATGATGATTATATCCCCTTTTTTTACGAATGAATGGGATCAAGATTTCTGTGAATTACAATTATTTTAAAGACCAATCCTTCACAGTTTGGCTTGCTTTAAACTTTGTAACTTTTGACAATTTTCTTTCACCGTGGAATCATACCCATGTTTACAAGGCCCAATTTACATTGGAGCTGACCTGGGCTGCAGCTTGAGGCACCCCAATGTTTTTCCTTTTACTTATATACCCCAGCTCAATTCAAAGCTTAGGAGCTAGAGCAACCGGTTCGACAAACTTTGTGTGTATTTTGGAGAAGTAGAAAGATGTGTTGGATGTGTTATGAAAGGAAGATGATAAATTATTAATGGGTGGGCCCATGATTTTAAATTAAATAATATGAGTATTGATATTTAAACAATGTTTTAAGGGGGAAAATTTAGGTCGGTACCCAAAGATAAAACATTATTCATCTTAGTTCAGGAAAAAAACTTGCAATCATTTAAGTCAACATTAGGCGTAAATGACAAAAGTGTCATTAATAAGAAAATGCGGCAATCTCAAAAATTTCAATCTATTACTTTCAGTACTTCGTTCGATCTCTTTCTTTCACCATAGAAAAATAAGATGGTGCACGAAAATTATATGGTGCACGAAAATTATTAACAGTCACTCGTGCACGAAAATTATTAACAGTAACTGGTGCACGAAAAATTGAAATTCAATAACTGGTGCACGAAAAATGAAAATCAGTAATTGATGCACGAAAAATGAAAATCAGTAACTGATGCACGAAAATTAAAATCAGCTACTTATGCAAGAAAATTGAAAATCAGTAATAAATGCACGAAAATTAAAATCAGTCACTGATGCATGAAACATAGAAAAAGTATGTGATGTACGAACCATAATCGCAAGTGGGTGATGCACGAACCATTTAATTTCGTGCACCAATTATTATATTTTGTGCACCAGTTTGTTTTTTATAAATTTTATGCATCAGCTAATTAGCACAAAGTTTGTGCACCAGTGTTGTATTTTCGTGCATCAGTGTTATATTTTCGTGCACCTAGGTTATATTTTCGTGCACCAGTTACTTTTTATCAATTTCGTGCACGAGTAATTTTTATAATTTTCGTGCACCATTTATTTTTTTATGATTTTCGTGCACCAATTACTTTTTATAATTTTCGCACACCAATTACTTTTGATGATTTTCGTGCACTAGAGTTATATTTTCGTGCATCGGTTACTTTTTATAATTTTCGTGCACCAATTACTTTTTCTCTGGATCATCTTCTTCGTTGCAATATCTTGCTGCCAGGCTGTAAATTTTGGAAATGAGCAAACAAGCTCGGACACCAATGCATACCTTACTTCTTCATCAATATGCATCAGTCAAAGCCATGAGATATTTAAAAAAAAGCATACCAACAGACTTTCGCTATCTAAAAATTTAGCATCAGTAATCAAATTTATAATCACATACACGATGGAATGTGCAGAGCAGATCCGAAAATTATATGTGCAGGGTAGTCCGATGTCTTCTTCGATTCAAAAGGATTCCAAATGTTACGAACAATTTAGATGCTTCGATTCAAATATATTTCATGTGCATAACATTTTAGCAAATAATTTTTAGGTCGGGGCAATGAGATGAGGCGACGAGATGATGAAGAATGTCACGCCCCGGGCCCAGGCCTAGGCCCGCGCAAGCGCGACTGCACAATGAGCTCCTATAGCAACTACTTTGTATCCGTCCCCGCTCTACGAAAATGGTTAACCCAAGTTGCTATAATAGTCCATTGTAAGCCTTTATAAACCACTTTAATTTTTCATCCACAACCAATGTGGGACAAGGGTATTACAACTACCCTCCTTTAGAACGCGACGTCCTTATAAGCTTGAGTATTCAAGTAGGGATAATTTAATGGAGGACAGATGCATTATCAATATGTAATTGCTTTACATCCTTATTCCAACAATGTGGCATTAAAACCTCTCAACGACGGGAAGAATTCGACACAAGAAATAAGAATAATAATAATTCAAATAATGATTTTCCAATTTATAATCACCCAAATAATATTATATAGTATTTTTTTGACCTTTCAAATTGCCATGTAGCATTTGGAATATATGATATAATTTAAACCTCTCTCTAGCACTTGATTCCTACACAAAAATGTGTTGAAAAAAGAATGATTCAAACCTAAATTTCTCTATATTAGCAGACAAGAAGATTAGCCTGCCAAAATCAGGCAATGATAGTGCTATTATTGATATCACGATAATTCACTTAATCTTTAATAAAAAAATTCACAATTCTTATGATGCGCTTGATTGTTGTGATATGATAAGTGATATATTGATTATTTAATGGATAATCAGATGAACAGTAAAGTAATGGATAAAATATATTGTGTTTGATGCATATGATTAATACTATGTGATAACTTATAATGTGTTTGGAGTACTTAATAATATATGGTATAAATTAAAACTTATTCATAAAATCCCCAAAATACCCTTGAATCGGTTCTCATTATTTCTACTCTTTTTAGTCCAGCAATTCACGCTAATTTACAACTTCTGTCTGAAATTAAATCCTAATATTCTAGTATTGCTATTTCAGTAAAGAAACAGAGTTAAGCATGAACAACTAGATTTTTGAGACCAGCCTAAACCAAGACCTTAATTATACTCAAATTATACTAGATTCTCCAGCTTCGCCAAAGCATCAGCCATGTAAATTATACTCAAATTTATGTTTGTTCTCAATGTTGTGGACATTTATCGTAGTTTTTAAGATGCTGATCTAATTTTTCTATTTTAATCTTATAGACTAGTGCCATGGTATTACTAGATAACGTCTACATAGATCATTTTAGATCATACACGGGGCTTAATTAGGATTTCAAAATTAGATGAACAAAAATTCAATAAAGTTTTCAAGTAAGCAAAATATAATATTTTTATTTTTAATTTGTTTCTATAAAATAAAAATTTTTATGAATAAATTTTATTTTTTTTTTGCTGGACAAAATCCCAATTTTGCCCCCATTTAGTTACGTCATTGATCATATAACCGTTCAAACATAACATGTTGATTATCGAATAACAAATGACCTACTTCTCAAAAATTGCACCAACTTATCACCAATTGAAATCGAAAATTTGACCTTGATTTCGATTGCAAGTATAAGATTTAGTGTTTGCTACGTTATCGAAAAAGATAACTAAATTTAACAATGCAACTCAATTCTTTTTACACCGGATAACAATTCAATTGTCATTTCACACAAAATATATACACTCATAAGGGAATTTTTAAAAGCCTTTTTCAAAAAAAGTAAGTTTCGTTGCTATCATATCAAACTCGTGTAACTTGTTCTAATTCAAATAAAGCTTTTTAGTTTGTATATATATATATATACTAGTTTTTTTTTGGCACCGCACAAGTCGTGGTGCCAAGAATCAATATGTTTGTCAATTTTTTCCTAATTTGATCGAAAATAACATTTCAAATGATTGACTTTAACAAACTTTTTAAAAAACAACAATGCTACGGTAGTTGAATGGAAGAAAATAACAAAAAGATTGGCTCTAATATATTTTGAAAAAAATTATGCACATCTTACTATATAAACTTAAAAAATAACATTTGATCAACAACTGATTAAGATATATTTTTCGTTAATTGGTTCAGACAAACCCGTTCATCAACAAAAACCAAATTTTATTTAACAAAAATATTTACATTATTTAACAAACAAATTTGAACAAAACTTTTCGAAAAAAAAATAAGAAAAAAAATGTGAATATTAAGTACTATTCATTACTATTCCTCACAATAGCGTGGTACCAGGTATCAACATGTTGGTCAATTTTTTCTTAATTTGATCGAAAATAACATTTCAAATGATTGACGTTAACAAACTTTTTAAAAAACAACCATGCTACGGTAATTGAATGGAAAAAATAACAAAAAGACTGGCTCTAATATTTTTTTTTTTAAATGATGCTCATCTTTCTATATAAACTGAGAAAATAACATTTGAAATTGCTTGCATCAACAACTGATTAAGTTATATTTTTTCCTAATCGGTTCAGTCAAACCCGCGCATCAACAAAAACCAAATTTTATTTAACAAAAAATTTAAATTATTTAACAAAAAAAAATTTTTGAACAAAACTTTTCCAAAAAAAAAAACAAAAAAGGCAAAAAAAATGTGAATAGTAAATACTATTCATTACTATTCCTCACAATAGTAATTTTAGCACACTTATTATATAGGTAAAAAAATGTGAATATTAAGTAATATTTCTCACAATAGCGCGGTACCAGGTATCAGCATGTTGGTCAATTTTTCATGCTACGGTAATTGAATCGAAAAAAATAACAAAAAGACTGGCTCTAATTTTTTTTTAAAAAAAAATGATGCTCATCTTACTATATGAACTGAGAAAATAACATTTGAAATTGCTTGCATCAACAACTGATTAAGATATATTTTTTCTAATCGGTTCAGTCAAACCCGTGCGTCAACAAAAACCAAATTTTATTTAACAAAAAAATTAAATTTTTTTTAAAAAAATTTGATTAACAAAAAAATTAAATTATTTAACAAAAAAATTTTGAACAAAACTTTTCCCAAAAAAAAAACAAAAAAGGGAAAAAAATATGAATAGTAAATACTATTCATTACTATTCCTCATATAAGGAACATGAAAATGGCCAAAAATAAAATAAATCCAGAATTAAAGGGCCAAAATGAAATAAATCCAGAATTAAAGGGCCAAAATGAAAAGCCAAAAAATGTTACTGTTCATAACTTTTATAAATAAGACACAAATTACTGTAGTAGTGCTTGTTCACTTATTATATTGGTAAATATATATATATATTTTTCTCTTTATCAGTTGTAACATAACCACGAGATTAACATATACCTCTTCATGTAAATTTGACATCAAATTGAATGATGATTTCTATGGTGCTAATGCAATTCCCACTTCGATTATATTATGTGTTGCAATTGGATCAAAAGTTAGACATAAACGTAAGAACTGAGTTTCACTGTGGTATTATCAGGCATTAAACTGTCTTTTCTTATTACATTTTTTTAAAAAGAAAAACATTCAAATCATCAAGATAATGAATTACATTTTAAGTTATAATTTCTGTATTCAAACTAACGTTACATTCAGCATGAAAATCGATAAAAAAAAGAAAAAGAGGTTAATAAACAAGGCAGCGTAAGATGCGGTTAGAATTTACAGAAGCACAGTGCAATATCAAAATTCTGAAGATAAATTTCATGTCTTTAGACTATTATATAAATTTAGAGAAATTTATAATTTAGGTGTTTGCTCTATGCGTATTTGAGAGGTCGAGCCACACCAATATCTGGCATTAATAATTGTCGCGTGATTTTTTAAACTTGGTATTGTTGAATACACTCGCCAATCCAAGTTCCATTAATTTTTTTTTTTTTTTTTTTATCAAATAAACTCAACAGATTTAATTAAGCAAGAGTCCAAGATTCAGATTTATTTTTTTGTCGAAATTATGTTTGAGATTAAAGTATAAATTCTTTAGAACATTACCCTGACACACATATTACGCATAACATATTTCATCTCTCACGTCTGGACTTGACCCATGATTTTCCAAGGAAATATACCAATTTTTATTGTATTATATTTAAGATAAAACTTGAATTTTATAAAAAAGTATTAAAATGTATATTTAAATTAATTTTTATTTAAGAAGAGGCTAAAGAGCTATACTTCCACTTGCAATATCACCTCCTAAACTTGCCTGTCCGTCTCAACTCTACGCACTGCATCGACGCTGATGGTCTCCCAAAAGCATAATAAAATTAAAATTATGGGTTTGAAAATGTAAATGGGACGAATACTTCTTTGTATGGTTTTTGACTTTGTTAACACAATGTCCCGTTCACATCAATCCTCTCGTTTTTATGGAGTAATATCATTTTGCACGTTTTCTCACACCAAATTTAGTCAACTTTTTAATCTCCCAATCAATTATATTGATCAACTATTCTCAAATTTAGTTTTTCCTACAAAAAAAAAAAAAAAACTATTGATTCCCAGATCAAGTACTACAATAATAAAAGAATGACGCGAAATCCATAAAATTTATTATCGATTCTTAAAAGTTTACTTTTCGTCCTTGACAATTTTTAAAATCAAAAATATCTAGATCTTGTATTTTAATATAAATAGGGTATCGGCCAAAATTCTACTCTTAGGGGTATATTGGTTGATAATTTTTAATGACTTTATTAAAATTTAATGAACACGTAAAGATTTATTCTAATATTATATCTTTCTAATGGAGTTGTCTCGAATATTTATGAGGTTGGATAAATAAAACAAAATAAAAAGTATTGAGGCGAATCATCATTTATTTCTTGTTCCATGTAGTAGTATCTCGTCCATATTATTTCTATATCAATAAAACACCACTTGTCTTAATTTCTTTCATAAAATCCAATGCACAATTATATTGATGTTGAAAAATGTTGCCATGCCTACCCTTTCTTTAAAAATAAATAAATAAACAGAAATTAATGTACTGAAAAAAATTATTGGGTATGTGTAAGTTTTCCTTGATTCCCACTTGGCAATTAGGTATTATAAACTTTCTTTTCAATGCATTCATTATTGGGAATGTGACCATCCAAATTTATCCTAGGATTTAACGTGAAAAACTCCAAAATCAAGAGAAAACAACCAGGATCAAAAATAATAATAAAGTAAATAATGACATAAGGATTCCCACTTGACAATTAAATATTATAAACTTTCTTTTCGATGCATTCATCAAGAAATTGCCATCGTTCTAGACACCGAGAATTGTTGTTCATAAAGAGTGTCGTGGTCCATATGTTTGCCTAATAAAACTATGAATCATCCTCCAGAAAACAGATCATCTTTTAAATTTAGTAAGTTTCTCAACTGTTGATCCAGACATACATCCCGTCAAAGGACTAAATAGAGTTAGGGGATCAAATTATATTTATTTTTTTAAAAAATGAATCGATAGGTATACATAGTAACAGTGGTTGATCTGATGCTGACAATTTTTATGATCCACAATGGTTAAAAGTCGCATTCAATATAGAGTTAGCAAAACCCACTACACCATGCATACTAACTATAACTTTTGAATATTACACAACGCTTCGAAAGAGACTTATCATTTGTTTTAGCTTGGCGTTGGTTCAAGTTCAAAAAGTCCAATAAGAAACTGTATAGAGAAACAACCCTTAATTAATTTCCTCAATTAAATATTGCTTAGAGCTGGAAAAATATGGTCTCATTTTCATGACATTCTTGAGGGAATTAAAAGAATACCCAAAAAATCTGATTAGAGTTTCTTAAGTTTAATAAAAAGATTTGGATCAAACAAATATGTACACAAAGAATTTTAGATTATTATTTTCGATAATTAAACATTGTGATTCAAAAATGACCTAATATAGTACTACTCATTTTCTGGATTATTATCAAGATATTCATGAGATAAGAAATTAATAGTTCTCTATCACGATTGAGTTTCATGTTAGCTTTGTGCGGTCATTGTGGAAGCAAACTCAATATAATGAGTTTCCTTGTCGATTATTTTCTAAGTTCTAAAATTAACGATAAATGGCGCATATAATATACATTATCAGTTACATAAGAAAATATAATTATAATTATATTATGAAATAGAAGATCTCGTGTGTCCTCTGAAAAGAATAAATAGACTAGCAAAGCGTTAAAAGAAACAAAAAAAAAAAAAAAATTAAGTATTGGGTTTGTTCTTGGACAAGCCCAGTTACTTGTGCGAATTATTATTATTTGTTATTAATCTTGCATGACAGCAATTACGTATTCTTCACCCATGCAATTCTGTCACTTTGATGATATTCAAGTAAGTTAATTCCATTTTACCTTTAACTAAAGAAATTTGTTAGTTTTATGTATCGAAGCTTTGTATCAAAAGCGCTACTTTACACAATACGCTATAAATCTTATATTTATCTCTGTAACACAGTTTCATCAATGAAATATCTTTCTTCAATTTGTTCTTCAATTACTGAAATGGTATTAGAGAGTTAACTCCGCTTGCGTCTCTGCATCAAATTTGCTTCTACCCAAGTCTATCATGGTTAAAGGAGCTCAAAATTCTATTGCACAATATTCGAAAGTGACTGGAGGAAAACGAATTCGATAATTCGAGCAGTCCATTCTATCTTCCAAATGGAGATCATCCAGGTTTATCATTGTATCTCAGCCTCTTATAGGTAATAATTACAATACATGGATTCGTGCAATATCCATGGCATTAAATGCTAAAAACAAATTAAGCTTTGTCGATGGAACCTTGATGCGACCTCCAATTGAAAAAGCTTATCAAATTAGTTATTAACATAATTTATCATTGAGCAGAATAATGCAGAATTTCATGACCGCGGTAAATAAATATAACCATAAGCTTAGCAAATTAGTTATTAACATCTTTATGTATCAATAAGGAGTAATTTTGATAATGTCATTTTGTTGGGTTTTGGGAACCCGAATAATCTTAGTTTTGATGTTAACAAAACTTGTTAATCTATTGCTAATATTTTTCGTCAAGTGTGCGGTTCATAAATGATATTTTAGAGCTTGACGAATTGTTGAGAAATGACTTGAAGCTATTATGTAGAAATGAGAATTCAACCTCTGCTGGACCCCTGAGCGATGCTGACTAAATTGATCATATCTCATAGCTCAGACATCGAAGCGACCTTATTTTAAAGGGGGTTGGATAACCAACTCAATTATCTACAAGTCGTATCTCATAACAACAGACCTGATTCGAAGGTTTACATGACGAAAACATTTCTGCAAGAGTCTGCTAGTGCAAAGCCGAAATAACGGCGGACATTGTAGTAGCTGTGGTATATTGGCCATAACGCCCAGATCACTTATCGAAACATGAAGATTCAGTATGGGTTGAAAAGATAAGACAAAGAGCTACAAATCATTTTCAAAAGTCAAAGACTGAATCAGTCGTTAAGATGGTCAAAAAGCTTATGCAATTCTCTTATTGTGCATACGAAATCAGCAGACTAACAACAGGGGTATCGCCTTGTATTTCGAGCATACTCTCTCATACGAACTCAAAATCGAGTTATTCTTGATCCCAAGGAAATTTAAGAGAATGGCTACAACTTTCATATTTATTACTTTGCCCAAAAATCAATGAGTCAAGATCAATAACGAAAGAGAACATAACAACTGACTTTGGACTGCAAGGTTGGCAGCAGACTTTGAAGTTGAGCAGTAGACCTTCGACAAGCAGACCTCAAATGTTCAACTAGCAGTATACTGGTAGACCTTGAGCATTGGACTCAACCAGTAGACATTGACCAGCGGACTTAGAGCAGCGGATTCGACCAGCAGGGTTGCAAGTAGACTACCTTACGGAAGCACTTGACAAATAGACAGTACAAGTAGACACTACCAGTAGACATCGTACAGTAAACTGCCCTACCAGAGCAAACAACAGTCGTCCAAAAACAGCCCAGAAATCAGAATATGGCCGTTGCAAGCTCGAGAAACTTCCAAAACTCTCCCAATGCCTATTTTATTTTATCTAACGTATATATCACTATTTGTGGCTATATATACAAGTCTTGGAAGCTCAAAAACACCTTATTGAATATCAATCCAAGCATTCCAAAGCAAACCTATTTGTGATTCAAATGAGGAACTTCAAAGACAAAATATGCTAATTGAAGAACACTCCCAAAACCTTTTGGCACAACTTACCTTGCATATCAGATTCATTACGGAATCATTTGTACATTTGTATTCATTATATTCATTATATTTGTGAGCTAAAATAGAAGAGTGAATATAATTGTAACAATATGTGATTTATCACAACTAGGTGAGGTTTATTCATGTGAAGACGTTAAAGAACGTGAGCTTTGTGATTCTGTGTGAGCTAGGATTTTAGGCTATCCGTGTGTAATAGCCTAAGTATGTTGTATAATGAAAAGTGTAATCCAAAGTCTTCTAGTGTATCATTCCTGCAAAGGAAGAATGTGAGACGTAGAAGTGTTTGTGCTTTGAACTTCCAGAAACAAATTCTTGTGTTATTACTTACTGTTTTGGTTAGCATTGTGAAGCATTTTTTGTGCTTGTTAAAACACCAAAGTGTAGCTCACTAAGTGTTTGATATGCTTCAACCAAACTGTTTTTACATATTTACTTGCATACTTTTAAAATATCTTTCAAATGGTTAATTAGTTGTAGAGCGGGTTATGTCGAGTGTATTCCCTCGGATTTGAAACCAAACTCGATATAATCTCTCGGTGCTATTATTTCAAGAACACGAGCTATTGAAGCTCAAGTTGGTTGAACTCAGATGTGGATTGGTCACCCACACCTGAATCGATCCTAACACATTTGCTCCTCCAAATGCATATATTTTTAAACCTAATTCCTTACTGTAAAAAGAAATATTTCTAAGGGAGAGATCGATAAATACAAAAATTCAAAGTATGTAGACTATAATTATGGTGTGACGAGGTACTTACATTTTAATTAAGGCTAAAGTACTCAGATTATACTTATATCGTTATATAGTCTAGCAATGGATGTTTTGCTCCGAAAATCCATTAAATCACACCTAGCTCAATATTCTGAAAGTCCGTCCGTCCATTAAGTTCCTTGAAAAATGAGCAATGATAAATATTTTATGAACTCGCTATTTTTACACCATGGTTACGTAGCTGATAATAAATTTATTCCTTCGAATTTCAAGGCATGAAAACTCTATCGATCACGGGTTATGACCCAAACGGAGCTCCAAATCCACTTCATTTTCCTGTAAATCCACAAGTGGGGGCAATCCGATTCTCATACTCAAATTTACCTTCATATGGTCGAAGAATTGTTCTTCTGGCCTCCAAACAGGAATATTTCTTTGATAATTTGGAGTTATAATACTAGGGTTTGATGAAGGCAGGTATACTTGATAACTCACCTGGTGCCCTTCACTTGATGAAACATGAGAAGAACACCTCGAATTCAAGTATTTTTCGACCGGTTTGATGCTTTCATTTGAGGGTTCTTCTCCGTTTCTTTTCTTGACTTTGGCTTTGTCTTTCCTGTGTATGTTCATGTGCCCTCCTAAAGCTTGCGCATTAGTGAATCCCCGTTTACAGAAAGTGCACTCGTATGCTCTTCCAACGCCTGTTTTGTCTTCGTTTATTAATTTCTCCGATGGATGATGACAATCGATGTGTTCCCTGGCCTCCATCTTTTCACAATTTTGGAAACTTTTTTAGAGAGCTATGTACAGAATCTTAATCGGAAAAAATATAGGCTATTTGGGAAAGAATATCTTGGGACCTAGGTTTACTTGGGATAGTGAAAGAAATTAATCTTGACTCTTGTTCTATTTATTTTGTGATAAAGTGATTAATTAATTTATTTTATGCGATATATTTCTTGGTTTTATTGTTTAAGCCGGCTTCGAATGCTTGGTGTTTTTTTAATATTTTTGCTGTCTCCTGAACAGCTTCCCCTCCTCCATCAACAAACAGTTATAGGCATGACTTAGTCCTTTCGCATTTTAACGTCGAACTGTCACCCATGTTTGGCTTCATTTGTTTTTTTTTTTTTTAAACAATTATTATTTTTTAAAAGTTTATGATGCTATTTTTATAATTTATAATATATATAATTTTAGGGAGGTTTACAGTTTAGAAATTAATCTCTTTACCAAAATGACATTTTTCTTAATTATAAATTTACCTCATATTCAGATAAAAAGACTTAAAAGAGTTTAAAATTTGGGGGTATATCATTGATTAAATTACTCAAATAACATTATTTTTTATTCAAAATTTGATTAGTTGTTCAACTTCTCCACCACTTTTGATTTAATATGTTACAACGATTCTATTGTATATAATCTACACAAGTTTATATCTAGGCTAGGGCTAGCAGGTATAGAACCACATTGAGTACAATCTTTTAGGACCATTTTCATTAAACTTAAGTATTTTACCGTCTCTAGCTATTCGCATATAGGTATCTTAGTAATTCTAGGTTATAAAGCTTTTTTTGTTATTGTAAAAGGACATCCATAAAACAATAAGACAATTTCTACGGCCGTAATTTTTCCTTTCTTGATTTTCATGTGATTTTCGGTAACATTTATATTACAATCATTTTGTAGTTTGCTGGTCCACTAGTCTCAAAACTTGTGGGACTAAATACAAAAATTATTTATTCAACAAAAGTGGTTTCAATACCACTTTTTCGTTAAACGGAACGGACATATGTTGTGCATTGTCCAGAAGGGCATGAAAGCCAATTTGGTGGACATGTGTTTATATTTTTTAACGAAAAAGTGGTCGTGAGACTAATTTGTTTCAATATATGTTAAATTATATTTGTTTAGTTTAAAAAATTTGAGATTATTATTGTAAAGAATCTATTTAGAATGATGGGCTATATTTATAATTTTACTCTAATTGTAAGTCAAATCAAACTTCCTCGAGTTGAACTTAAACTATTTTTAACATATATAATTCATAAAACAAGCGAAAGAATAAATAGACGTAACACACGTGATTTTTTTCAACTTCACTTCTTGGCATTTAACATATGTCGTCTTGTTAGACGGCCAAATTACGCGTTTAGCGACATGACCATGAACTTTTTGACCAATTATTGTGCCAACAAAACTAATAAAACCACTTGAGACTATTAGGTATGAAATTTAAAGCCCCTATTAAACTTATATTACTCGAATCACCGGCAGATATACATCTAGGCAAACCCTCCAAAAGTGTATTTTATCCTTCAAAAATTATATTTTGATCCCAATTCATTTTTTTATTTTCATATTTTTTGTCCCTTTGTTAAAATAATGTGTCCACCCCTGTGTGCACGTTATTGTATAA
This sequence comes from Haberlea rhodopensis, assembly GCA_907163345.1. Lineage (NCBI taxonomy): Eukaryota > Viridiplantae > Streptophyta > Magnoliopsida > Lamiales > Gesneriaceae > Haberlea > Haberlea rhodopensis. The sequence goes on from CAJQUN010000001.1 coordinate 16,260,231, forward strand.
AGTAAAACATCAACGTAAACTTGGCATATAAGCTAGTAACTACTTGCCTATTAAATTTCGTAAGACCCCATCACATTATCGAATCATGTGCATATTTAAATTTAATTTTCGTATTGAATAATAGGCTTTGAAGCAATACTACTTTTTTAATTGCTTACGAATTTGATGTTACCCATTCATCACTAATACTATAGAATTAATTGGTTTAACCGGATTGTGAACAATTTCGTCGCTGCCGGATATTGATCGTGTATATTTTATTTCATTTTGGTTAGAAAAAGTGTGCGAATATCAATCTAAATATTATATATTATTTGATCGTATTTGACCAACCTATGTCATCTTTACCAGTATGAGTATTATTATTATTATTATTTTTTTGAAGTGCGATGCGAGTATTTTATAGAAGGTCTACGAACTAATATTAAATATGGGTAAAAAGCAGACAGCCCCCGACGTTCATCCCCTTTAGCAAGTCATCACCTAACCTTTTAAAACGTGCACTTAACCTCCTGAATAATTTTAAGCAGTGCACTTAACCCCCTAAACAATATTCGGGAACAATTTTCCCCAATATTCTGGCTGCAAATTCCCTAACATGCATCTCACATGCCACGGTCAAGAGTATGTATATCTTTTCATTTTCATGTATTTCTGATGGGTATACTAGTAAAATTCCTGCAGAAAATACATGAAAATACATGTATACCCACGACCGTGACATCTGTGACGCACGTGAGGGAATATGAAGCTAGAATATTCGAGAAAATTGTTCCCGAATATTGTTTAGGGGTAAAGTACACAGTTTAAAATTGTTAATGAAGGTTTAAGTGCTCGTTTTGAAATGTTAGGGGACAAAGTGCTAAATGGAGTAAACGTTATGGGATGTCCGCTTTTTACCTATTAAATATTTACTTCCCAAATATATCTATGAACAGCACATTGGCTCAAGAACAATCATATATTTGTAATTTGTACTATCAGTTGTCGTTGAAACATAATAATATAATAACAAGTATCCGATTACTTCATTTTAAATGTATTGATACGTCGTAAAGGCAATTATACATATCCGAGAAATGTGAAGGTTAAATTTCTAAACTTTTTGTTTTGCAGGACTAGATTGCCATTTTACACAATAGTATAACGGAACTGGGCCAGCAAACAGTGAGTCAGATCCCTGATCTAATTTTACTAATTAGTCCACCTATACACTACTTTGGTTTGAATTTTAATTGTATTTATTGTCACGCCTCGGGCCCAGGCTCGCGCAAGCGCGACTGCACAATGGGCTCTTATAGCAACTACTTCGTATCCGTCATCGCTCTACGAAAATGATTAACCCAAGTTGCTATAATAGTCCATTGTAAGCCTTTATAAACCACTTTAAATTTTCATCCACAACCAATGTGGGACAAGGGTATTACAATCACCCCTCCTTTAGAACGCGACGTCCTCGTCGCGACCTAACTCATCGATCCACCGGCACCGAGAATCTAGAGGTGGCTCCTACAGGTTCAAGATGTGGCTCCCGTCATGTAGCACTTTGCCCCGCAGGTTCAAGAGGTGCTCCCACGCACGTTGCACTTTGCCTCGCAGGTTCAAGAGGTGGCCCCGTCGTGTAGCACTTTGCCCTTTTATGTTCAAGAGGTGGCTCCCACGCATGTAGCACTTTGCCCCGCATAGCATTTATCTCCCGGTGTTTTCTGTCGGTGACCGGCTCTGATACCATTTTGTCACGCCTCGGGCCCAGGCTCGCGCAAGCGCGACTGCACAATGGGCTCTTATAGCAACTACTTCGTATCCTTCCTCGCTCTACGAAAATGGTTAACCCAAGTTGCTATAATAGTCCATTGTAAGCCTTTATAAACCACTTTAAATTTTCATCCACAACCAATGTGGGACAAGGGTATTACATTTATTGTCTAATTAATCACAAGCAACCCAAATAAACAAAAATAAATAGTTTAGTATAATAAAATAAAAAATCCTAAAGAGGTTTCGGCAAGCTGCCTTTAGTTTCCTAAAACTTGTATGAAATGTGCCATGTATGGTCTTGTAAATTGACTAAAATTCATAATTATATTTTTGTTTATTTATACATATAGTAATCCAAGGTAATTAATTAGTACTGTTTTTGGGAGTTAGTATTATAATGTTAGGAGTCGGCTTCATTTGTTTTAAGAGTACCACTTGTACTCCCTTATTTCTTGGTGATGAAATTTTATTTATTTTATCCAAAAATTTTATGAGTCGGCTTCCTTTGTTTTTAGAAAAAAAAATCATTAAAGAGAAACTAAAAATGAATGTCCCGAAGTCGCAAGTTTTATTTGTAGCATCTGAATTTTTATGCCTTTTTTTAATATAACAGCTCATGGCAAACACTACTTTTCTAATAATAATATATAATTTTTCCCAAAAATCTTTTTCTTAAAAATAAGTACAGTAGAGGCAACATAATAGGAAATTATCTTAAATCGATTGTGGCAATTAAGATGGTCTGGCCGATAACCATGCATATGGACATGTGTTTAATACGCATCGTACTCTATGCTGAGAAAGCAGAGGATATACGCCTCTCATAATCACAGTATGAGAGATCAAATGAACAAAAATACTTATCATGGTCAAGAAAATAATACGGATGAAGCTCAAAACCAATTCAAGATTATTGTATTCAAAAGACAATAGGGATATATATTCCCAACTCTTCTGCATTGCATACTCATTGAATCTTGTTATGATTGAGAACTTTTATCTCAAAATTTATTCGTGATAGAAGATTAATATTTTATCTGGAAAAAGAATTTGACATGGTATCAGTCGCCGATGCTGAAGATTAATTGTTTCAATCTTCAAACTTTAAGGAAAACAACTTTTCCCAATTCATCTGTTGACCTAACTTTCTTCGTCGATGACGTAACCAACAGATCAGTCAATTTCGAATGAAGCTCAAACTTCAACGATGAATTTGCTCAATTCGGCAGAAGATCTATCGATGCCTTATTGTCTTCATCCTAGTGATAATCCCGGAGCATTGATTGTGAGGGAAGTCTTCACAGGTGACAATTACATTTCCTGGTCTAAATCAATGTTAATGGCGTTCAGCGTCAAGAATAAGTCCGCTTTTCTTGATAGATCTTTCATTTGTCCGTAGGCTTCATCATAAGTTCTATATCTTGCATGGGTCCGAGCAAACAATCTTGTTCTTCCATGGCTTCTTAATTCAATTTCTAAAGAAATTAGACAGAGCCTACTATATTTTACTTCTGCTCATGATGTGTGGTTCGAATTGCGCACTAGATTTTCTAAAAGCGACGGTCCTCGTGTTTTTCAATTAGAGAAATCTTTAAGCACGATGCATCAAGGTGCTCAATCTTTAACTCACTATTACAATTCTTTCAAAACTATTTGGTAAGAATATGTTAGTTTTCGTCCAATTTTTCGATGTAATTATGGTGTTATGCCTAGTTGTTCTTGCAACATTCTAGAGATTCTTTCACATATACAGCAATCTAATTGTGTTTTAAAGTTCCTTGTTGGTTTACAGATTCTTATTCCGCTATTAGAAGCCAAATTCTACTGGTTTCTCCTTTGCCCTCTCTTGTAAAGGTCTATTCCTTATTATTACAAGAAGAGAGTCAAAGATCTTTAACACAAAATATATCTTCTTTAGATCATCTAGCTATGATGGCTCAATATCCGACTAAGTCTCCACTGATCCTCAATCCATTATGGATCCTATGGCTTTCATGGTCAAGAACATCTATAATATATATAGGAAACGATCAAAATGTACTCATTGTGGATATAATGGGCATGCCGCTGATAAATGCTTTCAAGTGGTTGGATATGCTCCGGGTTGGAAAGGTCCTAAAGGTCCTTGTATTGCTCCAAATTTTGCAAATGCTAATGTTGTTTCTGCAGATTCCTCTACCAATCCTCCCTCAGAGTTCTCATCAGAATTGTTTAAGCATTCCAAAAATTTCAGTCTCAAAGACACTCTACTCAAGTTTCTTCTGAATCCAGTGCACACATGACAACTACTGTAGCGGTAAACAATCTATCAGGTAGTTCAAGAAAGGTTTGTTGTAATATTATAGCTTTGAATTGTCCTAAGACTTGGATTCTAGATACTGGAGCTACATACCATATGATTTCTGAGATATCTTTGTATACTAGTAATATATCTCCTATCTTTGTGTGTGTTCATCTTCCAAATGGTGAAATCACACATGGCACACATATAGGTGTTGCATGTCTTATGCCTCATCTTACACTTGAAAATGTTCTTTGTGTGCCCAGTTTTAGTTTTAATCTAATATCTTTATCCAACCTCACATGAACTAATATTTTATGTCTTCAATTTGTTTCTAATTGTTGTCTCATACAGGACATGAAGTCCAAGATAGTGATAAGCATATGGAGGTTTATATCATCTCGCCTTACTTAAAAATCCCTTTGTAGCTGTAACAACTTCAATATCTTTGTCTGATATGAACAATCAATATCGTCTAGTACATCTATCTTTTAGTCAAATGTTGCTACTTTCAAACTTGAAACTAAGTTGTAATGCTTCCAATGCAATTCCTTGTGATATATGCCATTTTTCTAAGCAAAAGAAAATTTCATATTTTTTTAGTTATTCTGTCACGTCTCATGCATTTGAAATGATTCACTGCGACATTTGGGGATGCTTTTCGACTCCATCATATAATGGTAACATATTTTTTCTTACCATTGTGGATGATTATACTAGATGTACTTGGCTATTTGCTATGCAACATGAATATGAAACTAGGACACATCTTCATCATTTTTATAACCTAGTCCTCACTCAATTTAATACAAAAATAAAGATTATCTGGACTGACAATGGTTCTGAATTTATACTCAAGGAATTTTATTATACAAATGGTAGTATTCATCAGTGCAGCTGTGTCGAAAATCCAAAGGTAGAAAGCAAACATCAGCACCTCGTACAAGTTGCTAGGACTCTCATGTTTCATGTGCACCTTCCTATTAATTTCTGGACAGATTGTGTACTTGCAATAGAGTTCCATCAAAGGTTTTAGGTAACAAATATCCTTTTGAATGTTAAATAACAAGCTTCCTACTTATTCACATTTAAAGTTATTGGTTGTCTATGTTCTGCATCAACTCTTTCAACAAATAGAACCAAGTTTGACTTTCGAGCAACAACAACAACAACAACAACTAAGCCTTAAATCCCAATGAATTGGGGGTATGCTAGATGAACAATAGAGAGAATCAAGTCGGGTCGGACACATGCGTCAGTCTTCTCCAAACGCTTCTATCGGTCAACATATCTTCTGTAATCCCCTTGCACTCCAAGTCTTTGCGTATAACTTCGAGCCATGTCTGCTTTGATCGTCCTCTCATTCTCATGAACTGACCAAAATTCATGGACTCCACTCGACGCACAGATGTGGTTTGGTCATGTTCGACGTAGGTCCATCAGTGCATTCCAAGTCTTTGCGTATAACTTCGAGCCATGTCTGCTTTGGTCGTCCTCTCATTCTCATGAACTGACCAAAATTCATGGACTCCACTCGACGCACAGATGCACTGATTGACCTACGTCGAACATGACCAAACCAACGTAAACAGTTTTCTTGCATCTTCTTTTCTATACAGGCTACACCTACTTCAGCTCGAATATCTTCATTCCTTATTTTATCTCTTCTGGTCTTACCACACATCCAATGAAGCATACGTATCTCTGTCACACTCATCTTTTGGATGTGATTCATCCTTTTGCGTGCCCAGCATTCAGTCGATACAACATTGCGGGTCTAACAATGGTTCTATAAAACTTTCCCTTCAATTTCAGCGGGATATTAAGATAGCATAAAACTCCGGTGGCATAAAACAATGGTTTTACAAAAGCTCCAAAGTTACCTTCTTTTAACCGCCACCACTTAATTCTAGGTTCTAACTTATGCTTAATTCTAGTAGCCCTATTTTTAATCCTAACATCTAGGACTAAAAGTCGGTGATGAGAAACTACACTCTCTCCTGGAATTACCTTACAATCCAATCATTTAACTCTTTCTATCCTTCTAACCAAATAGAAATCTATTTGGATTGCACTAGACCCACCCCTAAAAGTAACTAGATGAGAGAATCTCTTCTTGAACCAAGTATTCGCTAGGCCTAAGTCATATGACATAGTCCAAAAGTGAATTACCTGCAGCGTTCTTGTTCCCAATGCTATAGCCTCCTTGATCAGTCTCATAACCATCCCGATCAGAACCTACGTGACCATTGAAATCTCCCCCGATGAAGATTTTCTCATTAAGGGGTATTTCTTGCACCACGTCTTCTAGATCTTCCCAAAATTTCTGTTTAATAGCCTCTTCTAGACCAATTTGGAGTGCATAAGCACTAATGATATTAAAAATATCATTGCCTAAAACTAGCTTAACTAATATATAATATTGAAATCAAATAAATTTTTATCTCGAGATATGTTCATTTTTATGAAAGTGTATTCCCTTTTAAAGACATATCTGTTTTGGATCCTTCAAATACTGGTAATAAGAACTTATTTCATACTCTGGATGATAACCATGATTCATTAATTTATCCAACTACTGGTTCTAGTAATAGGCATACTTCAGTTCTGAATCCTACATAGGTTCAAGAGAATCATAGTTTTGTTCCTATCATACATGATAACACTGACACTAATGGTCTATCTGTTTATGTTGTTACTACCATACCTGCTCATTCTATTGTCCTTCAAACTGAATTTCTTCCTGAAAATTGGAAGACATCTAGAACTAGAAATCTACCATCCTATCTTAATATCTATGAATGCTATCTACCACATTCATCAACCAAACCTTCAACTCAAATGGTTTACTATGGTAAACAATATCTGATTTGTCAATATCTCTCTTCTGATAACCTTACTCCCCACATCGAGCTTTTACCACATCTATATCAAAAATTTCTGGACCAGATAACTACAAACAAGCAGCACAAGATCCAAAATTGCAAGATGTCATGATTACTGAAATCAAAGCCTGCGGAAAGACTAACACTTGGATACTCACCAAGTTACCACCTAACAAACATTGCATCGGTTGTAAATGGGTTTATAGATCAAATTTAAATTCGATGGGAACCATTGAAAGAGACAAGGCAAGATTACTTGCAAACGGGTACACACAACAACAGTGTCGATTATTTTGACACTTTTTCTCCAGTGGCTAAAGTAGCAACATTTCGAGTTCTTCTTGCTATTGCAGTACATTATGATTGGCACTTGCATGAATGTGACGTCAACAATGCTTTTCTACACGGAGACGTCGAGGAGGACGTGTACATGACGCCACCACCTGGGTATTGTCAACCCCATGATACGAGGGTGGGTAAACTAGTGAAGAGTTTATATGGCCTCAGACAATATCCCGTCAATGGTTTAAAAAACTTACGATTTGCCTTATTACATATGGTTTTACACAATCTAAGTCTGATTGTTCTTTGTTTACCTTGTTTATGCAAAATCATTTTACGGCTTTATTAGTTTACGTCAATGAATAATCCTTGTAGGGAATGATCATGTACAAATCGAACAGATTAAGCATCATTTAGATTTCTAAATTTACCATAAAATTCTTGGAAATCCAAAATATATTTTAGGTTTGGAAAGGCTAGATCACCGCACGATATTACTTTGTGTCAATGGAATTGTGCCTCAGACGTTGTAACTGATGTTGGTTATCTAGGATGTAAGCCATCCTCAACACCAATGGAATCATCTTTAAAGTTAATTTCCACGGATACTAATTTACTTACTGATCCTACTTCCTATCGAAAACTGGTAGGCTGCTTACTGTAACTCACAATAATGTTACAGGATTTGCTATTTTTCTTGGAAACTCTCTCATTTCTTGGAAGTCAAAGAGACAACGTACTGTAAGTCATTCATCAGCTGAGGCTGCATACAGAGCCTTAGCATCTACAACTTGTGAAGTTCAATGGTTATTTTATCTTTTAAATGATTTTTGGATTATTCATTATTTTCCCGCATTAATTTATACTGATAGTAAATCAGCTTGTTCCATAGCAAATAATCCAGTGTTTCATGAAAGAACAAAGCATATCCAAATGGACTGTCATCTCGTAAGAGAAAAGGTTCAAGAAGGGTTTAAATCAAGATTTTACATATTCCAGCAAGCAACAGAACAAGTTGCGGACATCCTCACCAAACCATTGGGAATTCAGTTATTTCGCTCATTCACTGCCAAGATGAATATGAAAAATATATATGTTCCTCTTACGGGGGGCTATCAAGATAATAATACGGATGAAGCTCAAAACTAATTCAAGATTACTGTATTCAAATTAATTAGTTATAGTTAGTTGTTAAACTAGCCGTGAAGTTTTCTAGTTGGACAATAGGGATTTATATTCCCAACTCTTCTGTATTGCAAACTCATTGAATATTTTTATGATTGAGAACTTTTCTCTCAAAGTTTCTTCGTAATAAAAGATTAATATTTCATCTGGAGAAAGAATTTGACAATAACAGTGACCATTTTCTCTCACTCAAGTTACGAAAAAATACACTTACCATATATAGCTCCTAAACTCATTACAATTCCAAGTTATAATTCATGTGTTATACTTAATTCGTTCCCTTGATATACTTAATCATCATTGTATACTTAAACACCCAATCAAGTTTAATCTTGAAAATTCAAACACAGACATATGTCTAATTGATATGCTAATGTCAAGACTTCGAAGATTATAAGTAATGGAATTAATTTTGGTACATAATGCGAAACACAGATTCTTTGACAGATGAACAACATTCTTGTACTTAAGATGGTCAAAGCTGCTATCTGAGGTGAAGGGGCTAGTGTGTCACAATTGACATGACGTAATCCCTATTCAATTATATATGTATGCAATTTCTCTGATTTGGCGTCTAGCAGAGAATACATTATTACTCATTTGCCAGTATGAATTGTTATAAAATAAAATTATCGCACTTTATCGCATAAGTTAAATTTAATTATCTCAAAAATACCTCCTGCAACAAATATTTATTTCTAAAATATACCTACAACGTAAATATGACTGAATAATTCAATACTTGTAAATGGCATTCTTTACGCATATACTAACTACTGAAATTATGCAACACGTGTAGAAGAAGAAGAGGAGGAAGAGTTTTCAAGGATTAAGCTGGTAAGTGGTACGGCTTGTTTGGAAGTATTCAAATGAGGTTCTTTCAATTTTGGGAAGGAAAGAAGAGTTCTTTCTCTTTCAATTCTCTGTAATGCATTTTCAAACTGACCAAAACATTTCATTTCATTGCATTCCATTTTTGGAAATGTCATCATGCAATTTGACACCATTAACTTGTCGGGAACATGCAAACTATCCCATTTTGTAGATGTCATCCATCCAGTGGCCCAGAATGCATATTAAAATCACAAAGAATAGCAAATAATTTGATTCTATTGAATGAGTTTTTTATAATAAAAAAACAAATTGTACTATTAATTGAACTTTTAGATTTATGTTCATGACCATGATCGAGTTTAGTGCCTCTTGGAGACTGACCCCACACATAACAATGACTTCCTTCTGTGTACATATAAAATATTTCAAGTTTAATTTTTAATATAACTTTTAAACTGCAACTTTATATTTTCAATATATACTCGATCATCACCTCGACTAATTGTATTCGCAGCTTGTGCATGGTTACCACCCCGCCATAGTACCAGTGTTGGTGTACTCGTGGGTGCTTGAGCAATATTGGAGACTTTTAAAAATCATTCTAGGACACCGACATGTCTCTGATGACATCAAGTATAGGTTACCTCCTATGTTCAGAGTGACAAATTTTTTTTGTATAGGGGTAATAATAATTTGGTGAGATCCCAGGTACACAACTTCCTGTGGTTCGACATGGCATCATCGATGGACCTCAGGCACGCTTGAAACTCTCTTGTGTTTTTAAATAATGACAGAGATTAGGTATGTTCAGTAATATCAGTGATGTTTTGGGATTTAAAACATGATATACCTGCACTCAATTTGCTAAAAGAAATCATGATATATACCCCGCAACATCTCTTGTAGGTTTTGAAGTAGAGAGTGGGAGAACTTATCTTAGCAAATCTTTCATGTTTTCTTTAGATTCGTAGAAGAAAAGCAAGCATATGGCTACAACAATATGCTAAAGAAATAGTTATATATCAGAGAATTTGTTTTTCAAGTGTACCCTAGTCGAAGTTCCAAATCCAGTTCCCCATGAGAGTACTGACTAATCAAGCCAATCTCCAGGTCCAATCGCACCAAATCTTTCTTCACAGTTTCACACCCTTTTTCACGAACAACTGAACCAAACTTTTCGACACTATTAAAGGCTTTCTGAGTCTCCATCTTCATTAAATCCCCTGCTCTCGGGTTCAAGTTCTCAAACAAAGATCCACCCTTGCTCAATTTCTCTATACCAGCAACGGTACTCTCTAATGATGAAGAGAAATGGGCATTTGAAAAAGGGAAAGATGGAGGCAATGAAGAAGTGTGATGAGGGAATCTTGTCGAGTGAGATGACATAAAACTAGGGCTTTGATTCAAGTTAGGGTTAGGATCAAGATTTTGGTTTATCTTTGGTGGAGAAAATTGCCTCAATCTTGCTCTATCCCTTCTGTGAACGTTCATGTGTCCCCCTAGAGCTTGAGCAGATCTAAATTCCCTTCTGCAGAAACTGCACGAATAGCATCTTGGAGGCCATGAACCTCCAATTGAGTTATCTTCTGCAACTTTGTAGTTTTTGAGCTCGTAGCACAATTCCCATTTGCCCTTGAACTTGAATACGTTCGTTTCGTTAATGTTTTGTGTACCATTATTGATATTGTTGATTCGTTGCTGCTTCGTATTTCTGCACAAATTGATTCTTGATCGCTCCATTTTTCTGTGTAAGTAGAATTGTGAATGTGTGAAGTGTCAAGAGGCTACACAGCCATAGACAAAGAGAGGAAGAATTACTTGGCAGGGGTTATTTAGTTTGTAGTGATTATTGTGATATAAATAGAGATAGGTAGCGAACTGGTGATTTTGTTAGTTCATGAATAGGGTTTCATATTATAACATTGGAAGCACCAAACTTAATTAAGAGAATTAAATATTTTCTAAAAATTAAGATGAAGACAATCTAATTTTTATTTTTATAATATAAGAAAAAATGCATAATCATTTCAAATAATTATTCAGGTACGACCAGCTATACCTATAATAAAACAATGATACTCTTTTTATATTTTTTGGAAATCTTGTCTACGTACTTTTAACTCTAGTGATATTATTCACATTGATTCAATGCAAGCGTTTTCTCAGGTACACCAATAAAATAAATTAATGGATCATATTGTGACTGATATACCACAATATTGACTTGTTATAGAAAACCGATCCTATCATATTACATGTTTTTTTTTTTGGATAACGTGGAAATCCGCGGTCGTTATCATTAGGGTACGCAATGGGTAAACCCACATATTACATGTTTTATTATTATCTCTAATTACTGCCGCATTAAAAGCATTGCTAGTATAATAATTTAAACAAGTAATTTGCAGAGGCCATCAAATTCTAAGCCAGCAAACGAGAATCTGATTGGATGGAATTGGGCAGTGCATGTTCCTTATGTTTGGCCATTACTGATCCCTAATTGTACAACCTCGTCCTCCCAAGTTATGCCATTTTGAGAAACACATCTAGTGGATGTTCCTTACTCATGGTTACATTTTTGTCTTAGTTTTTTTTTTTTTTTATCTCTATCGACTATTGTGCATCAAACTATTACGTATGAACTTCTAGACAATGAATCTCATGCTTAATTAGAATGTTCAATATTAGTCGTTTTAACATTTTAAATTGCGACACATTTTTTGAGTACCGAAAAAATTATCTTCAAACCAAGTCAATGTTCGTTAAAGCAACAAAAGTTTTGAAATTTATGTTTTTTTTTTATTTTTTATTGTAGGTGTGGGAGTGGAGGTCTCGAACTTGAGAACCCCGACCTCACTAAGATGGTTGGTGCCACCAGAGCAACTTGCTCGCTATATATATATATATATATCAGTTATTGAAGGCGTTGAGTGGAATGGTCCACCTTAGATGATAGAAATAAATGCATATTGCTAGTTATGTATATTCATAGCTAGCTCGGAGCTTTTTTGCCTGCCAATTTGTATGTTATCAGGATTGATTTTAAAAGAAGCATTTATTTCTTTTGGGATGGGTTAGATTCAAGAGTTTTAGGTGGTTGATGAAAGCCAATGTCTAATTATATGTTTAGGAGTATAATATATATATTCAACACGTATTTATATAGATAAATTGTATATTTAGACAGTTAGACTCTCTCTTTTTTTATCCTTTTGTAGGATAGGTAACTCCACACACACACGGTGTTGGATATAACCCTGCATTCAAACACATAAGTAACTTCTTCCAAAAGAACTGAAGGGTTGAACTTGAATCAACGAATTTGATTTGGATAAAATGATTGATTTGAGAAATTATTTCAAGTATGTCAAAAGCTTACATTGATTTTACTTGAATTTAATCCATCCAAACCAATCATGAAATTTAAAATCTATTAATCCAAATATATACTTTTAACAGATTATAAATATATGGACCAAATTGCAAATCACAAGCATCACAATGATTACTAATAAGTAGATATTCACGTTGTTCCCTGACACCCAAAATTCATTCAAAAATCTTTTATCGTTTGGAGAATATTGTAATACAAACAGCTTAGGTAGATTACAAAGAAAAGTACATCTCAGTGACCAAGATTTGCTTACAATTTTCTCCCTCAAAAGAGAGTAAACTTTTCTCAGAACCCATAAACATACAAAAGATTGTGCCCTATTTAGATCAGATTTAGTGAATGACTGGTGGCCAATGGAGTGATTCCATCCTTGGCTATTTCTAGTTTCACTTTTTTAAGGTAACACTGCCCAAATTGCAGGCATTGCCTTAGTTTTTTTTTTTAAAAAAAAATCTTTAAAAAGAATTTGAACTCTTATATAATTTTATTTTAACTTACATGTTGATGTAAGGCTATAGGGTTCCGGAGGTTTTGAGATGTTTGCGCACAAATTATAGATTCAAAAATGACTGGTATATCAGAATTAACCTACTTAACACAAAGTAATCATGAGCATGACAAAAGTAATTAGAGACTTTAATTTTTATATATATCACCTAATTTTTTTGACCTTGATAACAATTAAACCATCACATGATTCTTAACGCTATCTCATTATTCAAATTTTCATTCCATTCTTTGAGCCCATCAGAGCTTTTTTATTTCTGAGGAAAGAACTTGGGTAGGCTGGTCAATAGTAACTATATTTGCAGATAATGAAGGAGAAATAAAAACAAAGGCGTAGTTATAACTTAGCTTGAAAGTGCATGGTGAAGTTTTTAATCAGCAAAAAAGAAAAAAATTGAATACTCAAAGTTTTTCCCCTTTGGAAAGGCTTCGTTTCCTTGGTGTATCAACCACATAGCACTTGAGTTTCCCCGTGTGTATTACAAATTATAATGGTTCCATCAATCTTTCTTGTTTAATTTTCTCAATATTAAATAGCCAAAAACTTAATTACATAGGAACGATACTACGTTGACATTTACTTACTAGTTATGACTGATGATGAGCATAATATGATTAAACTCTACTTTTCAAATGATATTTTTATTCTAAATTTATTTACCAGTTACAAAATATATTGTATACATGGGCGAATCTAAGAATTTTATGAGGGAGGGTAAAATTTAATTTACATAAATTATGCCAACAATTTATGAAAAACATCAGAGTTTAAAGATTAAGGTAAAAATCATTAGATAAATAATTACAACGCGATTATTCAATAGAGAGACTTGCTTAATTTCAAGAAATAATATGCTTATCGAGTTTAACTGTAATAATACAACTGTTACAATGATCGGTTAATTCATATTCAAGGAATGGACTTACTCGATAGCAAGAAATGAGAGATCATGCTCTTTATCACTTTATGCTAGAGAAGAAATATTTTTGAATAAAAATGCTAGATTCGCGCATGGGTCATTTATTAATTATAAAATAGTTGAAAATCGTCATGCAGTTTCATTAAAACAATTGCCAAAAAACAACAAAAAAAAAGTGTTATGAGTAAAAAAAATTAAAAATTATATATTAGTAGTCAAAATTTCATACTGTATTTGAAAAATATATATAAAGTCTTGTTAGCAAAAAAATTCATCCTCGTAGGATCCTATAATAAAAAGTGAAATGTAACCGTGTTTCGAACCTAGATCAACTAAATTGCTTGAGTAAAGTAGTCCTCACCACTACACTACAACACCATATTTGCCAAACCTTATGGTAAAAATTTATAATAACAAAATATTTTGAGGGGGGCAGCTGTCCACCCTCAATTATACGTAGATTCGTCCGATTGCATTTACATGTGTAAAAACTGTGTTTGTAAAAATAATATATTTTCGTCATAATAAAATAATTAAATTACCATATATATTTATATTATTTCTTGATTCTTATTACACATTGATAATAAACAATGTGCTCCTTCAGCAAGATTTTTGAAGGATGTCACTATAAACGCAACTTTCTTGATTTGATTTATGAGATCTTCATGATATAATAAAAACTTTTGAGTGTGGCAACTGGTTTTTCCCTTTGGATGTATGAAAATGCGTGGATCTCTTGAATTAATTTCTTTTTTTCTTTTTTGTTTGAATATATACCAATAAAAGTATTTAAAATGAAAATATACTTTATGTTATTATTTACAAAGGAATCATAAAAAGGCCCATCCATTGCCATTGAAACATGGAAAAAAGCAAGCTGGTACACCATCATGAAACTTAATTCATCCTAGTTAGGGAAAAAATTCTTCAATCACTTAAATTCATTTGAAGTTAAAATGACAATAGTACACTTAATCTCTCTCACTCAAATTTTCAGCTTTCACTCATGTTTCAAAACTCAACAGCCACAAAATCGCATGACCTAGGGTTCTAGACTACTGACGACAAGATGGGCGGTGTCCGGCCTCAAACGTTCGGTCATGGTGATGGGAAGCTAACCAGTGTATGAACTCATATCAATTCATGGATGGATCGAACAAATCGAACTCAAGAGCCAAAACCTTAGGTCATGCGATTTTGCCCCTTCCAGATCAAATTTTGGCGATTACACGATGGCTATCTGACCACAATTGAATTGTAAACATTTTCGTATATTGGGCTCGTTGAAAATCACTAATTGATGCATGAAAATTAAAATCACCAATTGATGCACGAAATATAGAAAAAGTATGTGATGCATGAACCATAATCAGAAGTTGGTGATGCACGAACATATTAAGTGATGCAAGAACCATTTAATTTCGTGCACAAGTTATTGTATTTCGTGCACCAATTGCTTTTTTGCAATTTTGTGCATCGATTAATTAACACAAAGTTCGTGCACCAATGTTGTATTTTCATGCATCACTGTTATATTTTCATGCACCAATATTATATTTTCGTGGGCCAGTTAGTTTTTATAATTTTCATGCACCAATTACTTTTTATTCGTGCACCATTTACTTTTTATGATTTTCGTGCACCATTTACTTTTATGATTTTCGTCCACCAATTATTTTTCCTCTGGGTCTTCTTCTTCGTAGCAATATCTTGTTGTCAGGCTGTAAATTTTGGAAATGAGCAAACAAGCGCGGACACCAATGAATCACAATTAAAAAACCTCAAAAAACAACAAACATAATCTATATATATATATATACACACACACACACATACACACATAAAGGTTGTGCGGCTGGTGAAGACAATGGCGGCGACGGCAACGGCTCATGAAGACGTCGGCGTCAGCCTGGTGAAGAGGTAGAAGTGATGAGGTGAAGAGAAAGAGAGTGAGGTGAGGTATTTCATGGGTTTGAAACCATAATTAGGTTAGAGATTAAATCAGGGGTATTTTAATAAGCAAAAAAGACTTAGGAGGGTGTATTCAATCTGGACTTTTATTGACTTTTAATGACTTTTTTAAATGATTGACTTTTATAAAGTTGATAGATTTCTATTGACTTTTATAGAATTCCATGGAGTTATAAAAAGATTTGTATAGAGTCTCGTAGACTTTTTCAATAGATTTTTATGGACTTTATCGACTTTTAATGACTATTTTAAATTATGTACTTTTATGAAATTGATAGATTTCTAATAACTTTTATAGAATTACACGGAATTATCAAAAGAATTGTATAGACTCTATAGATTTTATAACTTATAATTGTTTTCTTTGAACTATTAATTGAACATAAATAACTTCTTCAACATATAATTTCTTTTTACTATTAATGTGAACACATTTTACTTATTTAACAGTCAAAAATATGAAAAATACATATTCAATTCTTTTGCATGGCAAATATTGAACAACATTTTTGCATCTTCACGATGAAGACCTTGAAGATTCAGTTAATGTTGCTATATAATTGTAATCTATAATTTTGTGTAATAAAACAAAAGTTTTCTATTAAATAACATTTTATAAACTTAAAATATTTTTTGATGATAGTTGACTACTACAAAAATTCTTAAAACATACTTTTTAAATAAACATGATAATTTATATCGTTATAAATATCTTTTGTTTTAGAAAAATATTTATTATACTTGTTTATAGATATAGACGCATACAATCGTTTTAAAAATCTATCATCTAATATAGAATTGAGCACATTAACTTGCTATTTTATCAAAATACTTGTGTAAATATTAGTATTATATTGGATAAAAAATAAGATGTGAAAAAAAACAATAATTGAAGAATAAGCCGCACATTAGGAATTAAAGAAAGGGTACATGTAGGAAACAGGGGAGGAAAAGCCAATGGGGAGGTGGCCGTGTCGGAAATGAAAATATCAAAGAGTAAAGAGAGGTAAGTGTAATTAGGAATTAAAAGTCATTCCAAATCTTTACTAGGAGTGGTGGAGAATTTTTAACTTTTTTGGGATGTACATGGAGCATCAAAGTTTGTACCTAAAGATTTCAACAGAAGTCATTAAAAGTCTATGAGATTTTGGATGCCTATAGACTTTTATAAAGTTTTAAAAATTCAAGTTTGAATACCACCTGACTTTCTAAAACTCTACGAAAGTCTGTCTTGAATACCATTAGACTTTTGCAGAGTATATAAAAGTCTGGATTGAATACCTCTAGACTTTTAAACTCCATAAAAGTCATTAAAAGTCAATAAAAGTCTATAACCAATATACCCCCTTAAATAAAACAAAAGTTCAAAAAGTGTACCTATGTAAATAAAGTTCACATCCCTATATTTTGATGTAGACAATTTTTTTCATAGATTATTTGCAATAGCTTTTTTCCAAATGGTACCACTCTACAATTCCCCCTTAACAATTGGGTAATGGCCTAATCGTTCCACCCAACTAATAAATAAAGGGAAACACACTAATTTTAGGAGGATTCGTTAGTCAATGGGTTGTGTGGAAGGAATTAGGCCATTACCCAATTGTTTCAATGGCCATGGATGATATATATATATATATGAAAGAAAGGAGGTAAAGCAATGGACCCGTCCCGTCTTTACACAAGATTCAACCCCTCGAACAAAACATGCATGTTTTGACCATGTTTGTGGGCATGTTTAATTCGGTTTGTTGAATCCGTTTTCATTCTCAAGGAAAGAAAATGCAACCTCGTATGACAAAATCAAACTTTACAGAGAATTCTTGAAAATTTCACAACTATAAAAGAAGCTAAAGCTTAAAAGCAAGAGAAATTTACTTAGGCGCTGAAGAGGCAGGAGATTGATCCACAAACTCCCATTCAGGCCTCACACTATCAGAAAAAGAAACCCCATGTTCTAAAATTTTCTTGATCCATTTGACCTTACTTACAAGTTCTTCCAAGTCCATTATTGCTGCCTCTACTGTGTCAGTCTGCATGGACTTAAGGGCGACCCTGCCACCAGTTCCATACTTCTTATGCAGAACGTCATATTGTTCTGGCGTTCTTCTGTCTTCAGAACCTCGTGTCTGAACATTCGACTTCGATTCATCTTTTTCATGACCAGACACGGTCTCTTGATCTGTTTCGTGGGCTTTAGAAAATGGAAGCATTGAAATCCAGATTAATGCATGAAACGAAGCAGATACATCACAATTTGATTCCACAAATTCACGAAAGTACGATCAAATGGTTCGTGCAAAAAGTTGAGTCCAATGGTTGGTGTGCTTTTTTTAGCTCAAGCTCGGCAAGAATCTCCACTATTACCAATAGGTAACGTCTCGAACAGATATGCAATGGAAGGAACAAGAAGTTCCAATAGTTGCCATGACAAAAAGGGCAACGATGCAAGGCAGAATTTCATAGCATGCATGCAATGTTTTCACGTTGTTGGCCCTGTTAGGTGTGAGAAAAACTTTGTTTATACACAGAATAAAATCGATTCCATTATTTTGGTAATTTATGATTAATTTTAAAATTATGATACCGGGTGGAATGAAAGGATGAACGATAACAAAATTAAATTAGCTCACCACCCAAGAAAAGGCCTACCAAATTCAACTAAGGACACAGGGCTAAGAAACTCATTACTCTTGGAATGCAGAGTTAAAAAAGATAATGAGAGAAGCTTCTCTGCTCATATAATCAAACTAAATATTCAAGTTCTGTTTTCAAACATAATAATGTGTCCCTCATACAGATTTTTTTGATAGGATGTGTGACTCATATAGATGATAGTTAGAACAACTTTCCAGCATAGGTGACTCCTAAGCATTCTTTACACATTCTCAAGACTCGAGTAAATGAAATAGATGACTTCCAAATATCAGATTCGTGCATCAACATTTACATTGATTATAGTCTTCAAAGAAGAGGAGAAAACGTGGTTTCTAGCAACATCATGTGGGTGACAAAGCGACTGACAAGTCAACGGATAAATCCAGACCAAAACCATCTTCTAAAATTTTATGTTCAGTAAGACAGTGAATACAGTGGTCATAACCAGAGTGAAGTCCTCTTGCGTAGCCCTGTGTCCAACAGGTCGGGACTCGACTGTTAAGACCCGGATATAATCAGATCCTTTTAAAATTTGATCTCCAAATTCTGTATCTAGGAAATCAGCAGACTGATGAAAGGATATCAACTTTTCTTGGTTCAAGTGTTGTGGTCAAAGCCACTCCGATGTCAAATTGGGTTTTGGTTAAAATTTTTGAAACTAAACATACCTGACAAACGAAACTTAGGGGAATTTTTTAAAAAAAAACTTCAATTTTGTCGTTCTGGTAATTTTGATTGTCATCTATTTTAGTCTGGTTAGTGTAGTTTTGTTATAACTTCGTTTCATGTAGTTCGTTTTTGTGATAAGTCAGGTTCGATAAGTTTAGTTTTGAAAAGTTTCTGTCGATTGGTTAGATTGTAAATAAGTTTGGGTAATTTGCTTTAGGAAGTTTGGTTCGATTTCTAATCAAAGCAACTACAAACATCTCTATGCATGTCATTCAGCATTTCAGACCTGGCACCTAAAGCAACAGCACAGTTGCATAAAAGATAAAAGGCCAACCTTTAGGTTTAACCATCTAACAGTACACATACTGTTGAATAAAGAGATATGGATAACAATGAATTAGTTGATAAGGATATAGATAATATATTTTAAATTTTCCTATCTTATCTTAGGAGTCTTTGACATTAGGAATTTATATAATGATGCCTTGTAACCTATTTTATTATTCAGAATAATAACAAGAGTCTTTCTTCTCCTAAATTCTGTTTCTTTATACATACAAATTGTCCACCTCAGTTTAACGATCCTAAATATTTCTGATGTGGTAAACATTTACATGCAAAAATGATTCTGGATAGATGATCTTACCTTGATTTAGAGGTTCGATAATCCGAGCACAAACACGACCATTTTTTCCACCCTGCAATGTTTTAGAAAACAAATGCATACTTCAACTATAGAAGCTACAAAGGGGTAAACTGAGTATAACGCAGTTGCACATCTCTCAAAGACTCGAGTTATCAGAAGCAGCGATTGGATCAATTAAAAAGCAAAAACGGCATATTATAAGTTTTTTTTGTCCAAGAAAAGATAATTTCCCACAAAGCATTATTTCATAGCATTCACTCAAAATTGAAGAGCATAACTGAACTATCTTGTACGATACAACACAAAGGATAAGTGACCAATTTAAAAGTTGAAAGTGGGAATAGAGCTTTTTAAAGATTAAAAGCCAAAAATGAAACATACAACAGTAAAAAAGCTGAAATGAATCTATAAACAAGAAAATAAACAGCTGTCAATGCTTCTATTCACGTTACTCCCAGTTTCTATAAGAATTACACGTGGAAAGCACATAAGAAAAAAACCAATAATATTCAACGACACGCATATAGAAAACGAAAAATTTCACTAAAATTAAGCCGCTGCAAATCGAAATTAATCAAGCAATTCTCGACTTAAATTCTAATGTCAAGCTCACTTGGTAGTCCAAAAGTAACAAACCTGAGTGGTCACAGTCCAATCATGCTCTGGAGACCAATCTAGAGATGGGCGTAAATCCTTAAAAAGAACTTCATAAGTTTCACCTTCACCAAGAGGCGGTTTTTTCAGGTTAAGCTAAAGTCACAGCAACCAGAATAGAAAAACTAGTTAATGATTAGTGTATTAACAATTAAATATAGGCACAATATAAAACCAAAATCAATTAAACTTGATGAAAAATATTTTAGCCCATAACATCATTTAAAATGCTTTTATACACCCCCAATTAATTCTTGGATCAGTGTAATGGAAATTAAAACTTCCACGTAAGCCAAGCCCAAGAAACAAAACATCAGCAATTATTACCATGGCCTTGCCATCACCCAATAACCCCATAATTCTCCCAGACCAATAACAATCAGTAGTCCACCAGTCCACTAAATCCCCGACCTTCCACACATCATCAACAATCACCGTCACCTCTGAAATCTCACTGACAAGAGGCATTTGGCTTTCACTGTATATGGGTGGGTAGGGTGGCCGTAACATCAATTCTATTTTTCTTTCTCTTGTTGTCCCCACATAATAAGGAGTCATCTGATAAAGCTGGGTCCATTCCAGTTCTGCAATTGGAAATTGAAAACTAGTCATGTCTATTTATCTTCTGAGCAGAGCACACACAATGATTTACTCGAACATATTCATATTAAAAATAGTTCTCACTCAACATATCTTGATTCATTTCTGTGCAGACACATAAACCTGACTGGTCACGCTTCAGGACTTGATGCGTAATATAGATCAGAAGGTCATTAGATTTCCAAAATGACAGCTCCAATGATAAAATAGAAATTAATAAATTCTTCCCAACATGATCATGCAACACTATAATAAGGCACCATCAAAATTACTCCTCCAGCAGATACAAACAGTTAGGTGAAGACGCTTATGACGTATATAACATAAATTTTGCACCAAGGAGAAAATATATGGCAATAAAAGTACACTGCAGATACTAACTTTCATCAGGGAAGTCATAATATTCTGAGACATGTCCAATATTTCCTTCTCTCGTGGAGATCTCTTTAATCTGATAAAAAATTGAAGCTTATGTGAATAGCAGAAAAGAGTGGTGTGGCTTTGCAAATTAGAACTTTTTCCATCTGGTCAACATTTTTCTACAGAAAACAATTGAATAGAAACGGATTACAGACCAAACGCAACCAAAGGAGGAAAAGTGCAAGCAAATCTCAAACAGTTGCCAACATTTTTGTAGTTCATGCTTCAAGAATTTAGCTCAGACATCTTAAATCGAAGGTTGAGATAATACAAAAAATAACAAGCTTCATCCAATGAACAAATACGAAAACTTTCCAAAATTTTACAGATGCAGCCATTCAAAATCTTAAATAAACTTAATTTCGCAAGGATTTGTTATGGAGTTGAACAAGTTTCTAATTATGAAGGAATCCAACCAGTATAATACTAAAAGTTAAAAAATCTTATGGAAAACGAACATCCTAGAGTAAGATGATTCATAGAAGTCCTACCTACATTTGAATTGGGGACAAAATAACATCTGATATCTTAAGAATAAAAAAATTCCTTTTAAAGTGGCTGGTAAGCTGTGGCTCCTTAATATTCACGAGGTTGAATCATGAATGTGTAACTCATCTCAGTTGTAGTTCCAGTTATATGAAGGGGATAAAACATAAGAAACTACAATCGACTAAAAATTTTTACACACACAGAGTTCTGGCAAACAAAATACCTCTTTTACTCTCTGTGGAACAGAGAATAGCTAACAAGAGACAAAATCTAAAGAGATAACCATAAAAAGAATCAGATTTAGCAGCAAAGAAAAGATATGCAAACAAAATACGGCTATCTGCGTTCACAAAAATGGATGGATTCCATTTCTTTTAAAGCATCCCATGCGACTATCAAAATACGTGTCTGAACAAGCTAGTTATTAGAGTCTAAACTTGAAGTATTAACCAAAACTACTTAAGGACAGGAAACTCAATACGCTTCAGAATAGAACATTACGGGCTTCACATTCAATACCATACCTTGCATCGAAACCATGCACCACGATAACCAGCCTCAAAAGTCCTTGCTTCAGCCAGGTCTTCGACTTCGAAAGGAAGATTGGTTTTTTTTGTCCATGAGAAATTCCGCAAAGAAATTTTCTGCGTATGCATCCATAAATACCACAAATCAAAATAAATACTACAACGAATCAAATAATATATTCTGGAAGCAAATTTAATATTATTAAGATTATTACATGTCTTTGATATGATTTGAATGTGATTTACTTATTCCTACTATACTAATCCCAAGATACTTTCATATTTATTAGAAGTTAATGATTGTATTTTGAATTCAGAGAGAGAAATGATTACAAATAATATATTACCGAATCAGTCAATCAGGTTTGCAATTATCAAAATTATGACATATCCTTGATATGATTTGGATACTGTGTATTGGATGTAGAGTTCATGCCGACCCACATAAATCTTGTGTTATGTTGCATTCTCTTTCTATTACAAAATTCAACATACTAGTAGAGCCGAAATCCTGATCTAAATTCCCATGCATTCTGTTGTCTAAAAATATGTAACAGAAACTATCATTTAGTTAACGTTTATGTCAACATAAATGGCATGGGGTGAATAGCAACCATATTTCTGAGGATCTATTCTTGCTGCTTGACAGTAAAAGTCAGAGGTTTGACCTCTGGGGATTCTATTATCTACCTATCTGCAACGTTTATCAACCTCTTGTGGGCACAGCTATGAAAACCATTTGTTGCTGCTTGATGGAAGATGATACATCATATTTTGTTGGTCTGCTCTATCTCTCTTGTTTTCAATA
Source organism: Haberlea rhodopensis (assembly GCA_907163345.1). NCBI lineage: Eukaryota > Viridiplantae > Streptophyta > Magnoliopsida > Lamiales > Gesneriaceae > Haberlea > Haberlea rhodopensis. The sequence goes on from CAJQUN010000001.1 coordinate 16,283,719, forward strand.
CAAATTTGTGATAGATATTTATCAAGACACTTCGTTGTCATTTGTTTCTGTTTTCCGGGAGATATTTTCCTCCCCCAAAATAAAAACTATCACTATCATCTTTTTTCACTCTTCCTCCAAAACATATTTTCACTAATTTTCATATCTACCAACATAACTATCACTTTTGAATGCATTTTCATTGCTTTCCAGAAATACTCTATTATTATATTATAATATAACTCAAAATACAATACTGATAAGATTTAAAATAATTTATCCTACAATTTCTAATCTGGTTCGACATCTACAGCATACTAATTAAAGGTGCACGCTTGGATAGCTTGGACGCTGGGTTTTTCAAAAGACATGTGCAGGCGCATGTTGCTTGTTGGGTGCAAGTCGTGCTTTCTTGTCTTTACCTAAAAAACCCAATGTGGCACTTCCTGTTCACATCAAGAAGAAGAAGAAGGAGAAGGACCCACGGTCCATCCCAACTAAATCCAACCCAACATCACCCATAAACCTCCCTATTCCACTGTGTATAAGATCCCATCGCATAAACATCCTCCACACTGTAATTGATCCCCAACTCTTTCTTTGTTACAATGAATTCTTCCTCTTTCTCTTCCTTCCCGAAGGTTCACGCCTTTAGTTCTTTGCACGTGGTTTGGAAAAAATTAAAATCACCCTCCAATGCATAAAACATAAAATCCCAAATACTAAATCACTTCAAATCCTACTCCATTACTTTCTGTAGCTGCTAATAAATGTGAAGTTCTGAAACTTAAGTCCTTCAAAAGGATCCAGTATGGAAGTATAGGACAATAATAGAAACTAAAATTCCAAAGCTAGGAATGCAATTTGTGGCAAAATAATGAAGGAGGGATTTATCGACACGAGCAGCATCTTAATTGGAGGCCATGGAATTGTAAACGCTTGTTTGAAATGTCTCGAACATGTCAAAGAATAAATTAGAGCTTTTGTGACTAAGAATAAGAAGTACAATATCAAAATGACTATCATGTCTCACTTTGATGAAAATGCTAAACACAAGAGTTCTAGGAAATCGAAAAGAATGTCCCCGTAAAAGGAAAGCGAACTATATCAATTTCATCAGGTCAAAGTTTTAGCAAGCTACCGTTTTAAATTTAACAAAATGTCTTTACAATATGTGACAAAACATGATACAGATACTTCTTTAAACTTTTTTCTGATAATTAAATAAAGAAATATCCACTGGGATACAAATAAGATTGCAAACAAAAAGAAGAAAAACATTTCTATCGAATGTTTTCAATGCCTTCCCCAACAAATTTTAGTCAAAATATTCTTCCCTTTGGCTCAAATCGAAATTCAAATGGAGATCCAAACATAATTGAAAACAAAGATGAAACTAATTTACATATATGTTTTCGTCAATAAAAACTAATATTGATGCACAGTTTAATAACTAACGTCTAAAATTTCAAAATACTAACCTAAACATCCAAAGAAGGATTCACTCCAGTCGCTCTTATTCAAACCAGAAATTTCCACACAAAATCGACAACAAACAGATTTATTGCCTCCGCTTTGTGATCTCTGGATTCGATTGAAATTAGGCTTTGCGGTTATCAAACACCAAAATGTGCAAGAGAAGGCGAGGGAATCGAAGATTATGGGTTATTTTGGAGGTCTGACCACGTGAGTGGGCCCAGCCCACATTGGGGATTAGATGAAAAATACTTGCAAGGATATGATGGTTGTACATGTGGATCAATTCAATATTATTCATCAAAAATAAATTTATATATTTTTTATTTAAATGTGTAATAATATTAAGTTGATATATAATATGACCTAAATCGAATGCATACGAGTATTTCTCCGATGAGTTTTGATGACTTTTTAGTTCAAATCATTGTGATGTTACAAAACTTTATAATATATATATATATATATTACGTATCACATTATAAAAATAATATTATTTATGAAATTATATCATAGTTATGAAAATGTACTCGAATCATATTTTTATTGCTTCAAAACAAGAATGCATATTTTTAGAAATGAAAAATAAAATGGAAATTGTTTGATTTCATGATTTTGAGAGATTGTACACAATTTAAAGGGGTAGGAAAAATAGACATACGAGTTTTTCATTTAAAATTGTTCTGATTTAGTTTTGTTAGTTAGAAAGATTTAAGAAGTTGAAATTTATTTGTGATTTTAAGAGTTCTAGTAAATAATCGTAGTGAAAAAATATAAGTTTAAAAATATTTAAAAGTCATGAAATTAAAATGCTAATGAAGACTAATTAAAAGGAAAAATGTGCAATCAAAGAACAAAACAAACAAGCATTTTTATTTAACGTTTCCAGCTCTTCCATTCCTTGCAAATCAATAATTATAGTTTGCTTTTGTTTTGAAACATGATAAGGATGGTACTAATTTAAATCTGAGTCTGGTTCTAAAATCAATTGCACACCTTTTAAAAACTAACTGCTTTCAAAAATTAGACTCTTTAATAAAACATTTATCTTGCATAAATATATTTTTAATAATTAAGTAAATGATAAAATCGCTACAAACTAAAATATTATGATGACTTTTCAAAAAATAATTATTGTAAGGTTTTTAGATATAAAAATATTTTAGATATCGTTTTGGATAATTTCTCTACATATCAGTTGGAAATCTAAATAAAAGGTTTGCAAGTTAAACTAGTCAAGCATACAATAGCAAAATTGGCCTAAAATTTGGTATAAATTAGATTTTAGTTCTCAAATTAGTCAAATTTAGGTCTTTATCCAAAAAGTTGGCTTTGTTTGTGTTATAATTTTTTTCTACCAGAGAGAGTGATGATATGAAGTTGGATATTACCGATCACGATTGACACGACATCGAACATAGCTGACATGATATTATACATAGCTGGTATCCTGACTTCATGTCAGCAATCCAATGAAAAATTGACTAAAAACGCAAAAAGAAAGAAGAAATACTGCACTAAGGTCTATTTTTGACAAATTACACGACTAAGTAAAAATTATGTGGAAAAGTTTGCTATCCATCTCACAATTAATTTTATTGATAGCCTAAGTTTAAATTTCTAACAAGAAATATGAGATATTATTGTAAATTTTATATGTTTTCTATCTTTCCAGAGTAAATCTTTTTTTTTCGGCTGAATAATATATATTCATGCATACAATACGTATTATAATAATTTCTTGGATTCATAGTTATAAATATATAGCGAATTTTAGTATGCATTTGACACCATACGGGCAGCTTATAAAAGTTTGACCAAAAGCCAGGAGGAAAAAAGTTCCAACTAAAATTCAAAATTCAAACGTGTTATATTCAAGCAACCTCCTTAGCAGCCAAGAAACTTCAATCCCACAAGTCTACAACATATTTATACACGCAAATGTGCGAAACTATAACCCTAAACCTAACTTTTACTCATTCTAAAATAAGTTTTAACTATTCAAATTTTGATATGGTTAATCGTCTTTACCAAGATTGAACTAAACGAGCCGATGCTATTCGTATGAGCAACTATTTATTTGGAGTTCAATCTTTTATATTATTATATATTAATCACGCAACAAAATGTGTACATTGTAATTATTAATCGATCTCGGGATAAAATAACAACCTTGCCCTATAAGATAAATGAACACACTCACTCCATCTTTCGAATATTTATTTAGTTTGAGTTTACTAAAGTACGTATATGACTTTGATAGAGGGCTGTCAATGCAGTGAAAATGTACTTGATTTATTTCATTCTCCAGCAAACCGTAAATATGAGCTCTTAATATGGAGCATCGTGATAACAAACGATCTTGATAAATAAATTTCATCTAGGCAAATAAAAATAATGACATTCATGCTTGCATATTGTTTATTTTTAATCAAAAATTCTTCAATTGACTCTAAGATTAGTATTACAGTCTTTGTTAGCGGAGCCCTCCATTTCTGATTGGGGTCAACAAACAAGTAAGTCAACTTCAAATGATATATATTTGTTTAGCACATTCTCAGCAGGGACTACCTAACTTTTATATTCAAACATAAAAATCAATTGAATAATTTCTACTCAGTTTTTCCTTGTAACAGTCAAAACCTACCAAGGCAACACATTAGACTTGCTTGTTCAAAAAGTTTTTGAATTTTATTCGATACCAATTATGCTTTAAATATTTGATTTTAAATCTCCTGAAAAAAAATCAGAACCTTTTTTCCACCCCCTCCATATAAATACGGCTAGCTAATACGAAATTCCACATATTTGCCTAGAAAATGAGACGCTCTGACATTTTATTGCTTACGGTACTTACCATTTTGATTTTATCGAACCAAGCCATAGTAGTATATTATTGCGAGATAACCATTGGGAAGTTTTAATGTTCAAGGGAATAAATGTTAATTCACTTGAAAGGGGGTCATGTCCCTCCCTCCGGTGCGTCAGGTTGCACCAACATCCCCAGCGGTGGTGGTGGAGGCTGCCCATTAATCAATTCAAAGAACTTTGCCCACGGTGCATTGCCTCGTTCAGGCGGCAGGCAGTAGTGGTTGCAGTGGCGGCAGAGATAGAGATGGCACGCTGTGTCACATCTGCATTTCATGGTTTCATGACTCGATGACCTCTGCTCAATATCAAATTTTGGGCATGGGAAAAGTCCTTAGGCAATTTCGTTCTGATCTATTATTGGATTGCATATTATTAACTCTATTATAGGACTCTACATGTATGTTTGGATGCGATGCTTTGGGCGTCATGTCACGTGTGGAGCATAATTTTTTTCAAATTATTAGCTGCTCAAGTTGGACTTCGTTTCGCTTTATGAAGATAATGAAGAAAATTCATCCTTTGGCTTTGGACGTATTAAGGTCTTGACTTCCGAAATTGGTGATATTAATCGAATTGTACGTGTTCGTGTAAATGATTCAGTGTTCCCATCAGAATATCAGAAGAATATCAGTATAGTCACCAACCAGTTTCATGCTCAAAGTGTGGTTGCTACTGTAATGAAGATTGGGAGACTGAGGGAAGCTCGCCGGAATCTGAAGATCTTAGCTTCGTTCCGGATTCTTTTGCCGTTGACGACCTGTTCATGGCCGTTAACCCCAAAATTCAAATCCGAAAAGAAGCATTAAATACTATTAATGACAATGCCTCGGAACAGGAATTTGACAGTAAGTTACTCCAGAACAAGCTGATTCCAATGAGAGTCCCGGGCTTTGTGTGGAAAGTGCTCCGGAACAAAATTCCAACTAAAGTTAATCTGCTAAGAAGAGGTATTATCTTGGACCAGAATTCTAATATATGTGCTCTGTGGTGTTTCTGAGGAGGACACAAACCACATATTTTTCTAATGTCCATTTGCTCATTTTTGTTGGAAAGAATGCTACAAATGGTTCAACTTACATTCCGTGTTTCATGATGATCCTGTTATAAATCTGTTGCAACATTTGGGTATTTTGAATAAGTCAAAGGTAAAAGGGGAATGACTGACTATTTGCGAATGCGTGATATGGAACATTTGACAAACACATAATAAAAAATAATAAAAAGGTGTTATGTGATTTGGAGATATCTAAAGAATCACTAATTGAGTTGGTGAAGTTTAGATCGTGGCATTAGATTTCATCTAAGAATAGATGCACTGTCTTGTTCTCGGCTATAGATAGGTTTCGAGATCTGGCTGTTTGTATTCACATGTAGACGGGTGTATATTATATTCTTGAGATTTATATCTTTTTTATGGGCTTTTAACCATAATGTAACTTTGTATCACTTTGGGTTGAGCACCCCTAGTGCTCATCTTAATAAATTTGCTTACGAAAAAAACAAATTAAGAATCTCGTATAAACGTGATGACAATTAATTAAATCTGAACCGATATAATGCTGTAATGTTTTTTAGTAATGTAGAAAATATATCTATCAACACAAAGCTAATGTTAAAAACAAGCATTTGATGGATCTGGTATTGAAATTAGAGGCGAGGTATAAGATATCAATACGGGGAAATTGTTTTAAAAAAAAAACCTTCATTATAGATAATTTTATAAAGTGAAAAAATAGATATAAGACACGTGCTTAGGTAAGCACAGTTTGGCTTTTGCTTGTGTGTCGAGCAATGTAAAACAAAATTAGTAAAGAAAATATATAATATCAAATTTGACAAAGAATATTAAAAAAAAATGTAAATGAAGATCAGGGGATTAACATTAACGTTTGACTGTGACCCATTATCCTACCTAGGACGAAACATTAAGTACATGACCCGCAAGAATTAACGTAATATGAACGGCGAAACATTCAAACTCCATTGTTGACCGCCAACTGCAATTTTGCTTGACAAGAAATATTAAAATACATATATACTTAAATTAATTATATTACTATTCTTTTTTATTTCTGTCCATGGGGTGTAGAATGAATAAATAGACATTGAGGGTGGTAAATTCGATCATCTAAACTAGCTATTATCATAAACGACACATTTAATCTACAAAATATAACAAACAAGTAATGTTGTTAAATAACCAAATGTTTGATTTTATAACAAAATTAAGCTTTTTTACCTCGGTATTTTGAGAACATTTCAAATTTTCTCATTTCAATACATATAAATTATCTTTGATAGATTACTAACTCAGATCCAAAAAGTTTGGCAAAAAAATATCAGATAACGGAACAAATATAACTATACATACTGCAAAATAAAAATAGTCCCAAATCTAAAAATTTCTTAAAAACAACTAAAATCAAAGAAGACACAAATTCTTCCACCATCAATACCTCGTAAAACCAAAAAAATTAATAAAAAAAACCGACAGAAAGTAAACAAGAAACAAAACTCGAAAGAAATAAAAATCAGCATGAGAAGAGATTACCTAGAGCAATAATGGTTTCATATTAAAAACTCATAACTAAAAGTGGAGAAGAATCATTTGAAAGCAGGAAGCACTTAACTCTGATTCTTGATCGACCTGCAATTTGGCAAAATTAATTTAGAAACCATATCAACAACAACAACAAAACAGACACACACACATATATATACGCTGGTGAAAATATCAAGAATAGAAGTACGACATTTGAATCCCAACAAATTTAGGATTTTTATTGGGGAAAATTACGACAATTTTTACACCTAATTTGAACAATACGATGGACCCTTATAGAATAGTTGCAATATAGTATCACACTCTCTAGTTTGTAATAGATATATGAAAATTTATAAATATTTCCGTTACTATTTGACATAAAAATATATAATAGTGGAGGTAGACGTTATTGTTTAAACTAGATTGATGAAATTTGTTATTATTTATATTAGAGAGGATTTATTTGTAATTTACCATTTTTATATTAAGTACACAAAAGTTAATATAAATATGTACAAACAATAATTTAAGTACACAAATAATTTAGATAAATATAATCTATATATTTATTTAAAAAATTGAAGTGGCAGCTCCCCCTCAAGGCCTCAATTCTATACAGATTTGCCACTGCCCACATTGCGCGGGTATTCGGTGCACGTGGCTGAATGATGGCATTGGAGCACATGACAGCAACACCATGAATATATAGAGGAAATTACAAGAAGGTACCACTTTTTAAAACATCTTTCAACTAAATTTAGCAAAATATTTTCTTTTCAACTAAATATATCTTTTGAAAAACATATTTCACATAAGTCCAATTTATTAAACCCTAATCTAACTGGTCTATTTTTATTACTAAATTACCCCTATTGCAAGCAATAAAATCCATCATAAAAAATTTGATATTTCTAACATAACGATTATCGTTTTCCAAAACTTTTTTCATCCAATTCATTGAGCAGCTGATTTCGATCGTGTTTTAATTAGTTTTCTGATTTTAGATTGTTCGATCTGTCCAATATTCAATTAATTGTTAATTGATCAAATTTTCCTGAGATTTTTATCGTTAATTCTGATGGATAATGAAATCATGATTCTTTTGAAATTTAGAGAGGAAACACTGGTTTTGAATGTTAATCCCGGTTTCGAATTCAGTGATTTAATAGGTTGTGCATCTGCTAAGTGGTCTGATATGAATGCCGATGAATTTTGTTTCAAATACTCAATCGATGGGCATCCTAATTGTTGTTTGAGTAATGCGATTGATATGAGAAATATGTTTTTGTTGTGTAAGATGATCAATCTTTGCTTGTTGACAATGCATGTTGTTGATGGTAATGCTTCATTGTTGAGGTCTGTTGATGAATGTGTTGGTAGTTTACCGATTGTGTCTAGAGGTGCATGTGACATACATGCACCGGTAGACAGAATTGCTTGTGGTATAAACTTTTTGACAGAGTCAAGCGGTATACGCAATATACATGAACCTATAGAGTCTATTTCTGCCCGTGATTTACACCCATCAATAGAATCAGGTGGTGAACATATATCGACAAATCAAATTTGCAGTTCACCATCAGGTCTAGGACTTGATTCAGTATATCGAAGATGCAATATTAAAGGCAATGAGAAGTTGTTGTTATGTTCTGGATGGTCATCAATTATTAGTAGGGTGGGTCAAGTATTTAGAGGTGGTGTTGAAGAGTTTCGAAGTGAGTTGAGTAAATATTCCATGGAGGTTGGGTTTGATTACAACTATGTGAAAAATAATAAAGATAGAGTAGTTGCTGAATGTTCTAGGAAGCATGTTGATGGGTGTGGCTGGTTTGTGAGTGCCAACATTTCACGTGTAAATGGTTCTTTCTACATAAAAAAATTGAACAACATTCACATGTGTGGTCTACGAGTCATGAAAGACAAATCAAAAAGGATTGTTTCACATTTAATATATGAAATTATTTGTGAACGAGTCAGTTCAAATCCAAACTTTTCTGCTAGGTCTGTAATGGAGTTAATGAAAAAAGATTATGGGTTGGATATAACATACATTAAGGCATGGAGAAGTGTGGAGAAGGCTAGGTCTACTGCTTTTGGAAATTATGATGAGTCTTTCAAGGAGTTGAAGTGGTACATCGATGCGGTGAAGACGACTAATGTTGGGAGTTTTGTAGAGCTTGAAGTTGACGACTGTAACCGATTCATCCGTTTGTTTGTGTCGTTTCGTGCTTGTATGGATGGTTTTAAATTTTGTCGCCCTATGTTATTTCTTGATGGAACTTTTTTGAAATCCCGTTTTAAGGGAATACTTCTGTCAGCTGCTGCAAAGGATGGGAATCAAGGTAAGATGCAACAAGATTATAATATAAATGAGATTTTACATGCATCGAAGTCTGTCGGTGCATGTATATTACATGCACCGATAGACTTCTGCGTAAAAAAATGCTACATGATATAAAATTAATCGGATCGAATGCGGTGCATGTATATACATGCACCGCTAGTCTACCGGTGCATGTATATTACATGCACCGATAGAAATAGGATTCTCTATCATTTAGTACTACATATGCATGTAATAGAGAATCGGTGCATGTAGTTTACATGCACCGAAAATTTATCGGTGCATGTATATTACATGCACCGGTAGAACTTGTCGTCTCTAAATATACCACTAAAGGTTATATAAGTGCATCATATAACATAAATTCTATTTTTTGCTTTATATGTTTTGATTATTTTATTGTAGGGTTGTTCCCCCTGGCTTTTGTTGTTGTGGACTCAGAGAACTTTGATAATTGGTGTTGGTTTCTATCTTGTCTGAGCAAGATTGTAGATAATGGTGGAGATATTGTTTATATATCTGATCGGAATGTTGGTTTGATGGAGGCTTTACCCGTTGTGTTTGGACCTTCTCCAAAACACTTTTTTTGTCTTTATCATTTGAAATGCAACCTCCGGGACAGATATGCTGGCAAACATTTTTCGAACCAGTTTCGGGAAAGGATGTGTTACTTGTTGGATGAGTGTGCATATTCGCCGACGGTGGCTATTTTCACAGAGAAGCTTGCTATTTTGAAACGAGAAGGTGGTTCAATTGTAGAAGGGTTTTTACAGGGTCTATCTTTGGAGAAATGGACAAATGCTTACTCATGCGGCATGCGATATGGAGAGATGTATTCAAATGCAGCAGAGTCTTTCAATTCGTGGATATTAGAGGCAAGGGGTCTGCCTATTACTCATATGGTGGATTGTATCCGGGTTAAGCTAATGAGCTGGTTTTATGATAGGAGATCAATGGCTGCACGATGGAGTGGGGTTCTGTGCGCGAAGATGGAAAAGAAATGGTATTTTAACGAAAATCAAGGTCGTGCATGGAATGTGAAGATGTCTACTGACTGTTGTTTCGAGGTGTTTTCATATCCTTCAGTTACTGTGCGCCTTGATGTTCGTACGTGTACTTGCTATCAGTGGCAGCTTGATGGATTCCCATGTCCTCATGCGATTGCTGTATTTAGGAGGAACAAGATGGCCATAGATGAAGTTGTTGATGTATATTTCCATGTTCGTACTTATAAGAGTTGCTATGAAGGAGTTATAATTCCGATTCCAGGACGTTCAAGTGATGATTTTGCTCAAATTGTCACGGATATGAATATTTTACCACCACAAACAAAAAGGCAACCGGGTCGTCCAAAGAAGAGGAGAATTAGATCCAAAGGTGAAAACATTCGACAGTTGCGTTGTAGTCGGTGTAAAAAATACGGACATAATAGGAAGACTTGTAAGGAACATATTTGATGTTTTTTGTAAGTTTATGTTGAAAAAAATTTAATTGTAGAAATTATTTGTTTGATTTGTTATTGGTTATTTAACATAATGATACAAATACATACAATTTATTAGTTGCATGTAATTTACGTGCACCTATAGATTTAAGTTTCACATATAGGTGCATGTCATATACATGCACCAAAAGATTCAAGTTGAACATGGATAAATGAAAATGTGTATTCTATCGGTGCATGTGATATACATGCACCGGTAGAAACAAAATGTTAATGCATGTTAGTTTACATGCACCTGTAGACAGATTATTCAAGCATTCCATGTTATATAACTGCAATTAAATGGCTATTGGTCCATGTGATTTCACATGCACCTATTGAAAATGTTGGATAAATGCAATTAATGAATTATCGGTGCATGTATATCACATGCACCGATAGAATACACATTTTTACTTAATGTTTGTGTATTTACATGCATCGTAGTATCATTGTAAAATATATATTCAAGCTCGCATGTATGATAAATGCAACTGATGGTCTGCCGATGCATGTGATTTACATGCACCGATAAAAAACAAATTGAAGAGGTCATGTTATTTACATGCACCGGTTGATTCAAGTAGTTCATGTTTGATAAATGCAACTTTGTTTTATTTTAGTGTATTTACATGAATCGTTAGTCTCATTTGGTGAATGCGAAGGGACACACACAATAAAAATTAAACAAAGAGCACTTGTAGGATTCAATTTTTGTCCAGTTTATCATTAACCAACTAAAACACCAATATGAGTCTGTACAGTTATCCAATAACAAAATTTTGTTTTTTTACAAAATTATACATTTACAATACAAAATATATATACAACAAAGTATTAATCATTGTCTTATACATTTTGGAGGATGACTTTCACCATTTTTGCTCTATACATACTATTTATATCTACATTTGAATGCTTGGGCACTTCTTGTCCTCTCATAATTCTTTCCATGTTCATGCAAACAAACACGGCACAGTCTGCCGAGCCACCCTTTTGTTGCATTGCTTCTTTGAATGTTATGATTTCGTATGTATCTTCACTTGGACTGTAGGTGATGCCTGATCGCTCTTATTTTAAACAATAATTCTCAGTGCAGCGATTCTCTACCGCAAGTGCACGGTGTCAAGTTTTAGTATAGATAGGAAGAATACGGATTGTCGAACCCACAGGGACTAACAAGCAAGTACCAAATAAGATGCTTTTAACTATATTTAACCTACAAAATTGAATTAATAATTAAACTACAAATTAAATAAATTAACTACTAATCCAACCAAGTCAATAAAAGTAAACGAGAAAAATCCACTAGAGAAGACTATCGAGACTTTGGCTCACCAATGCAATCCCCTACAATTCTCAATTGAATATGCAAATATTTCTAAGGTGACGAGTTTTCCTAATGCATTCGTTATACTTTGGTCCAGTTATAACAAGTCTAATATTAATGTTGCAGTAAACCACTCCCGTGTCCTTATTGCACAATTAATATCGAATAAAGATCTATGAAAACTACTAGCCTTCGATTTTGGTAAATCTATTGCTATCACACGTGTGCTAGATTTTACTTGGTCCGTCTCAACCTAAAACCCACGGTATAATTTATTATATCGTATTGCAATATCCTATGGTCAATTCAATCGCAATATAACAATCATTCAAGGGCGATCAATCCCTCAAAAGCATGAAGATCAATAAATTATACGCAAAGAATTAAAGGAATTCAATCAAATAAATCATCAAATCATAGGTTCATGACAAAGGATTGCATAGCCTCGATAAATAAATTAGTTCAACATAGTAAATCAAAACAAATCAAAACTAATATTAAAAGACAAGAATAAACTCCCGATGTCGACTTCGTTCGTAGATCCTTGCTCCCTCTCTCGCTTCCTTCTCGATCGTCTCTTGAATCGCCTTGTTGAAGGTGTTCCAAAATCCTAGGATGATTGATGGATGGAGGTGGATGATGGTGATATGGAGGATGGGAGGATGGATGGAGGCTATTCCTAGGGTGTAAAATATGATGATAAAAGTCCCTATTTTCGTCCAAAACCTAATATATATAATGGTGAAGGAGTTTGGTAAAGTTTGGACACAAAATAACCAAGAAGGAAACAAAATCTCAAAATTTTCGGGTTTGGCGATCGATCTTCGTCAGTTGGCGATCGATCGCGGAAACATTCTGGATGGTGGCGATCGATCTTCGTAAGTTGGCGATCGATCGCGGACCTCAAATCTCCAATCTTGCGATTTGGTCCCTCCTTTTCCAGATTTGCTCAGTTTGGTCCTTTTCAGCATTTTTAAGCCCCTGTCATCCACTTTTATGCATTTGGACCTAGATTCCTGACATATACAAATATATATCAAAACGTGTAATATTTTCTAGGAATCACTACAAAAACACCCCTAATCATGTATCAAATTAAGTGTAAAAATCACACTTATCAACTCCCCCAAACTTAAACTTGATCGTCTCGAGCAAGAAATAAGATCAAAATGTAGAGTTCAATTTTCATAATTCAAATAAACCAATTCCCAGTCAATCATGTAGCTCAGACATCTCACTTACAGACAAACAAGAGTCAATCAAAAATGTTCAACAAGTTGTGCTTTTTAGATCGAGTAACATGTCTCCAAATCAGAATGTGCGTGTGTGCTATTGTCATTTTCAAGTTTCATGCAAATTTCATAGATCAAATCATGCTATTCAATGAAAAGTAAGATTATCTTTGAGCATTCCATAGTCCTATTTTCAAACACTTCTCCACTAATGTAGTCACTCCCTAGACTTGGATCGATATGTCTTTTTAAGCTTGTAGTGTTAGGCCTAGGTGTTGGCTTCAAAGAAAAGATAGGGTAATACAAAGAAGAGAGTATAAGCATGTACAATTTTAAATTTTTAGCACAACTTGAGCTTCTCTTCTTTTTCTCTTTTTTTTTTTTTTTAGCCTTGGCCACTTTGGGTCTTAATTAGATTTTTTTTTCAAGGCTTTTTCTATTCTTTTCTTTTCTCATTCATCAATTTTTTCAATAAGCTCATCAAAGTATAGCAATTTATGTGCATCTAATGAGAATCATTATACTCCCTTTGGGTAAGGAAAATTCTTTTCAATTTAAGCTCATAAAGGTGGGTATAATGAGTTTGCCAAAGAATGTTGAATGGGGGCTAATTGTATGTTAAACATACTCCATTCTTTTGTAATTAAAGCTCAAAAATGGGACACTAGATATTGATATATACATGGTAAGCTTGAAAGGCTCAAACGGTCGAAAGATCACCTAGATCATTTCCAAGTCAAGTTCACAACTATAAAATTTCGCCTCAAAGTGTCATCATCAAATAGTTTCTAAGGTACTCTAAGATGCTCAAAATAATTCATTAAGTTCACAAAGATTCTTACTACTCCAAATGCAATTCACAAGATTATGACTCAGATGTGCTCAAAATATTCCTCATCTTTGACATGCTACTCAAAACAAGATATTCACAAACAAGTCTTACAATCATCAAAACTCAAGTTGACATGCATAGTGAGACTAGTACCATCATTGAATAGAGACCACTACTATGATTTATTCTTATCTTACTAATTGAACTCATTAAAAAAAAATTAGCTCTTAATAATCAGACGATTCAAGTGTCAATTAAGCACACAACATGTGGATAAAACAAGAAAAACATGCAAGCCACTCCCCCAAACTTAAACCAAACATTGTCCTCAATGTTGAAATGAATCAAAGGGAAACAGTAAACTCCCCTGATCAAGACGCTTGCATGAGGGTTGAGGAAGATTGGCTTTTGAAAGCTCCACTGATGTAGGGGTTCATCGCTCCAAATGAGTACCTAGCAAGAGAAGAATGCAAATAAAATAGTCGACTCGAGAGATAGACAACACGAAAAACAAAACTGAAAAGCAAATAACAAACTAAATTGCAAAAGGATACGCTTGGGTTGCCTCCCAAGAAACGCTGATTTCTAGTCATCGGCTTGACCATCAGAAGCAACCATCAAAGAGCGGTTGCCGCCCATAGTAAGTATCGTATGATACAACTAATGGGTCTTGATTCAGTATGCCCTCAAGATTGGCATGATTGTAACAGTGTAAGATCTTCGCTCCAACAACACTCTTGAATTGGTAGGTACGTGAGAATGATTCTTGACTTGGCTTTATATCTTGGAGGATGTAGTGCGGTGAAGTTGGCATCGATGGAAAATACGGATCCACATATGGCATAGAACATGTCTCCATCGATGGGCTCAAATCAGAATCTTCGAAAGTCTCTTCCTTCTCCAACGTCACACTCGACTCATCTTCACATGAGAACTCCTCGGATAACATCTTTGAAGTAGGCTCAATCTCTTGAAGAGGCTCAAGTTTCCCATGACTTTTCCACATGAGTAGGATCACTCCCCCAAACTTGGTTGGTTGAGTGATCATCATCATATAACCAAACTCGATTCGTCGCCTCTTGATTGGTAGCTCTCGTCTCTTCCTCCTGGCAGCTAGTTGAAATTGTTTCCATAAGGACCGCCATTTGCTGCTCCAGGTGGCACATAGAGTTGGTTTGGCACTCCAAACTGTTCTCAGTTGATGCCATGAATCTTATTAAGGTATCCTCTAACTGAGTCGTGACGTCTGCAGAACTATCTCTCCTCTCTTCGTGATGTTCAAATAGTTGGGGCGTATCATTAGGGTAGTGAGGCTCCGGTGGGTATTGGTGACTCCAACCTTGTAGTGAAGGATCACAATACCAGTGATAATCGAAGTCCGCCATATCATTGAACAGGTGTAACACAATGTCCTCATCTCTATCAACCAGGGGACTCCCAGTCACCAGTGCTCCGCTAAATACCCATTCTCGTGTCTGTGCATCCAAACCTTTGAAGAAATATTGCAGAAGAGTATAGTTCGAAAAGTTGTGATACCGGAATGTGTCTGCCAATTCATTGAATCTTCCCCAAGCTACATAAAACGGCTCTGAATATTGTTGGGCAAATCTTGTGAAGACTTGTTGATGAAGCATCACAAGTACCTCGCAAGGAAAACAAATAAAACAATTAAATATAGTTTTTTTTTTATAAATATATACAAAGAAGAAAAAAAATGGTTAAATTACAGTCAAAGCTTCTCGTATGATATTACTAAAGTTAGTCCCCGGCAACGGCGCCAAAAACTTGATCGCTCTTATTTTAAACAATAATTCTCAGTGCAGCGATTCTCTACCGCAAGTGCACGGTGTCAAGTTTTAGTATAGATAGGAAGAATACGGATTGTCGAACCCACAGGGACTAACAAGCAAGTACCAAATAAGATGCTTTTAACTATATTTAACCTACAAAATTGAATTAATAATTAAACTACAAATTAAATAAATTAACTACTAATCCAACCAAGTCAATAAAAGTAAACGAGAAAAATCCACTAGAGAAGACTATCGAGACTTTGGCTCACCAATGCAATCCCCTACAATTCTCAATTGAATATCCAAATATTTCTAAGGTGACGAGTTTTCCTAATGCATTCGTTATACTTTGGTCCAGTTATAACAAGTCTAATATTAATGTTGCAGTAAACCACTCCCGTGTCCTTATTGCACAATTAATATCGAATAAAGATCTATGAAAACTACTAGCCTTCGATTTTGGTAAATCTATTGCTATCACACGTGTGCTAGATTTTACTTGGTCCGTCTCAACCTAAAACCCACGGTATAATTTATTATATCGTATTGCAATATCCTATGGTCAATTCAATCGCAATATAACAATCATTCAAGGGCGATCAATCCCTCAAAAGCATGAAGATCAATAAATTATACGCAAAGAATTAAAGGAATTCAATCAAATAAATCATCAAATCATAGGTTCATGACAAAGGATTGCCTAGCCTCGATAAATAAATTAGTTCAACATAGTAAATCAAAACAAATCAAAACTAATATTAAAAGACAAGAATAAACTCCCGATGTCGACTTCGTTCGTAGATCCTTGCTCCCTCTCTCGCTTCCTTCTCGATCGTCTCTTGAATCGCCTTGTTGAAGGTGTTCCAAAATCCTAGGATGGTTGATGGATGGAGGTGGATGATGGTGATATGGAGGATGGGAGGATGGATGGAGGCTATTCCTAGGGTGTAAAATATGATGATAAAAGTCCCTATTTTCGTCCAAAACCTAATATATATAATGGTGAAGGAGTTTGGTAAAGTTTGGACACAAAATAACCAAGAAGGAAACAAAATCTCAAAATTTTCGGGTTTGGCGATCGATCTTCGTCAGTTGGCGATCGATCGCGGAAACATTCTGGATGGTGGCGATCGATCTTCGTAAGTTGGCGATCGATCGCGGACCTCAAATCTCCAATCTTGCGATTTGGTCCCTCCTTTTCCAGATTTGCTCAGTTTGGTCCTTTTCAGCATTTTTAAGCCCCTTTCATCCACTTTTATGCATTTGGACCTAGATTCCTGACATATACAAATATATATCAAAACGTGTAATATTTTCTAGGAATCACTACAAAAACACCCCTAATCATGTATCAAATTAAGTGTAAAAATCACACTTATCAATGCCTGCTGAAATGGGAGACTCCTGAATGATTTTCTTCATCTTCTCTTCAACGTAGACTTTCTATATTTTCGAAGAAGTATTGTTATCAACTGGTAATTTTATAAAAAGTATTGAATTTAAAAAAATAAGTGTATTTAAAGTAGACCTTACCAGTAATTTGGCCTTTTCAAAGTAATAATCTGTCTCCCCCTCAATTCGTGGCCTTATTGAATTGTAATGAGTCCAAACTGACTCTTGAATATCAAAGACAAGTAGTGTCCAGTGGTATCCTGGTGTTTTTAAGTGGTCTTCTTTGCCTGGGGTGTTTATTGGAAAAACCAAAAACCTATATGACATTGCCTCTGGTAGGAATTTATCAATGTTGTTTTCTGCTGAGTCTTTGTAGTAGCTTCCTAGTGAGATCAGTGCTGCGTATTGCTGCGAATTTGTATGAAATAATTGCATGATAAACGAATATCCAAAGTTGAATGGTATGATTGCACTTTGTTTAATGAGAAAAAAAATATTTAATAGTTGAATTTTATTACCCAACACATGCTGTTGAACACATAGGCTATCTTCTTTTTTCCGGTATTGGCAATCTGGTTATTTACAATAATCGCCCAACGGTCAATCATCTGTATGTAATGATCAATCAGTTTCACAGATATATATAGTAGTTCATGTGCGAGACATACACCTAATATTATGTCGGTGCATGTTTACATGTTTGATGAATGAAAATAATGGTCTACCGGTGCATGTGAAAACACATGCACCGATACCACAAATTTGATTTGCTACAAGTTATTTACATGCACCGGTTGATTC
The DNA here is from genome assembly GCA_907163345.1 of Haberlea rhodopensis. Classification (NCBI taxonomy): domain Eukaryota; kingdom Viridiplantae; phylum Streptophyta; class Magnoliopsida; order Lamiales; family Gesneriaceae; genus Haberlea; species Haberlea rhodopensis. The sequence goes on from CAJQUN010000001.1 coordinate 16,301,797, forward strand.
AATCATCTGTAAGTAATGATCAATCAGTTTTACAGATATATATAGTAGTTCATGTGCGAGACATACACCTAATGTTATGTCGGTGCATGTATACATGTTTGATAAATGCAACTAATGGTCTACCGTTGCATGTGATTTAACATGCACGCATAGAAACTAAATTTTAATTAACGCTTGTGTATTTAAATGCATCGTTAGTAATTATCAAGTAAAATCATCATAAAAGTTTTATTCAAGCATTGCATGTTATATAAATGTAACTAAAGGTCTATCGGTGCATGTGATTTCACATGCACCGATAGAAAAAAAGTGAATTGGTGCATGTTATTTACATGCAACGATTAACCAAATGTGAATTAATGTTTTTTTATCAAGTAAAACCATTAGAAAAGTATAATGCAATTGACTTACATCGTTGGCAAGAGGTACATCGTGAAGGATTTCAGCAATATCCAATACAAATAGCTTTCTGTTTGTGAATTTGTCTTTCCAGATAAGTCCCCTGCACACAGTTGAAGAGTCAGTGTCAAGGAAGCGTTGTTTAATTAAATTAGACGTACCATTTTCCATGGTTCTTGTTTATATTCATTATGTAAGCCTTTTCATCTGCTGTTAAGAGCTTCATGGCAGGCATTGTGGTTTTGAACTTGAGAGGTCCATTATCTTTTTTCGTCTTCCCTTTTTGTTTATTGTCTCTGACGAAATCATCATCTCTCAGCTCTAGATCTACGGGATCATTAGTTGTACCTTTGTCTTTCAGACTTTGTAATGATTCCATTTCTGCAAAAAAATTATTTCCCTCTTCGTCGTTTTTCTTGGTCCTCTTTGCCTTCCTCTTATCAGGGTATGTGTGGTCCAACTCCATTTTTTGCTGCCTGCCCTCCCTTTTCTTGATCCTCTTGACAAGGGATGTTTGTTCTTGCTTTTCTTTAAGGATCTGTTCTTGTTCTTCATTAATGATGAAGGAGGCAGCTTTGACATTGAGAAGCTCATTTTTCAGTGAATTATTCTCATCATTTACCCTTTCAAGGTCCGCATAGAGCTGTGTTATGATAGTTTCGAGCTCATCTTTCTTTTTTTCATATCTTCGTAATTGTCTTTAATTTCTTTGATTTGCTCGTCTCTCATTAAAAGATTTGTTTTTGTTTCTTCCAGCTGGGCTGTTAGTTCCGCATATTCAAAAAATTGCGGTGTTGGAATTGTTTCTTGCTCATGATCAAAGGAATCAACAATGTTCTTCAGTTCTATTATTTAATTATCCTTTGTCATGAGCTTCGCCTTCAATTCTTCAATCTCTGTTACAAGTACTGCAGCTTGAAGAATATCTTGTGCTTGTGTGTCATCAAGTTCATTCATTTCTTCAGACAGATTGGCGACATTTTCTTCGTTCTGGGCTGGTTCCTCATCAATATCTACATCCACCATGTTGCCCTCCATTTCAATGTATTCATCATTGTATATATTTTCCTCTGTACTTAGTTGCTTCAGTTCCATGAGGACTCCGGCAATGGTGGAGTCCGCTGTTGTCAAACATTCAGCTGTTTTAATGTTTGAATTCAAATCGGGAAGTTGATATGTCATTGGAGCTTCTGTAGCACAAACAATGGCTTTATTCAGCATTTCATCTTCTTCAGCATAAATTTGCAGAGGTTTTTTTACTATCTGCAATTGAATTGTTGGAAGTCTAGTTAAATTGCATGCACCAGCATAGTTTCATTGCATGCACCAGTATAGTTAAATTGCATGAACCTAATGAACTATCGGTGCATGTATATCACATGCATCGATAGAAACAAAATGATAATTAATGCTTGTGTATTTACATGCATCGTTAGTACATATCAAGTAAAATCATTATAAAATATATATTCAAGCCTCACATGTTGTATAAAGGCAACTAATGGTCTACCGGTGCATGTGAAATCACATGCACCGATAGAAAAAAAATGTGAATTGGTGCATGTGTATTTACATGCACCGATTGAATCAAGTTGTTCATGTTTGATAAATGCAACTTTGTTTTATGCTTGTGTATTTACATGCATCGTTAGTTTGGTTTCAAGTAAAATCATTATCATTATAAAGATTTATTCAAGCATCGCATGTTATATAATTGCATGCACCAGTATCGAAAAATTGCATGCACCAGAACAAGTTAAATTGCATGCACCAAAATAGTTAAATTGAATGTACAAGAAACTTACATAATCAAGGGCGAGCTCTTTGATGTCAATGTTTTGAATCCTTTTGTAAAAATCCTCAAGATTCCACTTAAGGAACCTTGGGATAAGGTTGGGCTGGACAGGATTTATGAGCTCTGTCCTCTCACATAACCAATACTGCAAATTATATAGAATCGATGTTATTATATAAACACGAAGAAATAATTGTTGTTTAAAGATTGATTATAAAGACTTCTTACAGGTAGTAGTAGAACACAGCCGGAGTGTTTTTCAGAGTCAGGCTGCATCAGGCTGTTTAGCAATGTATTCAATATGTGTTTGGACCAGTCGTAGCTGCAAATCATGTCCAGATCCTCAACAACCGATGTGTACGCCCATGGAATGTTCGATGATTTTGTTGATATGAAAAAGGCTGCAAGAATGTATAGGGTCACCAAACGAGTAACGTCATTGACATCAGTATCAATGTTGCTTTGTGCCTTTATTTTCAATTTTTTGTAGATTAAACTCTTGCTCATCCTTATGTCTTTTTTATCTCCTTTCTTTTCTGGAAAGCATCTATATAAGAATTCCGTACGTTCGTAATCCTGAAGCTGCATATCAATGTCTTCTTTACCATCTCTTATTCCAAAGAGTATACGCACATCATTTGTCCTGATTTTCATTGTATATGATCCGAATGTGAAATCTTGAGTATTTCTGTTGAAGCAGCCAATGATGTCTTTTATTAATATGTCACGCTTTTTGCAATGATCGAGGACAATTGTGTTGGAAAAAATGGAGTTCAGTAAAGGCCAGAACGGTGTCTTCATTAGCACTCTGATGTGAACTTGACTGAGTTCAAGTGCATTTATCTCTGTTATAACTGCCTGTAGGTTGGCCCGATATGTAGTTTGTTTATTCCATCTTTTTGTAATTTCTTCTGAGCTTGGTGATGATGTAGGTGTAACTGAGAGAAAATTATATGTTAGTTAAAAAACTAAAACAATGAATTTAATAAATTGACTTATTCGGTGCATGTAGATAGCCCGTAGGTGTATGTAGGTACAATTGGTGCATGTAAAGAATTTCCGGTGCATGTATATCACATGCACCGATAGAAACAAATGTCAAATATTTACATGTTGGATAAATGCAATGTTTTATAATAGTGCATGTCGGTGCATGTATGTACAATTGGTGCATGTAAATAATTATCGGTGCATGTATATGACATGCACCGATAGAAAACAACTGAGGATGTAAAGAACTTCCGGTGCATGTATATCACATGCACCGATAGAAACAAATGTCAAATATTTACATGTTGGATAAATGCAATGTTTATAACAGTGCATGTCGGTGCATGTATGTACAATTGGTGCATGTAAAGAACTATCGGTGCATTTATATGACATGCACCGATAGAAACAAATTTATAAAATATTTACATGTTATATATGAATGCAATGTTTTATATCGGTGCATGAATAAACACATGCACCGATATAAAACATCTGTGAATTTATGATTGTGTATTTACATACATCGATAGTACATATCAAATTACAAAGTAAAATCAATATAAAAGATTTATTCAAGCATAATATGTCGATAAATGCACTAATGGTATACCGGTACATGTGAAATCACATGCACCGAAAGAAAAAAATGTGAATTGGTGCACCGATACATTCAAGTAGTTCATGTGGGATAAATGCAACTGGTTATTCGGTGCGTGTATTATACACATGCACCAATAGAAACCAAAAACTAAAAAGATGTTCCATTGGTATCAATTTGTTCATCATTGTTAATACAAAAAATTAAGATTTTAAAAAGTGGTGTATGTAATATAAATGCAAGATAAGAGTCCATCGGTGCATGTTAATTACATGCACCGATAGACTTATGTTAATTAAGAATACAAAAATTACAAACATTTGTAAATGCGGTGTTAATAAGGTCTTCAATAGTACTCATGCATTGTAGACACAAGAACTTACAGTAACAAACAAATAGTTTAATATGTGGAAACCCTAGATTAATGATTAAGAAATAGTTTAATATGTGTAAACCCTAGATTAATGATTACCAGATTTTGGAGCACCTTTTTTCTTTCCCTTGATGTTTGTTGGTGGTTTGGTTTGAGGAATCTTCTTTATTTTGGAGCCATTTTAGGTTTTCGCCTCAGAAGGTTTGGCAAAATTACAGTAATTTACTTGTACGATTTCGATTAAATTTTTGAAAACTTGTAGGATTCTTTGAACGATATCGAGGAAAATGTTGGAGGAATGACTGGAAAATTTTTTAGCGTTGAAGAAGAAGAAGAGGCGCGATGATTGTAATAATGCAGAGTGTTTTCGACGTTGAATGTAAGGGAAGAAAACGAGGGTAATTTAGTAATTTGTGATCAATCGGACTTAAATGAAAGGCAAATAATTTGGTGGACTGGGCCGAAAAAACTCTTATGTTCTGATACCGGCCCGAAATTTTCCCATATATATATTGTTGGGTATTGTGGCCCAAAATTAGTTTAAGCCCATTATCCTTAATCCCTTACTTAAGTTAACCTAAACCCTCTCAGCCCTAATTTAAGTCTGAATTGCATGCCTCCAAAATCGAGTTCAGACTTTCAATTCTTTGGCTGCTGATCATTCTGCTGAACAGATTGTGCGCCTCTTCTAATACTCTTCACTTTGACTCATCTTTTCATCATCTCCTCTCTCGCCTGTTTTTGTTCCTTCCCCATTCGCTTTGTGCTTCAGAGGGTCGTTTCCCTTGGGTGGTTCTGTCTGAGGGCGTGTTGTCCTTGTGCACCTGGCTGTGTGCTTTGTGTTTCGAGAGAGGAAGGGTTGAGGCGCTGGATTGGGACTCTGTGTCCTGTTCTTTCTAGGAGGGGTGGTGCGTTGAAAGTGTGAGTATCTAAGGGCTTTGGTGGTTCTGTCCGATCGCTTTTGTTTGATAGTTTCTGTGCGTAGACAGTTGGGCAGTGGTGTGACTTCACCTTCCGGTCTTTGCCGAGGTTTCTCCGTGATGTAGATTGGGGAACAGCAGATCTGAGCCGGAATCTATATCCTTTTGGATTTAGTATTATATTCGTATACTGTGTGTATTTGTATTTGCATTTGTCTTTGTTTTGCAGGTATACATGACGATGCCAAGGCGGATACCCTCCTAACATATATTACCGTCAACCTAGTTTAGTTGGTTCGTCGCTTCAAATACATAATGTGTGCATTTGGAGTAAGGGATTTGAAGCCATGTGTTTCAAAATCATGATTTCAAATCAATTAGATATAATGATAATTGTGATGAATTTGAATTATATCCAAGATAGTTGCATTTCAAATCCATTGTTCAAACCACTGTCTAAATCAAATCCCTCAATCCAGACGTAACCTTATATCATTTACTTGTTTTGTTAAGAAAACAATTAACTGAAATGGGATTCGACAATTAAATATCTCCCAACAAAAAACAGCAATACAATTTACTAATATAATAGATTATTACATGTGGAATTTTATTAATTCAATTAAGCTTTTGACCGTTTCAAAAGTTCGACAAATATCTGTTTTTTGACAACCAAAAATAGTTGGTTGCATGCTACAAATTAAATGCAAGTGAACAAAAGAAAAATAATAAAAGAATAAAACAAAAATAAAGCTTGTCACCGTTAAAAGACGACCATATAACTTAGATATCAACCACAAAACCCTAAAAGACTGAATCTTTATGTCAAGCTTCAAAATTGTTAAGAAGATCTTGACCCGAGATTTATGGAAGCCCAAGCTGGCCACGCACGGCCACCAGCAAAGTGTCTTTCATTCAAAGGGCAACTGCCGCTACCCTGACCAGGGATGTAGGTGCACGGAGAACCGGCAGACGGTGGCACTGGACCTCGTGGAAGAGACGCAAGCAATGTAACTTGTTTCCTTAGCCTCTCTTCCATACCCAAAGGTCTCCCAGCATCTACTTGGTGTAAAGATGTCGCTACAAAGAATAATAACTGAAGGATTACAAATATTTTTGTTTTGAATGAAATCATTTTTCTTGTGAATTTTGATCGGCACATAAGTTTAGTTTTTCTATGTTTCTTCGAGCAAGAATATTTTGTGAGTGGTGGGTATTTATACCCGAAGATCAAACTTTTTTTTGTTGAATTAATTTTTCTAGTTTTATTCATTCTCGTTGACTTCGTCGCTTGGACAAATATTTTAGTTAGCTACGCCTACGCGTTACTAATATTTCAATTAGTGGTTGTGGTTTGAATGTCAATAACAATTAATGCTTTTGTGGGGCTTAAATCTTTCAACCCACACGCACTGCGTATGACTAAACAATAATTATGATGTTTAAATATTCATATCAATCCTAATTCAAAAAATTACTGTAAAATATCATAAATTCCAAAAGTAATTAAAATTAGCTTTTTAAATAATTATTCTAGCTTAATTATCTAACAAATTTACAAAAACCATATCTAAAATTTTTAATTCTACTATCTCTCTATATATTTTTACGCACAAATTATCTACCTCCGAAAAATATTATATACAAAGCAGCAATTAATACGTACACAACATGCTCATAGGACTACTAATTTATACACAATATTCTTTACCGTACACACAGCTATAGGGAAACATACCTTATAACAGTAACTATGGTATACAAGCAACGTGTTCTTAAAAAAATATTGGTTAGGCAAATTTCATTCGTGGAGTATCAGTAGTATTCGTTGAATCAGAAAAAACAAGAATAAACAAGAAAATTAAAAGAACATTACGATGAGGAAATACAACGAAATATAATAGTCGGATTCACAATCACAACCTAGTCTGTCAAAGTAAAACTATAAGGCAAAAAGAGAGACGACATCCAATACCAAAATCTAACATTCACCTCCTCCAAGAGTTTATCTCCATTATGATCCATCACGAGGTAGATCACACCATTCCTCAATCTTCAAATGCTCCAAAAAATGCAATGACATAATTCATTACAAATTCCGCAATAACTTTGCAAGGGGTTTAACTTTGATGTTGCAGCAGATGATCATCAACAAAATTATGGCTCACAGCAAGAATTGAATAGTTCTTTAAATATTATTTATTTATAAAATATTATCACAAGTACTGCACATATAGACATAAATTATGAATAAATATGTATATGTAATCAAAGTGCATAAAGTGAAATACAAAGGCAATTTTTGCTTATATTCCACAAAAAAGTTTCACGAAATACTTTCCGCAAGAGCAATATTTATCGGGCTTTATTAATTAGACGTGACAAAACATTCGGCCCTTTAGCCCTCTTCATTTTGGGCTCAGCACCATTAGCCATTGATAGACAACGTCCTTTCACAAATCCATCCCCGTTCTCACTTTCAATTCTAACTCCAAAACCCTAGCGGCGTAGGTTAGAGCTTCCTCTCAATTCAACTGAACCACACGAATTCCAGCAGCAACCATGGTAACTACTTTCGTCCATTCTTGGACACTTACCAATGTGTGTGAATTGGTTTATTATGTGTATATCTTGTGTGTTATGCAGGCTGACGTCGAGACAGAGGTGGTGGCCGAGCAGCCGAAGAAGAGGACGTTCAAGAAGTTTAGCTACCGAGGTGTAGATCTGGATGCCCTCCTTGATATGTCTACCGAAGATCTCGTCAAGCTATACAATGCTCGTGTCAGAAGAAGGTATTATTTTATTCCTTTTTTTAAAATCTATTGAGGCTTTCTTTTATGTATTATATTATGTTTTTTTAGGGAATTGTTGGTTAATTGAAGAACTTGAATCTTACGGTATAACAGCTAACAAATCTATAAGATTGTGATTGTTGTCAATGGATGTTTAGTGTTTTTTATCGTGTCGGTTTTTGTTTTATGAAATCTAGCATTGTTCGTGTAAGCAGGTCCCTTTTTTAACGTCTTTTATGTTGTAACATGATCAATGTTAGACTAACTACGTTTATGGTGTGTTATAATCAGATATTGCGTTTGATTTGTAGTGGATGATTTCAGTTTTTTGCCCTTAAAAATTTGTATTCTTTATTACCGCTTGTGTTTGGGTGCTTTTATTGTGAAATGATGCTTTGGTCATGTTTGTTTTAGCACATTTATTTACCATTTAAGATTTGATCCCATCCTTATCTGAATGATGGTATGGGGCAGGTACAAGAGGGGTCTGAATAGGAAGCCAATGGCTTTGATCAAGAAGTTGCGCAATGCTGTAAGATTTTTTATTTGCTTTCAATTAAATTGGAATAAATAGTTTTCCTACTATTCATTTTGTGCATACTTGTGGTTGTTTCTTGTGGCCATATGATATTTTTTTTAGAAACGTGAGGCCCCACCGGGTGAGAAACCAGCTCTTGTTCGAACCCACCTTCGAAATATGATCATCGTTCCTGAGATGATTGGAAGTGTCCTTGGTGTGTACAATGGCAAAACCTTTAATCCAGTTGAAATCAAACCCGAAATGATTGGCCACTATCTTGCTGAGTTCTCGATCTCATACAAGCCGGTCAAGCACGGAAGACCTGGTATTGGTGCTACCCACTCTTCAAGGTTTATTCCTCTCAAGTAAAAGAATTGTCCTCAATCAAGAAGGCATATCATGTTGTGGCCAATGCTTACTCCTCATTCGTGTCACTTGATAATTCTAGCCTCAATCCAGGGATATGAAGGGGAACGAATGTGATTATTTCCAAATTTTGTTTTCTCTTTAGTGTTTTATTGAAGCTACTCGAGTGTGTGTTTAGAATTGTGACTTTTACGTCTAAACCCCCGTCAGTTGAGATTTGGTTTCTGATAAGGTGAAAAAGCGTTTTGAATTTTTTTTTTTTTTTTTGTTTTTCTTGTGTTTTTAAAAAATACTCCATAATCTTTTGCATGTTATATTACATTTCTAATTTCTATATTTTCATAAGGGTTCTTGATGTTTTTGACAGTGTTTGTATCCGTTAAGAGTAGTCATTTCAAGTTTTTACTATTTAGTACGAAAGGTCCATGTTAATTGCCGCGTAAAACAAAGGGTAATTTAATTATTCTAGCCAATCTCAAAACTATATTTTAAAAAATAGCATTGTGTATGAAATAGTATACAATGTAGTTTCACATAATCTAAAATCCAAAAATATCCTTTTTTACAATGTTCTCCATCATCAACCCTCTTCAACCTCCCTGCCATGGGATAGAACGGTACCGCTGCACGCCCCAACACCTCTTAAGCACTATGTGGTCGACAAAGTCTTCTGCCACTGTAGGACTTTTAAAGTAAATGCTGGGTGTGTGGTAGTTGGGCACCACCAGATCAATGTTGGAGTTCCACAAGCTGACATTCGGGGTTGCCTTCTTCATGGTCCCACTTCATTGACAAATGAAAGGCAGACGAGTGTTGTACCTGTATACGATGATTAAATAATGAATGTTTTGGTCTTTAAAGTAACCGATGTTCCGATATAAAGAAATTCCGATAATGGCGGTGGTGGTAGAAGATGAGAATAATAACATGGTGAAGGTGTTTTTATTTATTTATATTTACATTTTTCACATATATTTTACCATTTTAATTTTAAAATGCAATTAAATTTTTGTTACCAAGATTCAATTTTTAGCTGTTTCAATTCTTAGTTGCTACACGATTGCTGTAAAGAAAATAATTTTATGTCTTATATACTTGATCGTTTCATGTTTGAATGTATATGAGAATATGTTTTTCACTAGTGTTGTTTTTAATAAAAAACTTTTATCACCATTATTATATTAATTTTTGAGAGTTAAAGAATTGATAGGCAACATGATAGTTATATCATAATTCATACTGAACCTTTTTCACGCGTTGATGCTGTATTGCTATGAACATAATTTTGAAGTTTATGACTTTCTTTATAACTTGTCCTGTAATTTTTCCATCTGTTCCTAAACTTAATATTTAACGGTTGCTTGCGTAGGATGTAAAAGAAAAATTATGAAACAGGAACATCCGAACATCAGCATAAATGTCAGTGCAAGTTTTGATTACTAGTTTTCCTTATTTTTTTAATGCTAATCTTTGCTATGAAGTTTGATTATGCGAATTCAATTGTTTAAGGTGAGAGAAATAAGGATGAGGGCCATTTTCTTACATGGCTTTGGTTATTCTTACTGCAGCTGCTCAAAGTTCAAGTGGGGCAAGATTTTGAGGTGGTTGGTTTTGATTTATCATATGGTTACTTGTGATCAATATATATTTATTTATGTGAATATTTAGTGGAGTTCAAATATGAGAGAGAAGCTGCAAAAGGATTCTGGTTCTGGCGGCCCACCAACAACTAGCAGGTATACGGCAAGACGATTGCGCAGAGGTCGAGGCTTTTCGGGAATCAGTTTTGTCATGCAGCATGCTGAATTATGTTAAATGGATATTGCTAGAACTGATTGTTTTGTTTTTATTTTTCTTGACATCTTGGGGGATAGTTTGGCTTCGGATTTCAGTTTGGAATTGTCTATTCACGTCTACTGTCATCATTTTCCTCTGATTGAAAAGCTTGAATAAAGGCACGTTCTTTTACTCTCTTGGCCAAAACTAATTGGAACATGAACCCTTAACTTGTTGCAACTTTATACATCCGCTTTTTCATGTATTAGTATTTGCAAGCAGTTTGGTGGCTAAGTATTGGATATGAAAAATAGAAAAACATCATATGAGAAAAAACACTTAAAAAACAAATCTTTTAAAAAATTTAAGGTAAAAAAAATAGACACAACATCCAGAAGTCACTTAAAAATCTCAGTTTGCAATTGAAGTAACAAACAATAACGGAATACAGAAACATCCCGAAACTAAGGGTGTGTTTGTGATTGCTTATTCAAAGCACTTCTATGTTGCTTTTGCTTAAAGTTGGAAAAAGTTGATTTTAAGTAAAAGCATTAAGTGTTTGTTATTTAAATAAAAAAACAGCTTAATAAACTTAAATTAATTACGAAATTACCACAAAACAACTTAAAACAGTCAAAAGCATGTCATGACCTGCTTCTCTGCTTCTGCTTTTTTCTGCTTATTTTTAGAGAAGCAATAGCAGAAGCAAACAAATAAAACACTCAAAAACTGCTTTTTTTATCTGAAAAGCAGATAAACAGTTTTCATAAGCAATTGCAAACACCTACTAAGTCCGACCTCTTTCATAAAAGAAACTACACCTCGAAGCAAGTTTATGACCCTAATAAAAGAAACCAAGAACCTTGCCACCAACATTTTTTCTCCTGGCCTCTTCATGGTCCATGATGCCTGCAGATGTGGTCAGCACAATGTAGCCAAACTGCAAAATGTAACGAAAATTGGAGTAAAATGCATATTAAAGATTGAGCAGAAGCCAAAGTACTAAACATATGTAATGAAACAAAATGACTGCAAGTAATACACATTTGAGGTCTAGCATCTTCAAACGAGGGTTGTGAAAAAGGATCATAAACACTAACTACAAACTCATTACCAGGATCATACAAACACTAACTACAAACTCATTATTCGGACAAGAAGACTTTTAGATAATGCATTATTCGACTGAATGTTCGATTGGTGTCACACATGTTTTAGGGCCACAGATTTTCAAGTCAATCTGGAATCCAAATATTGATTTTCGATAAAAAAACATCCATTATATTCTCATAATTGAATTTCATACTCTCAGCCATTAATCCTTAATCGCTCTTATCATTTTTTCAGAGTCCTCCCGCAGATAGAATACCAATCTATTAGACACAGAACATAACCGGTAAATAAAAGCTCAAGATTATTATTAATCTATAACCACAAACTACTGAAAACATATCAGCATAGTACTTACTAAACTTTTTATACAGATCACAATGTTTCATCTTGACACTGTAAATTAACAAAATTAAACCTCCAAAGCAATAAATCAGACTACAATACATCAACACAGACAAATCCAACATTATAATTTTCACTGTTTAAGAGTCAAGAAATTATAATTACTAGAGAACGCATAAAAAAAAATTATTATGGCCCACCTGTCTGGAAGGAAGCAACCTCGCAGTCCAACCCTCAATGTCCTTGACACCAATATCAAAACGAGGGCTGATCACACCACATTTGTTCAGCCTTCCGTTGAGCTCGACAACAATTTTGCCGGAGCGGTGATCATCAACAAACTCAAACTCCCCAATATATCCTGCATGATCCATCAAAAAAGGAATGCATAACAAAGTGTCTCACACAATATCAGGCAAACATATAAAAATAGATTCGTAAAATATTCTGCATTCGGCATACCATGCTTCTGCATCACCAAGAGAAACTTGATAATGACTTTGGAGGAAGGTCTTATCATTACTTGTCGCTTCCCTCGCTTCTCCGCATTATACATGCTCTTGAGGGCATCATTAAGCACACTAACTCTCACCATCTTAACTTACTGAGAAGTCTGAAAAAAGACCATACCACATTCAAATAAGTTATTGGCACAAATCATAACAAACAGGGTAAACACGCAAATTAAAGATAAAAATAATTTCATAAGAACTTTACTGAGAAGAATTCAATTTTCGCCATCAAAATACAACCAACTAAATACATGCATCTACCTTGCTTACAACAAACACACAACGCACATGATGTAACCTAAATACTCAAAGGCTAATGTCTCAGGTTAAAACACATGTACACATCAACCAATTCAACCAAGTAAAGGCGAGAAGGCCAATGACCTACTACTTATTCTTCAACATTCACTGACGCATAAAATTCAAATTACTAAAACTTAAAAAAAAACAAAAACAAAAAAACACACACAAAGAATGCAAAAGCTTCCCGGATTCTAACGGTACACGTTTTCCAGAAATATTAAACATTTTCAATTATAACACAAGAAGGTAAAAAGCAAGAAAGAAATTGAAGCGATTAAACTAACAAAAGATATTGATCAAAGGAACGGACAACTTAATCTGATTCAAGTCAAAATCGTAACTTTCTAAATAAATTGACATATTAAAAATCAGAGATGGCAAATAATTCACATATAGAGGAAGCAACATGACCTAAAACATTTGAAATCCAGGATGTTATTAAAATCCACATCTACAGAAATATCACATGTAAATGAATGGAATTGAGCTATGGCGAGTTGAGGCAGTAGGATTTCAGCTTACCAGACGGCCAAGAATCAGAAGGAAGCGGGCGCCGAAGTATCTTCCAATTGAGGATTCTCGAAAACCTAGCTTCTGTATCCGTGACGATTAATGGGCCAATGTATAATCAGGTATATGTAGTGGGCCAATAGTTTTCTAAGTCGAGATTCGGAATGGGCCAGTAAATATTGGGTAAACGTAATAGTCCATGCCCTTGATTAAATAAGCGAAAATTGCGAAACGGTACCTTTTCCTAAAACTTAATTCGTCATTATCTTGCTAAAAAACCTTAGTTCATCTAGATTCATTCTTAGTTGAAATGACAATCATGTGGTCCAAGTGGTTCACGCGGTCCAACCAACCTTTAATAAAATTACATTCTTAACCCTAAGAAAATGCTTAAAGGACAAATATGCCTCTATATACTATTCGTCATTATTTTTATCCTAGTATTCACCGAACAGTATCATTATATGAGCATGAGATCCTTCAGTTTCTGTCATCTCGGGATGAACCCAAGAGCATACTTTTGCAAAAGACCCACAGTTCATATAACGTTCATCTAATTATAATTCAAAACCCAATTTGAAGATCATGTTAAAAATAAATAACAAGCTCATCATGCTTCCGTATTATAGTAAAATTTTAACAAACTGAAATATACCACTTTGACCATAACGGCACCGGGTGAAGTGGGTTGCAACGCTACCAATCAGAAAATTACTGCCCCAGACTGTTTTACGAATGGCTCCTCACCATCCAACCTCAGCCCCTCGAGCGAGGTTAGTCTACAAGTTATCCGACTCCTTCAGAAACCGCACAGCACATCCCTAATTCGTTTCCTAACTTAGGGCGTAAGGTATAATCAAGATATAATAAATAGTTAAAGAAATCTGGGAGATAGATGGACAACAGCCTTTATTTTATTCTCGAATACTTATAATATCTATTACGGTAAAACGTCTCTTTTTGGGAGGAGACGGACTTGTTTAGCTCTCATATAGATGATGCTTGACTCAATAACACATAAACTGAAATACAGAACAACATTACAAATTTATTACAAGAGAAAGAAGGAAAGAAAATATTACCAAGCTATGAGAGTTGAACAATTACAAAGCGAGATTCTAATTTTTATTCTCAGAAAACTATGAAGAATTTTCGATATCCTTAGCTTCCTGAATGAGTGCCCTTATATAGGCATCCGGACTTGAACTTCGGATTTCAAATCTTGATAATTGCGAGTGTGCCTGTGAATGCGCCTTAACTTTCACGTGGTCTGATATATTTTGTCTGAGCGTGCCAACTTTTCTCGTGAGTGGTCTATTATTTTTGTCCGAGTGCATTTGAACCGTATCTGCACTATCTTTTAATGGCCCACGCATTTTCCTTTGCCGGGGAATCTTTATATCATGGGTTTTCGTGGTCCTCGCGCTTTAGGAAAAAGTCTCTCTTGTCAGCAGGTCTTTTGTCTCTTCCTGCTTCTGATTTGTCGGGTTTGGATCGGAATCATTTCCCGAACTCTGGTTCTTTCTACTCCGGGCATGCTTGTCAAATATGGTCTATCCATCGGTCAATGTGTGACATGTTGCAGAATTTTCGGTAGGTTTATTTTCCCTCTGGAATCTTACTTTCCCAAAGAATTCTTCTTTTTGTTTCAAAGAGTTCTTCGACAAATCTTGTGGATGTTCCTGTCATGGAATTCAGCATGAAAGTGCTGTTGGCTAAATTCTGAAAGAACTTGAATGGGTATTTGACTTTGTCCATTTCCATTAGACAAACCCAAAGACCCCATGCACGTCTGGTTGAAACTTCATCTTCCGTGATAGTCACAGCCGAAATTGGTATACCTTCTGGTAGCGCCATTTTTATATTTATTAAGGTGTTTATGTCTGGTCGTCCGAGTTTGATAAAATGAAAAGCTTCAATGAAGCCCTTCTTTGTTGGTTCTGAAACAGCACTGAAAAAATATGACTCCAAGATATCTCATCTGGCCAAATGTGGATTATTGGACCATGTCTCGTGATCAGCTTCTCTGATCCATTTTGCTAATTTTGAAATTTCCGAGAATGCTGGTGCAACAGCATAAACCAAAGCAAGAGCTCCGAAATTATACCATTCTTGAACTTCGTTTGGATGGCTGCCTAGTTTCATCCAAACTCTCGGATATTTTCCGGAGATATCAACAATAGATTTGTCTAGGTTGATACCTCGTCTGGTAATTAATTTCTCCCAGGTACGTTGGTAATCCTGCATAGGTGAAAAAACTAAATCGACATTAGTTTGAACCTTAGAATTGTCAGTCATTGGCCTAAGGTTCATGTAAGGCCCTCGTACCGTATTATCGGAAATCAGGTTTAGCTTCTCAACAATTATGTGATTTATTTTATGTTAATCAAATGGTTGAGACTAAACATGAGGAATATTATCTTTGATAACAGCTCGATATCGTAAACATTTTGTAATGTGATGTCCGGTATTTGATAATGAGAATTAAATACAATTTATATTAAGTTGTTAGAAATTAAGTAATGAGAATATAAGATAATTAATGAGAGTGGAAATTGACATTGTACATGTCAAGTGACAGTCGGGTCAGAACATGATGAATGAAAAATATATTTTTGGAATTTCGGATTAACACCGAAATTTTATTAAAATGATTTAATAAATATAAATTTTGTATTAAATCGAAAGATTTCATTTTTTGTGATTCAAAGAAGGACACGAAGTCAGGTGTGGACTGTACATGTGATATACATGCACCAGTACACCGGTGACACCCCGATGTTCATAATTGGTCGGGAATTAATATATATCGGTGTAAGACGTAAAACACATAGCAAAATGTGTAAAACACACACAGATCGCGGACACGCACTCAAAGGTGCGAAAACACACACTGCTCGTGCGATTCACCGACCACCTTGTACTTATCCGCTCTGTTCGCCGCCGTCCGACCACCTCTAGACGAGACCGATATACCACCGTGTTCCTTACTCAGAGGCGCTTCTTTCCATACCAAATAATCGAAATATGGTGTTCGAAAAGTGGTTCGATTTGGTCTGAAACGAACGAAGTCGCGACAGTGAGGGTTTCTGCACTTTTGGTTCGATTTCTTCGAATCTACTACGAATTGGACAACACCAATGCATTGTATCTCTTCCTTGCACCTAGACAAAGATTTATATACCGGTCGCCGCCTCTACCGCCGCCGGAGCTCGCCGGAATCGGCTGAAAAGCGTGCGTGTACTGTGTGCGAAAATTGGGTAAAACTCGATGCTCGATTTTTCGACTTTGCTTCGATTATTACCAGTTAATTTGGACTATAATTGTTGAATAATAATTTGAATTGGTGAAAAATAATTTAGCAAATTAAATTATGATGTAATCGCATCAATTTAATTACCCTAAATTGGTTAAGCTGTGACTAAAATTGATAACCCATTTTAATGATTGGTTTATTGAATTGTGACTTTATATTGATATACAGTGACTAATTCGATCCTACAAAGCTCAAGTACTCCTGTAGATCGAGAAAGAAATGTATGTTGCGATCGGGTAACATACAACAGGTATCTGTATCAGTTGGTATTATGATTTGATGACTTCTGTGAATTACTTGATTTTATGTGGCTACGTGATTTTATTTAAATTATGTGGCATTCATGACATTCATAATTGCACATCGATGTATGAAAATAAATATTTTGTTAACACACATAAGTTTTTAATACATACATCGATGCATGACATACATATTGAGCTACGATTCTTTGATACCCTACTATTGTGGATTCGATCAATCATAAGGGGTGTACACGGTGCTATGACTGGCATTAAGTGGCCTGAAAGGCATAGGGATTCGTGGCCCTTATGATTACTATGATTTGTTGATATGGGGATTGGTGGCGTTTGCCGACGTCATCCTTTGGATTATCCCTATTTATTGAGACTGGTATAAGGTGGCGCCTTGCTGACGTCATCTGTATGATATGATCTGATGTCAAGAGCTGGGATGCGGTGACGCTTTGACGACGCACCATATAGACATTCCTTTGCTTGACATGCTCGAGCTTAGCTATGTAGTATTTGGACTTTCATTTATTGGCTCCGAGATACCCAGCGGATGGGTGTATGATACCGACATGACATGACATGCATTGCATTTCATTTCATATATCATTTTATAGATACATGATGTATATTCCATGATCGTTCCATATTGGGCTTTTGCTCACCCCCAAGGGGGGCTGTTGTTGTCTTTGTGTGTGGACAATGGCAGGTGATACAGGTGACCAGGACGCCAGAGAGGGCACGTCCGGTGGGAGTCACACTTGAGGTTTTACTCTTGTTTATCCCAGTAGTCTTTGTACCAGGGATGTATCCCTGTAGTGTGATGAGTCTATGTATATTTCATTTATGATAGCCTAGTTTGATTTACGTATGCTGGTTTATGTTGATGGATATGCAACTGGTAGTATATATATATTTTCAGTAGATCTTGATTTGAGTTGGTGGTATGTTCCTCGTGCGATGAGGTCATGCCAAAATTTTTAGGGCCACATGTTAATAAATGTTAAACAATTCTTCCGCTGTTTACGCTATAATTATCATTGTGTGATAATTAATCACATTATTAGGATTGGGCCCTCACAGTTCAACTCTCCCTCTTTTACCCCAAAGGTGCTGGGTTGACTTGAAGGTTCAGATTGTGATAACTCATGACCATCAACATTCGCTACAGCTTGTACATCCTCAAGGAATGCATCATCTGCAACACTCGTGACAAGGATACTTGAATCCCTTGCCTCCGGGTTAGATGAGCATCGTTCTCTAAATACTCATTTCTGCACCGTTGAAGGTGCGGCCTAGAGGATGGGCCCTTTCAAGACTTCAAACAAATGTTCATGGTCCCAAAAGCATGCTCGTATGTGATCAGTAACAATTTACTGATCTTCCCATTGAAGCCGTCATGCGACCTCCGTATTGAGACAAAGAGTCCCAAAGTCTCGTTCCAGGATCTCCAGGTTTTCCTTGAGGTTCCTAACTCATTTGAGGGTATCGCTAAAATTGTGTCCCTCCATCTCGTGCTAAGAAATCTGCAAGAATATTTTTATCAGAATTCATAATGACAATATCATAATCATAATATTGACGTTCAGGTTGCCATCTTAAAAGTCTAGCCTTTTCTGGTTTTGATTTAATTTTATTTTTCAGAAAAAAAACTTAACACTAGTATTATCTATTTTCATGATAAATTTCTCTGCGAGTAAAAATATTGGCCATTTTTTGAAAGACTTTTGAACTGCAAAGAACTATTCCTCGTTGATGTGCCATCTGATAACTTCGCTGCTGTCAAATAGACCGCTGCAATATCAGCATTACACTTCTCCGTCTGGTGTGGCCTTCGTGAGTACTGCAGCCCACCAATGATCACTGACATCTGTATGTAATAACAGTTCATCATCGTCGTTTGGAATTGCAAGCTTTGGTATTTGCCTGCAAACTTCTTTAAGTTATTTGACAGCTTGTATGTGATCTTCATTCCATTTGACCTTAACGTCTTTTTTGAGTAATGGACTGAACACCTTCCTGTGATTTGCTAGGTTATTGATGAACATTCCAGCAAAATTAACAACTCCCAGAAAACTCTGAAGTTGTTTTAGATCCTTGATGTCATCCGGATATCCTTGCACTTTTTCAACAAAATGATTCTGCATGATGATTCCAAATTCGTCGATCTCAATTCCAAGGAATTCGATCTGCCTTGTAGCAATAACTGCCTTCCTTTCGGAGAGCACTCGTCCTTCCTTGTAACAAACATCCGAAAAGATTTTCAAATGTTTAAGATGATCTTTCATAATCTTGACGCAATGAGGATGTCGTCAATATACACGAACATAAAGCTGAAGTAATCTTTGAAGAGATTATCCGTCTTCCTTTGGAATATCTGGGAGTGTTTGCCAATCCCATTGGCATGACATTCCAGATATAATGTCCTTGTGGTGTGGAGAATGTTGTGAACTTTCTGCTGGATTCCTCCATTTGAATTTGGTAAAATTCAGACTTACAATCGAACTTAGAAAACACTTTGGCATTCTTGATGCTATTAAACAAATTGTGATGTCCGGAAATTAATGGTGATAATCCCATAGTGGTGATGATCCTTAATGGATTTTAATTGTGGCTATTATGAATTAATTGCTGTATTGGAACTCCCGAGGATTTTAAATTTGGGGTCGTTGGATCCAAGGGTTGAGATTGTACTCTCATCGTGGTGATAAACCTTGGAATTGGGTTTTTGGTGAGATCTGGGGTCTGGGGTGCTTTGATTTGGGGCTGGTCATGGAATTGATGAGTGAGCGATAATTATTGAACATAGATGATTTTTAATGAATCATGATGCATTTGTGGTGGACTCGGGATTTTGAGCCTTGATACTATATATACCAAATGGACTCGGTGTTAAGTCATTGCACGAATTCTCTCCTCTCTCTCTCATCTCTCTCTTGCCCCTCCTTCTTCCCCAAACCCTTATTTTTCTCTTTGGAGCAAAATCGTTGGAGGCTCGACTTGGGAGCCGGATTTCTCGAAGATAATTAGGTATTATTCTTCTCCTCGCATTTATCTTCGATTTGATTGTAGTATTTTGTTGTTTGGTTAAGGATAAGGTTGGGTTTGAGTTTTTGAAATTTTAAAGATTTTTGGGTTGGAATGTTTAAGGAGTTTTTATTGTGTTTATGTTGAGGAATAATGATATAATGGGTGTTGGGATTGTTTTATGGGGTTTTTAAACTCAAAACGCCATTTTTGGGCCA
Organism: Haberlea rhodopensis; assembly: GCA_907163345.1. Classification (NCBI taxonomy): domain Eukaryota; kingdom Viridiplantae; phylum Streptophyta; class Magnoliopsida; order Lamiales; family Gesneriaceae; genus Haberlea; species Haberlea rhodopensis. The sequence continues at coordinate 16,321,921 of CAJQUN010000001.1, forward strand.
TTTCAGCACTCGTCGATCAATCGGCGAAGGGCCACCGATCGATCGCGCGATGTTAACAAAATTTGACTACGATGAACAGTATGCTCGATCGATCGAGCAAAGTTGCCGATCGATCGAGAAGTCTGCTCGATCGATCGAGTAAGGCAGAATTTTGGGCATCATTTCGCTGGAGCTCTAGATCGATCGAGTATAAAAGGCCGATCGATCGAGAAGCCCTGTCTTGTGGTAAATTGTTTGTTGTTGTTATGGAATAGATGCATGCTTCGCCCGGTGTCTTTTAAAATGGTTCCTCGTCATGGATTGACAATATAATTGGAGGTTGTGAACGTGCTTGGGCACGTGTTTGCATGATTGTAATTAATTGTGAGTTAATAATTGTGTTTAGCACATAATTCATCGAATCGGGAACTAAGACAAGGTTTGGTTCGGATTACGGAATCATAAGTACGTATAACGTACGGGCATAACCTTATATCTTATCGCAATTGTTGAATGCATGATATATTGTTGGGTTTTGGAAACCCAAATAATCTTGGTTTTGATGTTAACAAAACTTGTTATTGTGTTGCTAACATATTTCATCAAGTGTGCAGTTCATAAATCATAATTAAGAGCTTGATGAATTACAAAGAAGTAGCTTGAAAATATCAAGCTGGACCAAGACTGAAATCCTGGCAGAGCGGATTGTTTCGATCATATCTCATAGCTCGGTTATCGAAATGGAGTGCTTCCAAAGAGGTTGAACAGCCAACTCCAAATACTAAAAGTCATATTTCACAACAGATCGGCTAGTTCGAATGTTATCAAGGAGAAAAGGCGCCTGCAAGATCGACCTGTACCGCGAAGAAACAATAAGTTGTTACAGCAAGCAACTGTCAGTCTGTTAGGCATAACTCTTAGCTCGCTTATCGGAACGAGACGATTCAGTATGGGTTGGAAATCTATGACAAAGATCTACAAATCATCTTTGAAAGTCAAAGACTGAATCAGACGTTAAGATGGCCAAAAATCTTCTGCAAGTCACACCATGTGTTGCTGCATCCAGCAAACATACAGCAGAACCATCGCCTTGTATTTCAAGCATAACTCTCTTACGAACTCGAAATCGAGCGATTCTTGATTCCGTGGAAAGCTAAGAGAAAGGGCTACAACTATCATGTAGATCACTTAACCCAGAAATCAAAGAATCTAGAGCTACAAGCAACATATCGGAAGAGCAAGTTTATCAAGCTGTTTTTATATCAAGCTTGTCTTGCACCAGACTGATCTGTCCAAGCTGATCCGGCCAGACTGATCTGTACAAGATTGATTGGGTAGTCCGGTCCGAAATACAAAGAGCCCAGAAACCAGAATATGACTGTTGCAATGGTGCAGAACCTTTTCCAACGGGCATATTCTTGTGTCTAATGTATATATCATTGTTTGGGGCTATATATACAAGTCTTGGAAGCTCAAATAAGGTGATTGAAGATCAATCCAAGCAAAATCAAAGCAAACCCACTTGGGATTCAAAATGGGCAGCTTACAAGAAGGGAACAGCTTGAAAGAGAGCAAGACCAGATTTTAGGCACCTCTTACCTTTCTATATCAGATCTAGTTAGAGTCATTTATGCCAAATATATTCAATATATTAATTGTATTTCAAAGCTTAATAGATGAATGAATATCATTGTATCGATTGATGATTTATCACAACCGATGAGAGGTCTTTGTATGTGAGATATTAAAGAACATACATAGTTGAGTTGCTAGGAGTTCTAGTTGGATGGGGAATGTCCACCTGGATCGGGTTTGTACAAAGAGTTGTATAAATCAAAGTCTTCTAGTGGAATCCTTCCATGAGGTGGAAGAATGGGAGACGTAGAAGGATTACACCTACATCTAGATTTGACAAATGTGATTCTCACAGTTGGAAGAATTCCATCCAATTTGCAAACTGCAACCCGAGTTATTAAATTAATCTGTTAAATTTTGATCATATGTTATATTAATTTGATGTAACTCAAGTTAACAAGTTGGTGCACATAATTTAAAATAAGGTGGTGATTTTAAACAAGTTGGTGCACTTAATTTTAGCAAGTGTATTGTTTGAGCCTGCAAGTGCACGCAACCCATACATGCATCGATAGACTCAAACAGTGGACTTATGAAAACACATATTTTTTCTATGTTAAGATGATGGTGCACATGCTTATATTAAGGTGATGTACCTAAATGTAACAAGGTGATGCAAGTAATTTCAAACAATGTGATGATTTTAACCAAGTTGGTGCACTTAATTTTGACAAATGCGTTGCTTGAGTCTACCGGTTCATGCCACCCATATGTGCACCCCGTAGACTAAAGTGGTGCATCTTATGACAACACACTTTTTTATGCTAAGATGATGGTGCACATTCTTATATTAAGGTGATGCACACACTTATGAAAACAAACATTTTTTTTATATTTTAGATGGTGGTAGACATGCTTATGTTGAGGTGGTGCACGTAATTCCAAACGAAGGTGGTAATTTAAATAAGTTGGTGCACTTAATTTTAACAAATGCATCCTTAAGTCTATCGGTGCATGCAATCCACACGTGCACCGGTAGACTCAAGCGGTGCATTACTGAAAACACACTTTTTTTATGTTAAAATGGTGGTACACATACTTATATTAAGGTGATGTACCTACTTATGAAAACACATATTTTTTATAATGGTGGTGCACATGCTTCTATTTAGGTGATGCACCTAAATTTAGCAAGGTTGTGCACGTAATTTCAAATAAGTTGGTGCACTTAATTTTAAAGTTCACTACTTTAGTCTATCAGTGCATGTAACTAATATATGTATCGGTAGATTCAAACAATACGCTTATGAAAAAAATATTTTAATGTTAAGGTCGTGGTACACATGCTTATATTAAGGTGATGTATCTAAAATTAACAAGTTCGTGCACATAATTTTAATCCACAAGAAGATAATCCGTCTTTTTTCAAAACTAATGATAATCAGCAGCTTCGCGTCACATCACATAGTAGTATCAAATTATCCTCGATCCCGATTCAAAAAAAAAAAATCCTTGACTCTACCATGAGTCCATGAATCAGAGAAAAATTACGGGAATGTCGAAACTGAGAATAGTCGTACATTTGACAAATGCAACCTTATCAACACATCAGTTAGTGTCGCACTCCCACTTCAACTCGTCACTCTCTGTTCTCCCCAAGAAAATCTCACTTTTTTCTTCACAGCCACTCTGTGTCTCCTCCAGGTAGATTAAAATCTCCGATGCATATTTTACTTTTATAGATAGATTTATACACACACAGAGGATGTCCCATTAGTGGGTTTATTCATGAAAATTTTATTTTGTATCAATTTATTACTTGTATTGCGTTGACTGATGGCTTGCCAGTGATTTTACTTTACTGAATTAGTAGATTATGGTGAAGTTATTAACTTGCTATGGGTTTATTTTTTGTATGGTGGAATATTGGATTCGATTTTATCGAAGTTTTGTGACTTTTGGGCTTATAAGCTTATGCCGCTGAAAGTAAGAATGATTGAATTTTTAATTGCTGTGGAGTGCGAATTGTTTAACATACACAGTGCTATGTTGGCCCTTGATATTGGGAAAAATATTAAGGCATGGATGAGCTTGATGTTTTGTGATAAATTTTTCTTGCTTCAGATATTTGATCAATTTAACAGATCTCAAATGATAAAAGGTTTCTGATGACGAGAATTCACGTCTTTGTAAAATTTCTTCCGCGTTTTATTGGTTTCTTTTCTTTGTTTTTGGCTAATGTGGACGTGATTTGAATTTTTCAAAGGAGATATCAATCTGTGCTGGGAAAATTGATATTATGGCACAATATGATCCACAAATGCAGTGTCACGGAAAGACATGTAGTGTACAAATGGAGACAATGTTCGTAAAAGTGTATAAATTTAAGAACAAAAACTTTGAGGACAATTATTCAGAATTTACATTTATGGTTATGACAAATAAAGAGTACACTAATCTCTTATGTTATGAATTCATTCTGGATTGTACGACAAGAAAAACTGGTGACATATTTTAACATCGACAGAGTAAAATCAAATGGGGTAGTAGATTGTTAAGTTGAGTATAAACATCTGTTAATCAAACATTAACATTTTCAATATATGATATTGTAATGTGTGCCATAATTTTAACTTAGTTATTTTTCTTAATTTTGGAGTCGAAGATTATCAGTTTTATCTGTCATGGACAATTCAAAATCCAACCCCGTCAAAGAACTGCCGGCAGGTTTTGATGCAACTATGCTTGAAGAATATGCTTCTCTTTCTAAGTTACTCCATGAATTCACAGCTATTCCCACCATAGATAAAGCATGGACTTTTAAATCTGACAATGGTAATGCTGGTCAGTTTTGTCAGTATTTATCCCTTTAATTTGTTATTCTAACTATTTCCTGTTGTTTGAATCTGTGCAGCCAAGATGCTAGACTTGTAACTAATTGTTTACTTAACTTTCTGCAGAAGATGGTTCTCATGCTATGTTTTCAATTAGCCAACCAAATACTTTGGCCAACAAGAGGAGGAAATCCATACTATCCAGTCACATTCTACAAAGAAATAACGGCTCTATAAATTTTCAGTGGGCCCCATTTCCTATCGAGGTTACCGGTGTGTCTGCTGTGGTACCCTCTCCGTCAGGTACAAAGCTTCTAATTATTCGAAACTCTGAGGATGGCTCTCCAACACACTTTGAAATATGGGGCCCATCTGATGTGAAGGACTTTGTTGTTCCGCAGTCTGTCCATGGATCGGTATATACTGATGGATGGTAAACATTCCCTATGTATTATATATTACTAACCACATGCTATGGCTACGTGCTGAGCATTTTGCATAGAAAAGAAGCATTGCACAAAATGAGGGCAAAGAATTATAAGGAAAATAAATGTAGAGTGAGTTTATATAGTTATTCAAATTGTCTTACCTTGGAATCCCATGATATAAGTATAGAAGGACCAATACTTACGGAAGATTTATATATATATATATATATATATATATATATATATACAAATAATAATATTATAAGATAAAGATACTCAACGCAAGTACAACAAAACAATAAAAAGAAACCCCTAAACTACAAAGCTAAAAGACAAATGCAACTTCCCAAATTCCCATTGCTACTTTCTCAAGGAATTCACATCAACTTTCCGTGCATTTTATTTTTGCAAGGCATGAAGTGATGCGCCACAAATTAGGATAGTATGTGAGGATATCATTCTTTCAAGTTTCAGAAAATGAACCTGAATGACAAATAATGCAAGAAATCATCAGTTCCTGCACAACTACTACTCTTCCCCTCCATCTACAATTTTTTGAGATTTTCTGATTATTTTTTGTGTGCAATTCATGCACATCTTAGTGACAATGACATCATTTTTCCATCTTTGGGATTTTTTTTGACTTACGGTGACAGGTTTGAGGGAATCTCATGGAACTCAGATGAAACCACGGCAGCTTATGTTGCCGAGGAACCTAATCCTCCCAAACCCACATTTAGTAACTTTGGTTTCAAAACCGAGGGTACCACAGAGAATGAATGCTGTAACTGGAAGGGTCAAGGTGATTGGGAAGAGGACTGGGGAGAAACTTACATTGGCAAAAGACGGCCAACACTTTTTGTCATTGATGTCAATAGGTACAAGTAGTTGTATGGGGGAAAACGTACCCGTACCCATGCCTCGGTTGGAAAACAAACATTTTCAAAATTTATGTTCATTTGTTCTAAAAATCTACGTTTTACCCCTCCAAAAGTAGTAGATTGCTCCCCTCATATAAAACATTGATTCTTCCCCTGGTTGTATACTACAACATAAAACGGGATAAGTTTACTATTCATGCATCATGTCCTAAAACGAGCTTTGTGCAGTGGAGAAGTCCGAGCTGTTGAAGGAGTAGGAAACACATTGAGTGTAGGCCAAGTTGTATGGGCACCATCAACCGAAGGCCAGCAATATTTGGTATTTGTTGGGTGGCCTTCATGTGATAGGAAACTTGGTATGAAATATTGCTACAATAGGCCTTGTTTCTTGTATGCAGTTAAAGCACCGTCTTTCAAATTGGAAGACAGCTTAAACAGGTAGACAACCTACTAGTAAATATCTTATTTTGTGTCACATATTCTACTATTTTTCATTGGCAATCAGAAATATGACTCACTTACCTGGTCTGCTCTTTGTATGATCTATTTCTGTTGTCCTTACTAGAAATTCAACTGAAGATTTACTTATTGTTAATTTGACCCTTGGCATCAGTAGTGCATTCTTTCCTCGGTTCAGGTATGTTTACATAGAGTGGCCATTTTAAATAAATATACCCGTTGATATTCCAATTGTTTATCTAGGATCAAGTATGCAGCCATATGTTATTGTTCTATCAGAATTCTGTGGTCATTTTACTAACAATTACTCTTATAACAAATTTCTTAAACCAGCCCAGATGGGAAATACCTCATATTTTTGTCTGCAAAAAGTTCTGTGGACTCCGGGGCACATTCAGCCACAGATTCACTTCACAAGATAGATTGGCCGTCTGATGGAAAGCTCAGACCCCATTTGAAAATTGTAGATGTGGTATGCTATTTTTCTATTGGCTTTGACGTGACAAATAACTGGGGAATTAACCAAACGACTAATCTTGGATATATTTTTTGTACTGTTGGTTTGTTTCCAATATTTCTAGAAAACACATTCTTGACATAAATTTTCAAAAGCTGAATAGGAGATTGTGATGTATCTTTGGACATATTACAGGAGACAATTTTACGATAGATGTAATGTTAGAATATTTTGTAATGATAAGTTGGCAATTTAAATTATAGTTTTTGGGATTTACATATATATTATAAAAATAGAATCTCCGTTTAGAGTAACGAAAATTTGAACTAAAATTATGGTTTGTAGGGGGATATGATAAGGTTATGAAAATGCATTTTGAAATTGATTTATAATATTTTGACAATATGTTGCATTTCCCGAAAATGAAAACCTTCCAGAAAACACGAAAAATCGTAGATATCCCCTCTCTTTCAGGGGCGAATGCACGTTAAGGGGTGTGTGTGGGGGTGTGAGGCAGCTGCCCCACTCTCAATTTTTTATTACCCTAAAAAATTGTATTTTGCTATTTTGACCCCTAAAATTTTTTTGCCTTCCATTTTTATGTTATTATTTTTTGCCCCCCCTAAAAAAATTTCTAATTTGCCCCTACTCTCTTTGATATGGTATTAGTAGATTATATCTTGATGTGGAGTTTCTGGTGCTAACGAAGTAAAATTTTACGACAGAGAACAATAGTCACAGAAAAGGTTGAGTAGTACGCATATTTTATCCTTTTTCACACATTTATTGGGTCCTATCTTTTGTGGCTTCTTTAGGTTCCTGTTGTGATGTGTCCTCAAGATGGCTGCTTTCCTGGGCTTTATTGCTCTAAGATTCTCAGCGAACCATGGCTTTCTGATGGACATACCATCATTTTATCTTCTGTTTGGTGCAGTGTTCAAGCAATACTTTCAGTTAATGTATTAAGGTAACTTGGAGCCATGCTAATCGATCTCACTCTTGTGTTTATAGCTAATAGTTCCTTTATGATTTGCAGCGGACGAGTGTCACTGATCAGTCCAAATAGCTCAAACTATTCTTGGGATGTCCTTGCTCTAGATGGAGACAATATTATTGCCAGTACGTGTGAATTCCTATCTTTATATGACATGAAGGGCTGTCCGTTTCAATTTGTACCACAAACTAAATGATATTATGTTTGTTTTGTCTTGAAAAGTATGCAGTAGCGTAATTGATGTTCCTCAAATCAAGTATGGGAGTCTAGTTCACAAGACATCGACAGATGCAGAATGGAATTGGCTTGACGTTTGTAGCCCCATAACCAAATGCTCTGAAAAGGTATCTTAAAGTTTTCTAAGCTCCAAGTTTTTCTAGTTTGTGCATACTTTTTACAGAAAGCTCTTCACCATTTTCTTTTAATTTGGCGCAGGTTAAGTCTTTAATGTCTTCCCCTCAGGTTAGTATATTGAAGATTCCAGTCAGGAGCATTCCTATGAACTTGACAGAAGGTGAATTAATCGATGATCACCTATTACACTATTAGTTTTGCTTTTTTGTTAAAACAAAATATTACATCTCATCGCCGAGGACAATACTTGGGATTTATTGTCATTTGGACATTTTAATCACTGAGCTCTTTAATGCATTAGGTGCAAGTAAACCATTTGAAGCTATCTATGTATCTTCCAAATCCAAGATGCCTAATGGGCAAGATCCAATGATAGTAATCCTTCATGGTGGTCCTCACTCTGTCTCATTGTCCAGCTTCTCAAAGTCCTCCGCTTTCCTCAGTTCACTGGGTTACAGCTTGTTAATTGTGAATTATAGGTAATCTCCAGCATTTCTTATTTTTTACGTATTTTAAATGTCCAACCATTATTTTAGTATGTTAGTGAGATAATGGATGTACAGCTTATATAGTTTCCTTTACATATCTTTTGAGTTGTACTACTTAAACGTCACTTTGTTTCAACTTTAACCTCTTGATAATTGTATTCATAATACGGATGATTTATTAAAAAAATGTCGGAGCGAATACATCACTTATGAATTTGTACGCAGAGCAAGTTGTTTTGCTAGACTTTTACGCTCCTCTTACTACTCATGCTCTATCACTTCCTTCCAATTTGGTTGTGAAACGATTGATTGGAGCATGCCATGTCTCGAGGCATAATGCAATTGTTAATTTATGCCGGACTTGTTTTTATTTTTCATTTGTTGCACAAATGGCTGTCTATAAGAAAATAATTTTCTACTGGTGCACATTTTGATTTGACCATGTCGATTCCAGAGGTTCATTGGGATTCGGTGAAGAAGCATTGCAGTCTCTTCCAGGGAATGTGGGGTCTCAGGTAATTGTTAATTAGACCAATTTTTTTTTCAGTTTTTTTTTCTGTGAAATATGTTGTCCAGTAACAAAATTCGAGGTGTGTAGGAGTCTAATTTACCTTCTTGATACGTGTGTAGGATGTCAATGATGTACTCACCGCTATAGACTATGCCATTGACAAGGGACTCGCGGACCCATCTAAAATAGCCGTTCTTGGTGGTTCACATGGTGGATTCTTGACAACGCACTTGATTGGTCAGGTCGAAATATTTTACATTTTCTCCTGAATTGAAATTTTTACACTTGTATCTTCAGATGTAATGGTTTTTGTGAGCTATCAATACTCGAATTGAAACCATTGAGCATAGTATTTCATTTCCTTTTCGAATTGCATTTTCCATTTCAGTTCCATTTCCATTCCAGTGTAATTTCCTGCTTTCAGTTCATAGCAGTTAACATACGGAAACTTCCCAAAGGTTTTTAGTGTGTTTTGATTATTCTGTTATCTAAACAGAAACCGTATTTTAGGAAATGAAGCATAGTTTGATGCTGTCCCAAAAATGAATAAGGAACAGTAAATCCCTAAGTCATCTTGTGGTGTAGCTTATGCTCAAACGTTTGTCATTCTCTCTCAGGCTCCGGAGAGATTTGTTGCAGCAGCTGCTAGGAACCCTGTATGCAACCTTGCCTTGATGGTTGGCACATCTGATATTCCTGATTGGTGTTTCTTCGAGGCATATGGAAGTGAGGGAAAAGCTCTCTTTACGGAGTCCCCTTCACCAGAACACCTCGCTTTGTTTCATAGCAAGTCTCCGATTTCTCACATATCTAAGGTCCAATTACTTAGCTACTGCAGATGCTATTCTATCGCAAAAAACTCGCCTAGTTACCAACTTTTTTGTCTGTACTTCTTTACAGGTCAAAACTCCGACACTGTTCCTACTTGGTGCCAAGGACCTTCGTGTGCCAATTTCTAATGGATTACAAGTAAGATTTAATATTATCATCAGGCCTTGAATTCACTGGTTATGACTGTAGTTTAGACCAGGGCACAAGCAGGCCAATCAGTTTATGGATTGCTCATGGGCAATTCAGCTAAATTCGACTTGGCTCGAGCTACTTTGAAGCCCCGACTCCTGGAATACTGAACAGAAGGGATAAGTCACTCTTTTTGACCTCGAGCTCTAGTAACTCGGCACAGGTGCTTGTTGAGTTCGAGTATAGCAAGCCAATATGCGACGAAGAGCTTGTTTGAATAGCGAGGTTGTACCTGAGTCTAGCTGTAGACTGTAGTATAACACGAGCTCGACTCAACTCTGATATTTGATGCACCCCTAGCCTGAGCCACGGACAATTTATGTGGATGTAGAGCAATATACGGATGGGTGGCATCTAATTTCAGTTTTCCTTCTTTATTTAACGTACGCAGTATGCACGAGCATTGAAGAAGAAAGGAGTGGATACTAAGGTGATTGTGTTTCCTGAAGATGTGCATGGCATTGAAAGGTAACTCACCATCATGTTATCACACGCCTTAATTCCCGGTTAAACTAAACTTTCATTTTAATCACCGACGACCATGAATTTTGTTTTTGGTCTAAAGGGGTCAAAACTTAAATTATCGAAAGAGATGCAAATGAAAATTTTATTTTATATGTTTGAAATATACTGTCCATGTTCGTCCTACGTTGAGTTGGCCTGGTTTGGAGCCTGATACGTTTACTTTCTTGTAGACCACAGTCCGATTTCGAGAGCTTCCTCAATATTGGAGTCTGGTTCAAGAAGTACTGTAGATAGCATGAAGACCTTCCACTTCTGGAACATTTAAGTTGGAACCTCTGAATGATTAATTTCGTTCTTACGATGCTAAGTTTATTATCATGTTCAATTTAGGAAATGAAAATATATTTTTGTCTGTATTTTACGGCACGTTAAAGATTTTAAATATTTTTTTCGAGAAATCTTAGTAAAATAAATATATATATATATATAGTTTTTCATTACTATGTGCGATATTTGGTGTTATTTTTAACAATCCTAATTATGGGGTGATGGTCGAGTCATTATAGGGGATCTGATTGATTAACCAATAGGTCACCGCCCTGGTTGTCCGATATTTGGTTTTGAGTATCACCTCTTATATGCCTTACTGGCCGAAGGATTTATGAGGATGGACATCTTCAAATGCTAGAATCCTACTTGTTTTTGAACGGTATTCTAAAGCATCCCGCAGCTCTTGTTGCTGGTTTGAATGATTGATCATGGTCCTTGCATCAAAAAATATAGCTGTATTGTCCATTCTTTCGTCATATAGACTCGAGTCTTGTGAGTGAAGCAGTTATAAGCATCTGATCCGCCTTTTGAGTCCATATTATATCCTATGTGGCTTTAAAATTGATCGCGTGTATGAATTCTTTCTCAGTATTTTTTTATAAATTTCAAATCATATAAAACATTTTCTGATAATTATCTCTTAAATATGCATTACTATTTTTATAAAGTTTAGGTTTTCCCAAAGCAAGCCATATTTGTGATTCCCTCAAATAAATTCTCCAAATAATCCACTCAATCCTTACATATTATTATATAATAATAACAACTATTTCAATATATTGTATTTCTTAATTTTAAAATATTCAATATATGAATTATTTTTTTAACTAAATGTTTATTATTATTATTTTTCAATAATTTATTAAAAAATATAGCAATCACCTTATAGAATATCTAATTTTTCAAAAAAAAATAAAAAAAAATTAAAGCTAAATCTGTTAAATTCGTATTCTTCTGTTTGACCTTAAAAAACATACAATACACAACCTTTGTTTGAATTTTATTTCCAGTTGTACAGGGAGGGAAGGGAAACTTCGTTACCACTCACATAAAACCTGGACCCGCTCCACCCCGCTTAGACCCGCGAACTCGGCGGGTTTACCCGTCCAACCCGATTCCAGTTTTTTTTTTATTTTTTATTTTTTGTAGAAAAAAAAAGTTTAGCTAGAAATTAATTTTGAAACACAAAAGTTGAGTTTTGTGATTAAATTTCATGTTTTCTCTAGTAAATATTTATAATAAACATTATAAACTATCTTTAAACTACTAAATATTTATTAATTTGCTCTTATTTCCTTCAAGATGTCCAACTTCTTTAACATGAACACATGAATTTTGATATAAAATTAAATAATAACACTTTATTGTTCAATCAAAGAAGTAAAATATAATTAATATCATATTTTTTTTAAAAAAAATAAAAAATGTATAGTGGGGCGGGTCCGGGGCAGGTTCGGCCAATCTTAGGACCCGCCCCGCCCCGCTTCCAAACCCGGTTGAAGCAGGTCCAGACCTGCCCAACAGGGCGGGTTCAATACGGGTCCGAATTTGGACTCGTCCCATTGCCATCCCTTGTAAATATCACCAGCAGCTTCTTCCTTCTCATAAGCCATTCGTCAAATCAAAATCTTAATCGTTTCTACAAAAATAGATCCAATTTTTCTGTCTTTCCACGATATATTTTAATATTCCATATCAAGAATTCGTTCTCGAGTGACGTAATCTTTGGGATCTTAACACTGTTAAATTTGGTAGGAGGTCGATGGGTGCACTCATGTCCAAATTCTGGTTCATGCTGTTTCCGGCGAAGGAGTATAAGATCGTGGTGGTGGGTTTGGACAACGCCGGAAAAACGACGACGCTCTACAAGCTTCATTTGGGGGAGGTCGTCACCACCCACCCTACTGTTGGAAGCAATGTTGAGGAGGTTGTGTACAAGAATATCCGTTTCGAGGTATCTCAATTTCAATTCTATTTTCACAAAAGATTTGTAGACTATAAATTTGAGATTAATTATCGGTTTGATTTATTCACAAATTTTGTGATTTTATCGAAATGTTGAAAATTTTAAGTGCTTTGTGAGGTAAATATTGGAAAACCGGCTGGGGAATCAGTATTATTGTGCATTTTTGATCTTGAAATCGTTGATGATTGGTGTGTAGTGATATCAAGGATTTAGCTGGGGCGGTTGTCTTTTGGGATGAAAATTTTGATTTTTAGAAAATTAAACATTAACTATGAATTTTTAAATTGGGAGTTCCCTGTTTCGAATCTGGGTCCACCTCTCGTTCATGTGGGATATGTTCTTGCTAGCAACATTTTCGTGAAAAAGGTTAATTCTCTGAGTAAAGAAGTATTAGAGGTTGTAGAATCATATATACAGATCAAAGGAAAAACAGGAAGCCATGTCCACATGAAGAACAAAAATCTTGATACAGGAGAAATAGAAAGAATAGACAATAGAATAGTAGAAAAGAGATACAACAACTATAAGTGTATTGTATTGCAATTGGATTGAAGTCGCTATTTATGCAACATTCAGTCTCTATAAGTTATACAACCTAATCTTCAATAACTCGCTATCTAACTGCTGCCATGCCATAAATCCAAGTGACTACTTTACTCTGCTATATTAATGGATGAATATATTTTGCTCCATATTCAACACAGGTAATACCAGTAAGAAAGGTCTTTTAATATGGGATTATCTTCATTCTCTTCAAGAAGCTTGTTTTTACATGTTCTGTTGAAGTTTGTTGAAATTGGAGGTTTTGGCTCTTACGATTGATTAAGTTTGTCCCAGACATAAATTTATATTCTCAGGAACTGCTTAAAGAAGAATGGATATCTAACTTCAAAATAGGAAAAGAAAAGGAGGGAAGTTAATTGAGTGTATTTATCCGGGTAAAACCCTGTTGACATGATTGGCACTTCGTTAAGTTCACAAAAGCTAATATCACGTATTCATGTTTGACTGATAATGATAGCTTTAGGTAACTCTGGAGATGATTGGTATGAATATGGTTTTTATCTTCTTCTTTTCTTTTTTTTTCACTCCGTGAATAGGTTTTTTGTGTGGGGGGACGAACTGTGTGATGGAAGGGAAATGAAGTGGTTTTACTGATCTTTCTGTTGGTTTTGACTCCCCACATCTTGGATACTATATTTTGAGATTCATTATAGTTTTGAAAAATGGATCAATATGTGGTGAACATGTATCAAGTAAGAACCGGGAATAGTTGGATATGAAATTTAGGTTACATGGGGTTTGTGCTACTAGCCAGATTTTGATACTTGTATATGAACTACCTTCACTTTAGGTATCTTCTATGATAATCCCTTTTTGGTCAGTTTTAATAAAGAAATCCCTTCGCAAGTGAACGAGAATGAGAAGTGCAACAATACTTCTGAGGATCAGAAAGACAAAAGTTATTGGTACTTCAGAAATTTTTCGTGAGTTCAGTTTTGTCTGGTTTAATTAAATGAACACGTGATTGTATGTTATCGGACTCTAGCTAAATAGGAATGGGGGAAAAGATCGTGTAGTTACCTTATGGAGCACGGTACAACTTTGTCTATGTTGAATCCAAAGTGAAATTTCAAGGCTCGACCTTTTTTATTAATGCTAAATGCTTTGGATAACGTACATTGCTTCTTTGGCACTAAGTGCGTTGACATGTAGATGAGTTTGAATATAGAAACACTTGATCGTAAAAAATACTTCAAGTTAAGAAGTAGACATTGAACTTAGATCCTTAGCACTAGGTGATTCAGAGCTATAGTTGTTTGAGTGTGGAGTTTTTAAAAATTCTTATTGACAGCTGCCACTAAATTGTTTCTCGAAATCGTAGATGTGGACTACGTGGTTCGACTACAGTGTTCAATGTAACATGTAATTCTTCAAACTATGCATTCTGACTATTCATAGAACTTTGAATAATACCTTTTCTTTTCTGTAATCAGGTATGGGATCTTGGTGGGCAAGAACGACTCAGGACATCATGGACAACATACTATCGTGGGACTCATGCTGTTATCGTGGTGATAGACAGCACAGACAGACCCAGGCTTTCTATAGTTAAGGACGAATTATTCGGACTCCTTCCACACGAAGATCTACAAAATGCTGCTGTTCTCATATTTGCAAACAAGCAGGATATTAAGGATTGCATGACACCTGCTGAAATAACCGATGCACTCTCTCTTCACAGTATCAAGAACCATGATTGGCATATTCAAGCTAGCTGTGCTCTTACCGGTGAAGGTTTATACGATGGCTTGGGATGGATAGCGCAGAAAGTAACTGGGAAAGCAACTAGTTGAAAAACTGTAAACATATGTCGAAAATATTGGAACACTTGTAATTTAACGGGTCTGTTATAATTGGATTCTTAGAGTTCACTTATACAGTTTATTCGTGTTTTTTCAATGAAAGTGTGTTTTTTGGCATAGTTTTGCCTTTGTTTGCTGGTGACATGCTGTTGTTCCACGAGCATAATTTATTTTTCTGAACAGCCATGAGCACAGTTTTCGAGTGGATTATGAAGATGGCATTTTCAGAAGAAAAATTTAGTTTGAAGGCTCGAATTTGGAAGCTGATTTCAGGTCTTTTTCTTCTGAAAATATAAAATTGAGCAAGAAATATATCAGTTCATCACCTCATCAAAAAATTTCGCACCACACTGCTTGTATCATTATAGAAAGAGCAAAAAGAAAGGCCAAGAAAGTTAATGCAAGGAAAAGCAGCAAAAAAAAGAAGGAATTGCACAAAATATAACAGAAGCTATCGTCTGATCACATATATATTTAAACAGAATTGGGTAGAGAATTGGAATCATCGTGTCAAACACCGCACCATTCGTAGTCTAATGTACATGTAACATAGTTAATTCCGAATATACCGGCATGGGGTGACAAAAAAATTAAATTTTCTGACAACTCAAACATAAGCTAGTTAACACGAAACACAGTTGTGTCCAACTATCCTCGATGCCTGCTGTAAGTGGTTTTCACGAAAACACCTTTAAAAGAATAATAATCCCAGAAATCAGCTGCAACCATCATAGTATCCAGCACCTGCATCCAGAAGAATCTTGAGGCCCTTCAAACCATCGATCCCAGATTGGATTTATCGGACCAGTCGTTCTGAAAAGGGCACGAAAATATTATATGACCGACTAAATGGTCATATAGTACAGCAATTGGTTTTCCATGACACAGGTCATGGGCTCGAGTCAGATTTAGATGAAAAATTCGATTATAGCACCATGCTCAATTGTGGAGAAAGAGGAGGCCAGCAAAGCCGTTGCTCCACCCTTTTCGTTTTTCCTATATATTTGTACATGTTTCCCATACAAAAAGGAGAAAAAACATGATTTTGCCCCTCATTGTATTTTAAAAAATTTTAACTATTGATTTTAGTCCCTTAAGTTTCTGGCTTCGCTAGTCACTACTGACCAGTCTGATGGCACTCGTGAACAAACACACAAGCTAGTGTTCTTACACGGGAAGAAGAGGGTCTGGTCTTGTCAAGATATTACTCAGCATCCTGTTAATAATAAAAGTACTATCAGGCATTGATATCATGCTAAAAGCAGAGAAGTGGTAGGCCATTTAAATATCTTCGTACTTACTCCTTACAAGCAGCTGAGGCTTTCTCCATTTTCTCAAGCTGTTCCAATTCTTCCTGTGTACGTTGTCTCGCATAAGAAATCACTTATAGTTAAAAATCCATTTGACGCTTAGTAATGTGATGATCACACTGAAAAATATCTTATTGCCACTGGTTTGACTATCAGGAGTCATATTTTACAACTGAGCAAGGTCTTACTTACGTAGAATTACAAGCAACATAAATACTACAGGCCAAAAGATTTGGTGATCCAAGTGCTCAACATCGCAGATAGGTGGAGATGGATCACTATTACATATTCTCTTGTATATACGCTAAAGAGTCAAGAAAGGCAAATGACTATCATGTGTAGGATTCCGAACATTCACGAAAGTGCAGCAGAAAAGCTGTCAGAAAAAAAAGAATCACACGTACTTACAGTTTATGATAATAACACTTCGACTTTTGCAATGTCATGACAAATAATATGATAGAAAATTCATCCTTAATTGGCTGTTTCAAAAGTGCAGTTTTGCCAAAATTAACAGATCAGAAGGAGGGTTTGAATGTTTGAAGCTGAGCAATGGTAAATCATACTAAATAACACAAGTTGTAGTTGTATGAACCCATTCAGTCGAATTCAATTTTCTCACTTAGCACAAGAAAGTTTTTACATCACCCTATATGTGAAGTCTACAAACTTCATAAGGTCGAAATCCCATACTGAGCACCAAAAAGAATAATTTAATTTTTTTTCTAGTACTAATTGTGAAAAATGAAAATAATTATGGTTCCATTGGAATCTACAGTCTCTTTTGGCAAAAAAAAAGGAATTCCAAAATCCACTCCAACTATTATTGTTCATCATTCAACAAGATTAAAGAAAGCTCAAGGAAAAAAAGCTTAATTCTCGAAAACTTAAGTTTCATACAGAATTTTGTCATTGTAAACGAAAGAGAATTAAAAAAAAAAAAAAAGAAGAAGATATACCTCAAGATTTCACCTTTCAACACTCAAAATCAATATGTTAAGTGAAATTTCAATATCCCAGACATACGACGACATTAGAAAAATCTAATAACAAAAACAAATAAAAGGCCAAGTCAATCAAACGTTATAAGTAAAAACAACCTCCAAGAATCGAGTTTCTTGCTCAAGTCTCTTCAATTCAACAGAAACCTTCTGTTTCCCTCTTGTATCCACTGTTCCCACCGGCGATCGAAGCTCACCTGAACTCCCTGTTTGCATTTTTTTAATATACTTCTGACGTATAAATTAAAACTAAATGCACAACCAAAAAACAAAGCAGACCCACAAATGTTTTTTTGATTCAAGGAAAAAAGCAGCTTTTTTTTATTTATTTATTGAAAGTAAAGAAATAAGCTTTTCCGGTTTGATCTATTAAGTTGGATTTTGTCCAGGATCAACCGGACAATACTTGATTTTAGGTATGAATCAATTTAATATGATTAGTTAGAAAATAATTAGTAAGCTAGTTGATGTATTTGAATTTAAAAAATATTATATTTTAATATTCAATTAATATATAAGTAGGTCTATTAGAGTTGGTGCATATAAGAATTGTAGAAAAGTTGTCCGCCTTTTTTCCTTGCTTCTTTCACGAAGAATCGCATTATATGTGTGTATATTTCTCTTTTCAGGTTCTACTTTATTTGGTTATATGCGTAATTGTCAACGGCCCCTAATGCCATTTATGAGAGACTAGACCGTGGAGTAGCCACTTTAGGGTGGAAAAATGTGTTCAGCGAAGCAATGGTCTATCATCACGAATTTTTTGGATCAGAGATCATAGGGTGTTAACTGTGAGTTTATGAAACCAGGAGCTAGCAACTTTTCGGCGTCAACATTATAGGGGGCAATTTCGGTTTGATCCCATCTGGAGAACTTCCCCAATTTTCAAGCAAATTCTTACTGATTGCTTGCTGGTCTTCAATGTTTTTGCATTCTACATGGGTCTTCCCTGAGGCTTGGGCTAAATGTGGGTGTACTCTTAAAATTTGGGGATCTCGGACTTTTGGACATTTATCATACAAGATCCATACTCTTCAGCAAGAATTAGCCCGACTCAATGAGGTACCTCATCCAAATTTAACTCCTGATCTTGTGCATCGGTTGGAAAATCAACTTGACCACTACTTGGCTTTGGAAGAGCATTATTGGAAACAACGATCCAGGGTGGAATGGTTGTCTGATGGGGATCGTAACACTAAATTTTTTCATCAAAGCCAATTCTCGACGTCATAAAAACAGGATCCTTGGTATACTTTCGGATGGTGGAGTGTGCCAGACCCAACCTTCTCAGGTCGAGAATACTATTACTACTTATTACGATCATATATTTTCCTCCTCTGCTCCTCCAGTGCAGATCATTGATTATATAATAACGGGTGTGGATACAAGTCTTACCACTTCAATGCGAGATTTTCTCGATTTTCTATATACATCAGATGAGGTGCATACAACATTATTTGGTATGAGTCCTTGGAAATCCCGGGGGCCAAATGGTTTTCATGCGGGATTTTCCAGGATAATTGGGACTTAGTGGGAGAGGTTACCACTAAAAATTGTTTGGCTGTGCTGAATGGTATTTATTCTTTTAAGCCTTTTAATGATGCACGTGTTGTGTTGGTGTCTAAAATACGTGCTCCTCAGTCCGTGTCTGATTTCCGACCTCTTAGTATGTGCAATGTGGTCTCTAATATTATTTCTAAAACGATTGCTAACCGTTTGAAGATTGTATTACCTACTCTTATCTCACCTGAACAGAGTGCTTTTGTCCCTGGTAGACAAATTACTGATAATATCAGAGTTGCTTTTGAATGTGTGCGTACATTACGTTGTCGGAAACATGGCCATAAAGGATTGATGGCTTTAAAGCTAGATATGAGCAAAGCGTATGACAGGGTTGAATGGAATTTTCTTATTGCGGTTATGACTAAAATGGGATTTTCAGAGAGATGGACTTCAAGGATACTGGATTACCTTCAGTCATCAGCATTTTCGATTCTTATTAATGGAATCCCCTCTCGACCTCTCTTCCCTACTCGAGGTATTCGCTAAGGTTGCCCTTTATCACCTTATCTCTATTTATTGTGTTATGAAGGATTATTAAGGACTAACATGAGAATGGGTAACATCAAGGGCCTTAAATGTGCTCAACGAGCTCCACAAATTAGCCATTTATTTTTTTACAAATGACACTCTTCTCTTTGAAACTACAGATGCTAATACTTGTTCCACCATCAAAGAGGTCCTCACATCTTATGCCCAGGACAAGTCATTAATTTGCAGAAGTCATCAATTACCTTTAGTCCTAATTCTACTTCAGCAACGAAGCAATCAGTCCTATCTATTTTGGGAATGCAGCCTGAAGCCTACAATCAATATCTTGGTCTACCAGCATTTGTGGGACGTAGTAAAAATTGGGTCTTTGATGGAGTGAAGGATAAAGTGTGGAAGAAGTTACAGATGTTTGAAAATCAAGCTTTTTTCCTCAAGTGGCCGTGAAATTCTAATTAAAGCTGTTGTTCAGGCTACTTCTATTTACACTATGAAACTATTCAAATTGCCTGTTATGTTATGATCTAAACTCCAATTGATGATCACTAATTTTTGGTGGGGTGGTAGCACTGACAATCACAAAATACACTGGACACGTTGGCAACACCTTTGTCGACCGAATGAAGGTGGTATGGGATTTTGTGACCTTGCTTGTTTTAACCAAGCCTTATTAGCTAAACAAGGTTGGCACATTCTCACTCGACCTGATGGTTTAACCTCCAATGATTGGCACATTCTCACTCGACTTGATGATTTAACCTCCAAAATTTTGAAGGCCAAATACTTTCATTCATCAGGTTATCTAAATGCACAGGCGGGGCATAATCCATCTTATTTGTGGAGGAGCCTCTTAACTCTTGAAGGAACTTGGGATTGGTCTCTAATCTGGCATACTTTATGGCCTATCAATCACGCTCCAATCCATAGCATTCCATTAGCTTCTAATGAGACGGTTGATACTGTTGTTTGGCACTATGAATCGAAAGGATGTATAATGTCAGGTCGGGTTACAAAGTGGCTATGAATTTTAATGCTGCCGGGAGTAGTAGAGTCCTGCGTCCAAATTCTCATTTCTTCCAACCAGTATGCCTGTTGATCCATTGTGTACTCGTTGTCTTACTGATATAGAGAGTTGTACTCATATACATTGGCATTGCAAGATGGCAAATGAAGTTTGGAAACTAATATCTTTTTGGCCTTTATTAGCTCAATATAAAGGTCGATCATTCTTTGATTTGTTCCTATGGGTTGCTGACCAGGGTAACCTTGATGATGGGGTTGTTGTCTATGGTTTCATGGAGCATTTGGTTAGCCAAAAACAATGGGTGTTTGAGGGTATACTAATGCAGCCACTTCAGGTGCTAGAGTTTTGCTAATCATTTTTGGGGGGATTTTGTGCTATGTAATCAAAGGCTTGCTAGGTCTCCTCAAGTTTCTACAGCCTCATATTGCTTGGCAGCCAGCCCTTAGTGGTACATTTAAGGTTAATGTGGACGCTGCTGTTCAATCTCAATGGCCTTTCTTTAGTGTTGGTGTGGTTGGCAGAGATGAACATGAGGTTGTGCTTTTTGAAGTTGGTTGTGTTATTGTTGGACAATTTGGTCCTCATCATGCCGAAACACAAGCCCTATTGGAAGGATTATTAGTTGCTCAATCTTACTCGGCTCAAGCGTGGATGTTGGAGTCCGATGCTTCCAACGTGGTTAATGCTATTGAAGATCCATCATTTTCACGTGCTCCAGATACCCATTGATTGAACGTATTCGTGCTCTCAAAATTCTTCTTCCTCAGGTGACTATCCGTCACTGTCCTAGAATAGCTAATTTTACAGCTCGTAGTTTGGCAAGCTATTTTACAGCTCGTAGTTTGTCTACATTTGTACTTAGTGTTGGTCAATCTATTGATCTTGTGGATGTCATTCCCAGATGTATCCAAGATGCTGTAGATCGTGACTCGTTTATGGTTAATTAGTATAATGTTGATTCATTAAAAAAAACATATATATATATAAATATAATATATATTGTAATTGTTATATTTTGATTTGTTTGACTGATTTGTTATTTTTTGTATGTACTTCAACCACATTACAAATACGTTAGAAATTGAGATTGAAAACAAAATAATATTTTTAATTAAGTTTTAATTCAATAAATCTATTCTTTTAATAATCTACATTAATGAGATATGCTGCAAATAATGAATAAACATATAAAAAAAAAGCCTCGTCTTGAAATGTTTTAGTTAGTGTTTTCTCCAATATGTGAATGGGTAAGCAGATCGAGCTAAAAGTGGATTCGAGCCCATCCAAGTAAAGTTGGGCTTGTAAAAATGAAGCCTGGTTTTCGGTCCAATTTGATTATTCTTATATAAAGCTCGCTCATTCCAGATCAGGTGGGTGAATCGATTGATTGTGAGGACAATATGATGATTTTGAACATTTTCACATCGACATGCGCCTTGAGGATGTTACTGACCTGCTTGGATCTGGTTCCAGATTGAGATTATGGGATAATTGAATCAGACTAATCATGTAGGATACCGGATTGAGAGTGTAACCCGATCTGAAACTTGAACCGAATTGAATCGGATTACAATCAAATATTTTTCAACCATTGTATACCTAACAAAGTTATTTATCAAACCACCTACTCAAAAATAAAATATATTAATTATTAAGTTTAGAAGTATAAGCGACAGTTACCATCAAACAATAAACAATTCAATGTTTTTAGAAAAATTACCAATATTGTATTATTTATTGATTCTACGACCTGATTCAATCAGACTGGATTTTGGATTCATTTTCAACAACCTAATCCGCTGTAACATTGATATCGTATTTGGTTCAATCCAAAACCAATTTAATTGGTTTCGAATTGAACCTAATTACTAGATCCAGATTGATTGACCCGATTCGAAAGGCATGCAAGCTGACACTTTGCATTATATTGAACAACAAAAATGAATTTAAAATCCCTTCCCCTGATTTTGGATTGAACGAATAAAATGGATTTCAGATTTGGATGTTAAATTAACTCACCCAAAATCAATAATCCAACATATCCTGGAATTAGTTTTATTTTTGATACCCCTAAATAATAACCACCTGATATTCCGACCTGTTTTCATTGCTTCCTTGTGGCCTTTTAGAAGACCTCTCTTCTTCGTTCGACCTCTTTATACAGAACCGACCTGTTGGATCGACGTGTTGTGCCTCACCCGTTCGATCTCCTTCAAACGTTACGGAGAACTCTTTTGGGACCCGAGCTCCTTAGCTGAGCTCTTCTCATGACTTGCTCAATACATGGACGTCAGGGAACCATATCTCCTAAATTAAGGCAAGTGCGAGATTTGCGGAGTAATATCGGGGATTTGATTGCATTCACGAGATCTTATCATATCTTGATAAAGATATTGATAGACATGGAAGGAGTCATTGTTGCATGGTAACTCTTATTTCTCCGCCTATATATACCAGGTTCAATCTATATGTTTGGTCATTCATAATTCTTTTACTTACTTTACAAGTATATACTTCATAGTAACTTCTCGCCCGATTTGAGCGTTTGAGGGGACCTTTTCTTACGTTTATTTTGTGATTTCAGGTGAGACCCTAAGCAATATTGACGTTACTATTTGCATTGAAGAATAAGGAGGTATTGCCAATCTCCTGTTGATATCAGATAATCACACTTTTTGATGATATCATTCTCGAAAAATGTAAAATTTTAAAAAGTCGATGAACATATCCTGAGCTTTTAGAAGTCTGGGCTTTATTTATAGAATATATATTATTATAAATCTTTGGTTTCCACATTACATTACATTACACAGAAACAACTTGATGAAATGATAATATTATCAGTCTTAAAAAGAGTGCTTTACTATCAAGTCTTAAGAAGGAAACAGAGTTGTCGATGTACTAGTTGAGTGGACTATGGAAGATAGATGATATCATCTTGTTTATGAACACATGATTAATCCTCACATTTAGGGCTTTGTAATTTTGATGGATTAGGGTTTCCTAATTTTCGCACTTCTCATTGCTTTTAGTAATTCCTACTTGAGAGGTTTGGCCTAGTCCTCTTCTTATATTTGTTTTTTAACGAAAAAAACGGGTAGGGATCCGCCAAACCCCCGCCAAGGCACTGACGGTTTTTGAAAAAAAAAAAAAGGTGTGCTTTGCTATGCCAATAACCATTAAACACAAAATTTATATTGTCAAAGGCACACCTTATTCAATTTCCTTGATATTCTACTTATATAAGTTTTTGATATCCGGATATCATGACCAGTGCGATCTCGGCCCTTACTCGAGCATAATCTCGCCCAGAAGGGCTCAATCCGAAAGGAATATTCCCAGGAGGGGTATTTGACAACTTCTGAGAGCAGCACGGTATTATTTGAGCAGGTCAGTGTATATTATTTACACAGGGTGATCAGCTCGGTATTCATAGGCTAGGCCAGTTGCGTTTCCCATCAGTATGCTCAGCTCGGGAAAGGTCTTCAGCCCTGCTGGATTGAACCAGGTAGCACGGTCTATACTCCAATCTTAAACAGCTATCTTGGTTTCCCCTTTAGAGTTCAGGGAGGTACTCTGGACACGTATGGTCCTCCACGTGGGAAACATCTAACTGAATTTTGTCTCATTAGGGGACCACTTGCCACGAGGACCAATCATATGGCGACTAATATGGGGAATATTTTCTGGTATAACAATCCCTCAAGTAGTGCGCCCTATATAGGCATAGTGTTTGTCGGTGGCCTCCCATAGGTCCCAGCCAAACACGATAGGGTATTCTTTCTCACCACCCCATATATATATGTGGGGTCATCAGGTTAAGACAGAGAGGTTTTTTCCCCCGCAAATTTCTAGCTAAATGCTTATTTCCATATTACATAAAAAAGAACCCTGATTTGATCGTCGGAAAGATCCATCGGAGATCATTCTCCGGTCTTCTTCCAACCTTTTCTTTTCAGGACCGCTCACTTCCAATTAGGGAGGAGCTATTGTTAACCAAGATAACCCACTACCAAAATCCGAGTTAACAATTGGCGCCGTCTGTGGGAAATAAGAGTATAAGACGTTGATAAGAATGGTAAACACGCGGAGAACGAATCAGGAGGCAAATAATGAACAACGGGCACCATCGGTGAATCGAGAAGGGCCACCACCTACAGCAGGCATAACAGTGGGTGCATTAACTTTCGAGCAGCTCACACGCCTCATCTCAATAACGGTGGAAAAAGCAATGAAGCGAGCTATGGATCTCTGAGAGCGGCCGAGGGGAGAGTATTCGGGAAAATGAACAACCCGAACAGGTAGCCACATCACACCCACCGCCCACTGGAGGCTGCAACCTCGAAGTCGAGGTGGAGGAGTTAAGAAGGGAGGTCAGGGTAATGAAGAAGGGGATTGGAGGGCACAGTACTCTGAAAAAGGGTAGTCCCTTCTCCCAGGAGATAGTGGAGGAGAAGCTCCCAAGTAACTTCCGGCCCCCGAATGCTGGGGAATATGACGGAAGCACGGATCCGGAGGAACACTTGGGCAGATTTGAAAACGCTGCTATGCTGCATTGCTATTCAGACCGTTTAAAGTGCAAGGTTTTCGTTACGACCTTGGTAAGATCAGCCCAGCAGTGGTTCAATCAACTCGAACCTTCTTCGATAACCTCTTTTTCGGAATTCAGCTCGGCTTTCCTTCACCAATTCACCAGCAGCAAACGTTATAAGAAAACCTCGTTGAGCCTGTTTGAAATGAGACAGACAGAGGGCGAACCCCTTCGAGAATATATTCGGCGCTTTAATGTAGTCAGTCTGGAGGTACCTGCCTGCCCAGCAGAGATTTTGATCAGCGCCTTTACTCAGGGCTTGAAGGCAGGAGAGTTTTTCCGTTCTTTGATAAAACGATCTCCTCCTACCTATGATGATCTCCTAACACGAGCTGAGAGGTATATTAATGTAGAAGAGGCCCAGAGTACAAAAATAAAAGAAGGTGCAAAAACTGGTGATAAGCAGTTCAGATCTGAAGGAAAAAGGCCCGCGGAGGATACCAAACTCGGACGTTTCTCTCAGTTTACGCCCCTAAAAGTCGCTAAAGATGGAGCTGTCAGGATTTGTGAGGAACAAGACCCTCGAAGATCTCCGCGGACCGAGGACGAACCGAGCAAGGGGGTGGAGAATAAGTATTGTGATTTCCATCAGATCGCTGGGCACAGCACTCGAGAATGTCGTAATCTGGATAGTGGACAGGAGCTGGCCAGGCGGAATGACCCTCGGTATAGTCAGGTTATACCTCAACCAAACGTTCCCTATGGTCCTTCACGAGAGAGGGGCCGAGGTCCATACCGAGGAAGGGGCAGAAATGGGCGTGCTAATTTTCGCGGTTCCTTTCAGGGCCGGGGACGTGGGCGGAGGCCAGTAAGGAGCCAAGAAGAGCAGGAGCTACCTAGGAATAACCCGCTCCCCCGAGGTTTTATCAACATGATCTCGGGGGGAGCTACTGATGGTGATTCTAATAGGGCTCGGAAGGCTATGAGTAGGAGAGAAATACTGAGCATAGGAAAGGTTGTCAATATCGAGGAGGAGGTAGTGATTAGCTTCGGTCCGAAGGATGTGGAAGGCGTGCAAACGCCTCACAATGATGCCCTCGTGATAAGGGCGACCGTAGCAAATTATGAAGTCGGAAGAGTCTTTGTGGATTCAGGGAGCTCTGTGAACGTATTATTCCAGGAGGCTTTCCAGCAGATGGAGTTAGGTGAGTATACTCTTGAGCAAATCTCTACTCCTCTCTTTGGTTTTGCAGGACATACTGTGTACCCTCTAGGGCAGATCATCCTGCCCCTCTCCATGGGCCAAGGGGAGAGTCGGAAGACTCGTTTAACATGTTTTACTATCGTAGAAGCCCCGTCCTCCTATAACGTCATTTTAGGAAGGCCCGCGATGAATGAATTCAGGGCTATAGCTTCAACTTTCCACCAAAAAATCAAGTTCCCTGTTGGGATAAGGGTGGGAGAAGTAAAGGGAGACCAGCCCTCGTCCAAGCGGTGTTACACTAGCACAGTAAGGGTGGAAGTGAAGAGGTCAAAAAGGATGGACGGCAGTAGTCCGAAGGATCAAGGGGTTCACCTCATACAAAGGTCTCGAGACGGGCAGGAAGTACACGCATTGTTGGAAGGAGAGGATGAGGTGATTTTGGTCCCAGGACAACCTGAGAAAAAGATAAGGGTGGCCTCGGATCTCAGCTGGGACCTGAAACAAGATCTGTTGAGGTGCCTGTCAAAGTACGTGGATGTGTTCGCATGGTCTTCTGTTGAATTGACTGGGATTTGCCCGGAAGTGGCACAACATCGGCTGAGTGTCGATCCGAGGGTTAAAATAATCAAACAAAAGAAGAGACATTTCGGACCGGAAAAAGACAAAGTCATAAGCCAGGAAGTTCGAACTTTGTTAAGAGCAGGGCAAATAAGGGAAGTCCAGTTCCCGACTTGGCTCTCCAACGTAGTCCTGGTGCCAAAGTCGTCCGGGAAATGGAGGATGTGCGTTGACTTCAGGGATCTAAATAAAGCTTGCCCCAAAGATTGCTACCCTTTGCCCCGCATTGATCAGCTCGTAGATTCCACGTCAGGTTATGAGTTATTGTGCTTTATGGATGCTTATCAGGGGTATCATCAGATCCCCTTGGCCAAGGAGGATCAGGACAAAGTCAGCTTCGTCACCTCAGAAGGAACATACTGCTACGTGGTCATGCCCTTCGGCCTTAAAAACGCTGGGGCCACGTACCAAAGATTGATGGATAAAGTATTTGAAGGACAGACGGGACGGAATATTGAGGTATACGTCGATGATATATTGGTAAAATCCAAGGTTAGCTCAGATCTCGTACCTGACCTGGAGGAAACCCTTGTTACCCTGAAGAAGTTTGGGCTAAAGTTGAATCCTGCTAAATGTATGTTTGGGGTGAAGAGCGGGAAGTTTTTGGGTTTTGTAGTGACAGATAGAGGAATCGAAGTCAATCCCGAGAAGGTAAGGGCAGTGCAGGATATGGTCTCTCCCAAAAGCATAAGAGAAGTCCAGAAGCTGACCGGTCGAATTGCCTCCTTAGCACGGTTTATTTCCCGGTCAGCACATAGAAGCTATCCTTTCTTTCAAGTCTTGAGAAAAGCAAGGAATTTCGAGTGGAACGAGGATTGTGAGAGGGCCTTTGCTGATTTGAAGAGACACCTGACCGAGTTGCCAGTATTGGTCAAGCCAGGTCACGGAGAAAAATTATGGGTATATCTTTCGTCCACTGAGCATGCCGTTAGCTCGGTATTGATTAAACAGGAGGGACCGGACCAAAAACCAGTTTATTATGTCAGTCACGCCCTCCGGGGTGCCGAGCTCAGATATCCTGAGGTAGAAAAACTAGCATTGGCTCTAGTCATAACTGCAAGGAAATTGAGGCCGTACTTTTTATCCCACCCTATCACGGTACTAACCAATAGTCAAATCGGGAGAATCATGACTCAGCCCGATATATCAGGCAGATTGGTCAAATGGACTATTGAGCTGGGAGAATATGATATCTCCTATCAGCCCAGGCCGTCTATCAAAGGTCAAGCCTTATCCGATTTCTTTGCAGAAATGATTGGATCCGATCCGGAAGAGGCATGGAGCGTGTATGTGGACGGAGCCTCGAACAGCGAGGGATGCGGTGTTGGAATAGTATTGATCTCACCAATGGGCGAAAAAATAAAAGCTATGATCAAGTTAGATTTCCGGGTATCCAACAATGAGGCAGAGTACGAGGCAATATTAACTGGGCTCAAATTAGCTCGGGAGGTTGGTGCGCTTAAGGTGGTCCTTTATTCAGACTCCCAATTAGCGGCTCAGCAGGTAAAGGGAAATTTTGAGGTAAAAAGCGTGAAATTGATAGAGTATCTGAAGGCAGTCCGTGAAATGTCTGAGAGTTTCTCTGAATGGAATATAGTGCAGATACCGAGGGAGGAAAATCAAGAAGCCGATCAGCTGGCCAAATGGGCCACGTCCTTAGGACCCATATGTCAAAGAGAGGTCATTTGCCAAACCGAATTATTGCCATCAACTCAGCTGGCATCCGAACCTCCTAGTATGGAAAGTTGGATGACCCCCCTCAAAAAATACCTGAGGAATGCCGAGCTGCCTTCTGATAAAAGGGAAGCGAGAAAGATAGAGAGACAGTCTTATAGGTTTGTTCTAATTCGGGATGATTTGTACAAGAGGTCTTTTGCAGGGCCTCTGCTCAGGTGCCTACAGGAGGAAGAGGCTAAATATGTGCTCCACGAGATACATGAGGGTTGTTGCGGGGATCATTTAGGGAGCCTAGCCTTGGCACAAAAAACCATACTAGCAGGATACTTTTGGCCAACGCTGAGGAAGGATGCAGTAAAGGTCGTGGCTACTTGTGAAGGCTGCCAGAGGCATGGACGAATCCACCGACAGCCGGCTCAATTCATGAAGTCTGTAATATCAGCCTGCCCGTTCGACCAGTGGGGAATGGATATTGTGGGGCCCTTCCCCATCGCCCCAAGACAGAAGAAGTTCCTGATAGTAGCCGTGGACTATTTCTCAAAGTGGGCTGAGGCCGAGGCTTTAGCCCGGATTACTGAGGAGGATGTGCTGAACTTCTTATGGAGGAATATTGTGTGTCGATTTGGGGTACCAAGGAAGTTGATTTCCGATAATGGGAGACAATTCCAGGGACGAAAGGTGACCACCTGGTGCCAGAAAATGAAGATCGAACAAGCCTTTACCTCCGTGGCCTACCCTCAGAGTAATGGGCAGGCGGAGGTCACCAACCGATCTATAGTACAAGCATTAAAAGCCAGGCTGTATGGGGTAGGAAAAGACTGGGTTGAAGAGCTTCCCAGTGTACTGTGGGCTTATAGAACTACGCCTCGAACTCCTACAGGGGAGACACCTTTCAGCATGGTTTATGGTTCCGAAGCAGTCTTGCCCGCAGAAATAGGAGCGACCTCAGCAAGAGTCCAAGCTTATGACAACAACAATGATGAACGTCGAGCTCTAGATCTGGATATGATTTGCGAAAAAAGGGAGAGGGCCGTGATCAGGATGGAGTCTTATAGGAATAAGGTCATCAAAGCCTATAACAAACGAGTGATGCCTCGGAGTTTTCAGGTTGGAGACCTGGTACTCAAGAAGGTCCAGTCGGTGGAAGTTAGAAAACTTGATCCTAAATGGGAAGGACCTTACAAAGTTATTCAGAAAGTGGGCTCTGGAGCATACTACCTGGAAGATGCAAAGGGAAAAAAGCTGAAGAGACCCTGGAATGCATTTCATCTTAGAAAATATTATTCCTAGGTTTATATTTCTGCAATGTATAAACTCAGGAAATCAAGTTTTTAATGAAGTTGTACTCACAAATACGGTTCAGTATGCTGACTATAAAAGTTATGGTCCGCCCTGACTACTATGAAAGTTAAGGTCCGCCCTGACTACTATAAAAGTTATGGTCCGCCCTGACTATGAAAGTTAAGGTCCGCCCTGACTACTATGAAAGTTAAGGTCCGCCCTGACTACTATAAAAGTTAAGGTCCGCCCTGACTATGAAAGTTAAGGTCCGCCCTGACTACTATGAAAGTTATGGTCCGCCCTGACTATGAAAGTTAAGGTCCGCCCTGACTACTATGAAAGTTATGGTCCGCCCTGGCTATGAAAGTTAAGGTCCGCCCTGACTACTATGAAAGTTATGGTCCGCCCTGACTATGAAAGTTAAGGTCCGCCCTGACTACTATGAAAGTTATGGTCCGCCCTGGCTATGAAAGTTAAGGTCCGCCCTGACTACTATGAAAGTTAAGGTCCGCCCTGACTACTATAAAAGTTATGGTCCGCCCTGACTATGAAAGTTAAGGTCCGCCCTGACTACTATGAAAGTTAAGGTCCGCCCTGACTACTATAAAAGTTAAGGTCTGCCCTGACTATGAAAGTTAAGGTCCGCCCTGACTACTATGAAAGTTATGGTCCGCCCTGACTATGAAAGTTAAGGTCCGCCCTGACTACTATGAAAGTTATGGTCCGCCCTGACTATGAAAGTTAAGGTCCGCCCTGACTACTATAAAAGTTAAGGTCCGCCCTGACTATGAAAGTTAAGGTCCGCCCTGGCTACTATAAAATAAAGGTCCGCCCTTACTATTTTGATGAGCCCTGATCCTTCCCAACATTAATC
Organism: Haberlea rhodopensis; assembly: GCA_907163345.1. Lineage (NCBI taxonomy): Eukaryota > Viridiplantae > Streptophyta > Magnoliopsida > Lamiales > Gesneriaceae > Haberlea > Haberlea rhodopensis. Next base: position 16,352,597 of record CAJQUN010000001.1, read on the forward strand.
ATCATGAACTAAGCTCAGATCCAGTAAAGATTTTCCGTTTATAAGTAGCCGGCCCGACAGGTCAGTATTATTTTATACTTGTGAATCTTCAGTTATTACTTTAGTAAATTTCATTTTCGGTTAGTAAACCAGTTAAGGGAAACATGTCTACAATCCAAAATTTCCATTAAGTAAAAAGGCGCTGATTACAAAATGGACATTCCTCCGAAAATAACTATACAAAAAAGAAAAAGAAAAAAGAGCTGGGGAGGAGGAAGTGACTGTGTAAAGAGCCTGGTCAGACATCCCGATCTATAAAGTCAGGGGGAATGTTATTCACAACGGTCTGTAGATCAAGGAAGTCATCCGGGTCTTTATCTTCTGGAGGGAATCCATGAGCCTTGAATTGATCCTTGCAGCCCTCAAAGCCGAGATCTAGAAATCGAAATGCCTTTGCTGCAAGAAGCCCCTTGAACTCCTCTGATTTCAGGAAAGCCTCCTTTCGACCGACCTCTCCGGCGACGTAGGCTTCCAGCTCAGAACGAGCATTGTTCAGTTCGGCAGACGATTCGTTGAGGGCAGTCTCTTTCGCTTCAATAACAGAGCGCAGTCGATTGACCTCAGCCCTGTATTTTGACAGTTCTACCTCTACAGTCGTTAGCCTGGCGTTGGCTTCCTTTGACTCAGCTACTGCAGCCTCAGCCCTATGTACAGCATCTCGAGCTTTCTTCCTGGCATCCGATGAGGATTGGCCATAATTGGATCCCCTCCTAACGCTTTCGCGTAACATCAGTAAACCCTGGATAAAGGTAACCTAGTAAGAAAATATCTATAAGGGAGCAGGTAAGAAAAGTAAGAAGGGATACCGATAGAGCTCGGGACAGCCCTTCTTGGGCCAGAGGCCTCCACTTCATCCCCGCCATGGCTTGTTGATCTGCGCCGGAAGTAATGCATTCCAAGATCTCAGCCGGTAGTCCTGAGGGAGCTCCAGTGATCAAGCTGGTGGACTGTGTATACTCCACAGGAAGTCCAGGAGAACCAGGCCCGGCAGTCCGAGCCGATTGCGGGCTTTGAATAGAATCCCGGGATGTTTCAGCCTGTGGTCCTGGAGAGGTGGCCACCTCTTCCCGGGTCGAAGGACCAGGGATGTTCTCACCCCTTTTCCTTTTAAGCAGTGAGTTACCCCCACCCCCGCTTTCTTCCGATTGAAGAATAACTATCGGGGCTGCCTGGGGAGCAGGAGGCGGTGAGGAGGCTCGTCCTTCAGTACGGGATTTCGGAACCGCCTTTCCTTTCCCTTTTTTCTGGGCAACCATGGCCGAGAGCATCTGGTTAAACGACATTTTACCTATATGAAAAAGAAAGACAGGTGAGTAGCCAGTTATAAGAAAATAAAGGCAGGTTAACTGAGGACGCACCAGGAGGAGGACTAGCTGGGTAAGAGCTCAGCCTGTATCGCCTGAGTACGTCCTCCCGGATTAGTATAGTTGTATCAAATTGTCGGCGCCCAATGGTTGACATAACCTTCTGATAGAATATGTCTTCTTTGTACCGATACGGAAGGGGACGACCCGGAGGGAGAGAGTCTCTCCAGGCCATTGGGCAAGACCAAGGTCTAGGCGGCTTGACAAAGAAAAATGTTTCCTTCCACCCTTTGTGAGAGCTCGGGATTTTTTCCAAAAATTTACACGAAGGCCTGGAACCAAAATAGAATAGACCAGGGAAAGTGGTGTTTTTGACACTAAAGAAGTAGTGTAGAAGAGGCGGAGAGAAGGGGAGGTTGAGAGATTGAAACAAGGCGACTACGGCTGCCATGATCTGGTAGGAATTGGGGCTAAGTTGGCTGAGGGAAACACAGAAAAAGGTGGAAACTTCTTGATACAAAGCAGGAATGGGGAAGCGTAATCCACTCCTGATCTGCTCCACAAAGAAAGGAAAAAACCCCGGAGGGGGCAAATGGGGACGGTCACCCGATCTTGGTATTTGAATCTCGTGGTCGGGAGGAATGACATGACGACGGAGGAGAGTCTCCGCCTCAGATGAAACCCGAGAGCTAAGAACCTCGTACCATGGTAGCCCAGCCCGAACTAGATCTCGAGGATCAACCTCGAAGTTCTGGGGGGAGGGATCCTGGGTAAAAACAGGGGGGACTTGAAGAAGAGGAACGGCAGTAGTAATTGGCTCTGCCTGGCCACTAAGGGTCGGAGAGCTCGACAGCCCCGACCCCGAGGCATCGGCGGCCGATCCCTTAAGGGCAGCCCCGGAAGTCGACGACGTTGAAGTAGACATGAAAAAAATAGATATAAAAGCAAGGGCGAAAAACTTACAGAAAAAGCTGGGCAGACGGAGCGGAAGGAGGCGAAGAAAGAAGAAGTGGTGCGAATGAGAGGTGAGGTTTAATTTATAGGCGCCCGGAAGGTTGGGCCGTTAGGGCCAGGCCCATTTCAATGGCCAAGATCAAGGGAGTTCAAACGTCTCAATTGTGGATGATGACGCGTGGCAGCTGCATCGATTAACCATACATCAACGGTCACATCTGACTGACACCTTGTCTTGTCAAGGGTTAGAAATTTGAATTTGATAGCTCGATTCAGGCCTCGGTCTAAGTATAGTCGAGAACAGCGTTACTCTAGCTCGACTAAGAGGGGATACTCATGATATCCGGATATCATGACCAGTGCGATCTCGGCCCTTACTCGAGCATAATCTCGCCCAGAAGGGCTCAATCCGAAAGGAATATTCCCAGGAGGGGTATTTGACAACTTCTGAGAGCAGCACGGTATTATTTGAGCAGGTCAGTGTATATTATTTACACAGGGTGATCAGCTCGGTATTCATAGGCTAGGCCAGTTGCGTTTCCCATCAGTATGCTCAGCTCGGGAAAGGTCTTCAGCCCTGCTGGATTGAACCAGGTAGCACGGTCTATACTCCAATCTTAAACAGCTATCTTGGTTTCCCCTTTAGAGTTCAGGGAGGTACTCTGGACACGTATGGTCCTCCACGTGGGAAACATCTAACTGAATTTTGTCTCATTAGGGGACCACTTGCCACGAGGACCAATCATATGGCGACTAATATGGGGAATATTTTCTGGTATAACAATCCCTCAAGTAGTGCGCCCTATATAGGCATAGTGTTTGTCGGTGGCCTCCCATAGGTCCCAGCCAAACACGATAGGGTATTCTTTCTCACCACCCCATATATATATGTGGGGTCATCAGGTTAAGACAGAGAGGTTTTTTCCCCCGCAAATTTCTAGCTAAATGCTTATTTCCATATTACATAAAAAAGAACCCTGATTTGATCGTCGGAAAGATCCATCGGAGATCATTCTCCGGTCTTCTTCCAACCTTTTCTTTTCAGGACCGCTCACTTCCAATTAGGGAGGAGCTATTGTTAACCAAGATAACCCACTACCAAAATCCGAGTTAACAGTTTTGTTTCTTAAAAATTTACACGTTGTCATCTATGAAAAAACTCCCGTGATAATTAAATATTCGTAGCAATAAATATGGACAACAAAAGATTGGGGTGAACAAGAAAATGAGATATTACAGTTGTCAACAAACAGAGTCAACGGGGAGCAAAACGCGTCAGACACCCAAGCTCATGTATGTCGTTTGGATTTACATCCCATGTACCTAACGCTTCCCACAGCTGTAGACTGTTTTTTGGGGCAATTTATAATTTTCACTCTTGTAAAAATAATAAAAAAAATCACAAAGTACCTATATAAAATTTAAATGTGGACGTTGGGGTCAGGTATTCGGATACCCGAATCGATCGGGAATGACAATTTGGGTAAAATTGGGTACCGGGTTAATACGCGAACCTAGTATTTTGGGTCGGGAATCGGGTATCGTTTTGGACCCCAATGTGCTCTTTTTTTTTTTTTTAAAGAAATGAAAAAAACGAAAAAGAAAAAAAAACTGTAATTTTAGATACCCGTCCATTTTGGGTATCCGAAATTTTGGATCGAGAATCAGGTAGTTCTTAGAGGTACCCGAAATTTCGGGTACCCGACCTGAACTATACGATTGTTAGATTATATAACAATCAATTGTACATATATAACTTTTCCAATGACAATTTTGAAATCCTATAATATTGAAGTCATTTATTTCCAGTACTCAGTTGTAAATTCTTTCGTTCCATGCAACTATTTAATTTCAGTGTAACATAAACTTTACAGTATCACCTTATATATATGTCATAATATGTAAACTTTATGGTCAATATCATTCAATAACAATAGCCCATCCAGGCATCCATAGACAATTAATTAACAATATATCCATTGTTTTTGACAAGAATCTCAAAATTTTCAATAAGCCAAGATAGAACTAGTAAATAACTAAATATATTTTTTTAACACATGCCATATAAGCATTGTAAAATGAATAATGTACGATATAAAATAGGCAGTTCTCGATACAAACGTTGCCGAGATCGTAAAAAAATAACTAGTTTTTCGGAACTCAGATATTAAATTGGAGTTATATTAATTAAATATATATGTTATAGAAAAGAAATTATTCATATGAACGTAGAATTAGGTGGAGAAAATCCAAGAAACATAGTTTGAAATGTCAAAGGCATGAAATGGAGTTGGTGAGTAAAAGAAACCGAGTAGGGAAGGGAGATCTGGTCGTCTTCTTAGTTTTATGTCTAAAGGGAAAACATACAACTTCATTTTTGACCTATTCAGTCTTTCATTTCAGCATATTTTTCGTTGGATTTTGTCACACATGTATATATATCACTTGTTTTCTACATAAGTTTTTGTCCAATCATGTTAAGTTTATAGGGATGTGATTCTAACCACGACCTTTTCAATTTTGACACCGAGCTTGTTTGTTTATAATTTGCCAATTTGGTGATATTAGTTGTGTCGATGGCCCCGCTAAAGAATGCATGTCAAAATAAAGGGATCAAAGAATCAAGCTACTCAGATTTAATTTATCTCAGAAAAATGAAATTAAAGTTTTCAAGTAAAGACCAGGGTGTTACTTCTCTTACAAAGTGTGGTGTCAAGTATATCAGTGGCTTGGCTTGGTCTTTGTTGGTCCATATGAACTAAGTAATCATCTAAGACAACATAAGGGGATGCGTAAAGGGAAGATTCCTAGGAGTATATGAATTTTACCTATGGTTGAGCACAATTTGGAACATTTGGAAGATACGAAATGATGTTATCTTTAAATGGCTGAATATATTGATTGACAAAGTAGTTGACTTGATCAAGTTAAAGTCATGGTAATGGCTTAAGGCGAAGTTGCAAGGAGCCTTTACATTTTCTGTGTCGGATTGGTTTCAAAACCCGAAAATTTGCATCGCAAATTGTTCATGTTAGATTCTGGTGTGTGTTAGGGTAAGATTCCATTAATTCAGCTGACTACTAAATCTTACTGCCAGGAGTTTTCAAGATTGGTGTTAAGAGGTTGGGGATCGAGAAAATTTCTGTGTCGAGAACTAGCTTCGATTGATTTCAATGTGGTTCTGTTGCTGGAGAGATGATGGAATAATTTGAATACCAAAGATGGTCTTGCTATGACTTTAGTTATTTTCTCGCGTAAGGCAGGTTCCATCAAAGTTGGGTTTTGGTTTTTACAAGTTTAGTCTGCATACTATTGTTTTTAACAGAACTTTGGGAAACTTCATTTGGTAACCTTAACTCAAAATGGGATACATTATACTACTGCACTTGGTATAATCTATGATGGTCATTGAATGTTCAAAGTTCATCTCTGATGAATTCACTCTCTCTGTTGTCCTGCACTCAGTAGCTATTGTGGGAGTTTTCTGGATTGTGTCTTGTTATATGTGAATACAGGTCCGACACTTGCTGTAATAGATTAGTTGTAGTTTTTTAGATTGTCTTGTGTTTTTTGTTGCTACTTGGAGAGTTGTTGTATTTGATTGATTAGTTGTAGTTTGTAATAGGGTTGGAGTACCCCTTATACTCGTATTATTAATAATATTTCTCTTATCAAAAAAAAGAAATTAGGGGTCCAATTCAAAATTTCGGAAAAATATAAGTACATAAACATTGACCTACTCAATCTCTACATAATTTAACAATATTTTTTGTGTGAACTTCAATGAAACTTTGATGCGTTTACTACGGCTTTATTGTCCCATTTCTCGCTATTACATAAAGCCAGCCAGGATTGAGCTAGCCAATTGCCCAATATACCTCTCTGTCTCTTTCTCAAATTAAATTCACACACCAAAGTAATTTCAAATATTTTTAGTCCATTGTTACCTGAAGAAACCTCCATGGCAGATGCATTATTTAATGAAGAACAGATTGTTGAGTTCAAAGAAGCCTTCAGTCTATTTGACAAAGATGGTGATGGTTAGTGCTTTTTTCTTGGTCATTGTTCTGAGTAGAAAGGAATCAACTCAATGAAATTTTTGGTTAACTCAATTTGACTAAATTTATGGGTTCGTCCTAATTTGTCGTTGAATGAAACTTTACAATGTTACACACGCAGGTTGTATTACCATAGAAGAATTGGGAACAGTAATAAGGTCTTTTGATCAAAACCCTAGTGAGGAGGAGCTTCAAGATATCATTAATGAAGTTGATTCTGATGGGAATGGGACTATTGAATTTGCTGAGTTCTTGACTCTCATGGCCAAGAAAGTTAAAGTACATAGTGGCCACAATATTTGAACATTTGTTTTTTAGTGAAACCAGGCTTTAATGAATGTATGGATTTGCATAATCTCCAGGACAATGATTCGGAGGAGGAGCTCAAGGAAGCATTCAAAGTGTTTGACAAAGATCAAAATGGTTACATTTCAGCCAATGAGGTACCGTATATATCATAGATATCAATTAAAATCTCCTAATTAACAATTGTTTCCATGTTAATATGGCCTCCAAACCACAAACATGGTCATAACTTTTGTAGGATATAGCCGACTAAAATTAAAATATAAATTTAATTAAATCTCCTAATTAACAATTGTTTCCCTTCCCTTCATGTAATGTAGTTTACTTGTTTTGTATCGTTCCACGTGAATTCAAAATTGGAAAATGTTTTAAAATTTAGACAAACAAATAATTATTTTTATGTTATTTTTAAAAAAAATTACATAAAAAAGACCCACAAGAGAGAATTGACATACTATTTTTGTTGGGTAAACTCTTTGGTTTATAAAAGACTTTTGGGTGTGCCGTGTAGATAGATTAATATTCAACGCCATTTTCTACTTATTAATTTTTCAAATCCTTTGTTATGAAATTTTGTTGCAGCTTCTTCATGTAATGATCACTTTAGGGGAAAAATTAAGCGATGATGAGGTTGAGCAGATGATTAGAGAAACCGATTTGGATGGCGACGGACTAGTTAATTACGATGAATTTGTGAAGATGATGATGACTATTGGTTGAAAACATCGACAGATTTTCGTTTTTTACTTGTTATTTTCCCTTTTAAGTTTAGTAACTTTCAATTTTGTTAATTTATTTTTCAAATAAAAACACAGGATAAATTAATTAAATGAAATTTGTATTTTTGAATTTTGAAAATTGACTTGTTCATTGTCCTTTGTTTAGAGAAATGTTTAGTTGGAAAGCTTGAGCAATTCTCAAGAACCATGAAAAAGATGCGTACTTGATGAATTATAGTTTTTGAATATATTTTTGGCGTTCTATCGAAACTTGAGTAGTTAATATATTAAATTTATCAGCATTGTTACCTCATTTTTTGGTTCGATTTCGTAACAATGAATGGATATATGAAAAATAAATGAACATCAAGATTTTTTACGTGGAAATCCAAAGGGAAAATCACGGGACCTAGTCCGGTACGAATTCTACTATAAACAATATGATGATTTACAGTGTGTTCTTCTACAACAAAAACAAGCTAAAATCGAAAAGAGTGGAGAGGAGAGCCATGGATGAAAGCTGGTCAAGGGGAAGAGGCGATGATCCAAAAATCTCCTGCTAACCTATTCTTTTCTCGCCTTTATCCTTGTTAATGGGCTCCCATTATGGGCCTTTAGTTAATAATCAAAAATGAAAATGGGCCTATATTAATGGGTTAAATAAACATGGGAATGGGCCTAGGTTAATGGCCAAGATAAATGGGCCCTTGTATCTTGTCAGATCGGGTCGAGCTCATAGAATTCGGGTCCAAATCGCACCGGGACAATTATCGGGGTATCATGAGTATCCCCCTCTAGTCGAGCTAGAGTAGCACTGTATCGACTCCAACTGGGTGAGGACCTGGATCGGTAGCCCTTCAAATGCCAAACCACGATGTGACCTTGCGCCGTGCCGATTTCCCAAGTAATGCTGTCGGCATAGCCATAACAATTCGAATGTCGATCCTTGATAGAATAGGCGGCTCGTATAGCCCATACGAGAACCGGTGTAATCATAGAACTGAGCTTCTGTCAATAATAGCAGGTCGGACTGGGCAGTAAGAATCCGAACTGAAGCTACGATAATCGAGAGTTCCGAGCTGACAAAGGTGATCGAGAGACCCGAGCTGATAAAATTGAGCTGAGCAAATAAAGTCGCCCGACCTGAGCTCCTGAGATCATAATACTCATCCGACCTGATATGAACAAATGTTGCTCGCTCTGTCCGAGCAAATTACGCTGGCCGGACCCGATCTAAGCTCCGAAGAAATATATATGAGCTAATAATATTGGTCCGAGCTGAGCTGAACTCCACATGATAAATATAAGCGAATTATGCTCGGCCGACCTGATCTGAGCTCCGAAACAAGCAAGAGCAAATAATGCTCGCCTGAACTCCATAATCAATAAAGCCTAGCTCAGTTCCAAAGAAGATAAAACTCGTCGAACTCCAGGGCTAATAAACATTTGGACATCCAGAGCTTGATAAATATGTCGTGCTGAGCAAACAAAATACAGATGAGTTCAAAAAATGATCCATGTACAGAGCAAATAAATCCGAGCTGATATGAGCTCCAAAAATGATCCATGTACAGAGCAAATAAATCTGGGCTGATATGAGCTCCATAAGTAATACCGAGGCGAGGAGTAAACAAGTTGATGCGAGCTTTAGAGACGAGATATATCGAGCAAAGAACACTTGTCTATTTTCTGGGCAGGGCTGACCTACTATATGACTAGAAATAATTCTAAGTATAGAATTAAATCTTAAACATGGATGACCTGTTTTCCAGGCAGGGCTGACATGCAATAACGACTGGAAATAATTCTAAGTATAGAATTAAATCTTAAACATGGCTGACCTGTTTTCCAGGCAGGGCTGACCTGAAATAATAACTAGAAATAATTATAAGTAGAGAATTAAATCTTAAATAGGGTTGACCTATTTTTCGGGAAGGCTGACATGAAATAATGACTAGAAATAATTCTAAGTAGAGAATTAAATCTTAAATAGGGCTGACCTATTTTTCGCGCAGGGCTGACCTGCAATAACAACTGAAAATAATTCTAAGTATAGAATTAAATCTTAAACATGGCTGACCTGTTTTCCGTGCAGGGCTTACCTGCAATAATGACTAGAAATAATTCTAAGTATAGAATTAAATCTTAAACATGGCTGACCTGTTTTCCGTGCAGGGCTTACCTGCAATAATGACTAGAAATAATTCTAAGTATAGAATTAAATCTTAAACAGGGCTGACCTGTTAATGTGTGCAGGGCTGACTTACAATGACAACTCCGAAAAATTTCTAAAATAATTCTTAATATAGAATTGAATAACAACAGGGCTGACCTGTCTGAACTCACAAAATACTAAATCGAGCATATAAGTCTCGCCCGACCTGAGCTCATAAATAATCAATACGAGCAGATAATGCCATCACGACCTGAGCTCCAGAAATAATAAACCGAACACATACAACTCGTACGTCCTGAACTCCGGAGCTAATAGGTATTCGAAGAAGATAAAGTTTATACGACATACATAATCACTAGATGTGAGCAGATAAAACTCAGCTGAACTCCCCAAACTAAAGCACATCCGAACTCCAGGATAATAAATGAGCGTAGGAGATAGAGCTCATCTGAATTCGCAAAGTGACAGATGCCCTGAGCTCTTGAACTGATAAAATGCTGAGCAAATAAAGCTCGTCTCATCTGATCCCAGAGAATAAATATAAGCAGATAAAACTTGTCCGGTCTGAACTCCAGATAATAAATATGAGCAAATGATTATCGTCTGATCTGAACTCCGAGGCAGACTATGAAATAAAATCGTGTCTGGGAGTACCATGACAATATATCTGTGACAGGGCCTCATACACCTGAGCTTAAGCAATCGGGGAAGACCTGTGCTAAATATTTGCCAGGGCCTCATACACCTGGGCTTAAGCAATCAGGGCGGACCTGTGCTAATATTTGCCAGGGCCTCATACACCGGGCTTAAGCAATCAGGACGGACCTGTGCTAACATTTGTCAGGGCCTCATACACCTATGCTTAAGAAATCAGGGCGGACCTGTGCAAAATATTTGCCAGGGCCTCATACGCCCGGGCTTAAGCAATCAGGGCGGACCTATGCTAATATTTGCCAGGGCCTCATACACCTGGGCTTAAGCAATCAGGACCTGTGCTAAATATTTGCCAGGGCCTCATACACCTAGGCTTAAGCAATCAGGGTGGACTGTGCTCCGGAGATAATAAATATGAGCAATTCATAATAGTCGAGCTCCAAACAACACCTCATATTCGAACTCCAACATCAATATATCCCAAGCAAAGAAGTTCACTTGGATACCAAAACCAATAAAGATCCCGAGCTGATGAATAGGGTCTCACTGCCGAGATTCCACGCCCGGGCTGTCGTAATAGGGGCTTACTGCAAGATTGCATGCCCGAGTCGAACTCCTGAATAGGGGCTTACTGCGAGATTGCATGCCGAGCTGATATAATATGGGCTTACTGCGAGATTGTATGCCCGGGCTGTCATATAATAGGGGGCTTACTGCGAGATTGCATGCCCGAGCTGAACTCCTGAATAGGGGCTATGCGAGATTGCATGCCCGAACTGGCTAATGACTTTGGCCTGAAAGTACGAAACAATACCAAAAAGACGAGACACAAAAGATCCACAATAATAATATCTTACACTTTCAATGCATGGCGCAACATAAATTTTTTATTAGAAATGCCCCGCATTCAATGGATAAAAGGTTGGCTCTTAGAGGTAAATCTTATTTGAGTAATTCCATCAAACAGTTGCTAAATGTGATGTGTTCAAATATCTAAGTTTAAGTGCCTCCACTAATATCTCAAACACCAACATTTTATTAATAACAATTGGGGATATATCTAATTGCTTACAACAAATTTCTCACAGCAGCAAAGCAGGATTTGGGCAAGTGATTCGCTAAAGTAGGTATTATGAAAATCCAATTTCTTTTCTTGTCCCATGAATTTGAATTCTTTAAGAATTAAACTATCAAGCTGTCGCCCCTCCGAATAAGTCTTTGTGATGGGGAAAATTCAAATTTTCCTCACTTTGTTAAGAAAACATGCATATCTTTTATTTATTACTCCATCATTATCCATGTATTGGCACGGTAGTGGCACATATGATATCTCTAATGCAATAAATAAGAGTATTATTGACAATAGCATGTAAACTTATCTTTGCTCCATGAGTTGTTGGAGTTGCCTGTTTTGCACAGAAAACCCAACCTTGGGTTTGGTGGCAGCATTTGGAGACTTATCTTTCCTCAAACACTTTCCGTGCACCCAAGCTTTGAAGGATGCTTATAGATGCTAAAAACTCAAAGAAGCCCCAAAATTCACATATCAACAACTAAACTAACAATAACCAGCAAAATCAGATCTGCCCTCCCTCCAAATAAGTTTTTGTGATGGCAAGAAATCAAGGTTTCCTCACTTCTCGATGACCCACGCTGAGGCCATGAAAACCACCTGCACTTAACCATTAACCAGCTTAAACAAGAGAATGTTTACCTCAGGTAATTCATCGAACAGATTATGAGCAGCTGAAGGAACTAGCTCAGTTTATGTGTAACCAAGAGGGGACGAACTCACAAACTAATTTCACAACAATATACCAATCAATATCGCAAAACAATAAGGAGATGGCATGAAAATACTCAATAAAATGAAACAAGAAAAATCTCACAAATTTGCTGAGATTTTCGATCATGTTTCTGCATGTAGCGATCGAGAGCGTAAGGAGACTGACAACGGGTCGGGCCAGCCAGGAGGGTGGCTCACGAAGGCCGACGAAAGGTTTTCTGGCATGTGCGCAGGGGCGGCGTGTGCTGAAGGGGAAATGATTTTTTTTCTTCCCAGAACCTTTTTTTCTCTCTCTCAGACGATGAACTCCTTTTTAACAGACGATGAGCTCCTTTTTAACAGACGATGAGCTCCCCCAAAAAATCAACCAGCTCTCCCCACTTCCGCCCTACGTCCACACCCAGAATCAGTCCATAAAAAAAAAAGAATCGACGTCTTTCACTCGATTTCCCACATACGCCGCCCATTGTTACCTCATTTTTTGGTTCGATTTTGTAACAATGAATGGATATATGAAAAATAAATGAACATCAAGATTTTTTACGTGGAAACCCTGAGGGAAAATGTACGGGACCTAGTCCAGTACGAATTCTACTATAAACAACATAATGATTTACAGTGTGTTCTTCTACAACAAAAACGAGCTAAAATCGAAAAGAGTGGAGAGGAGAGTCATAGATGAAAGCTGGTCAGGGGGGAAGAGGCGATGATCCAAAAATCCCCTGCTAACCTATTCTTTTCTCCCCTTTATCCTTGTTAATGAGCTCCCATTATGGGCCTTTAGTTAATAATCAAAAATGAAAATGGGCCTAGGTTAATGGGTTAAATAAACATGGGAATGAGCCTAGGTTAATAGCCAAGATAAATGGGCCCTTGTATCTTGTCAGATCGGGTCGAGCCCATAGAATTTGGGTCCAAATCGCACCGGGACAATTATCGGGATATCAAGCATAAAAAATAGTTACCATCAAATTACTTTTTTATTAAATTATTGCATGAGAATTTGTGTAATTTTAAATGTGACCAAACGAGAACTTCAGTAACTGATTACAAAATTCATCGATACGATAAGATTGAAAGTAATATTTTAGGGTGGTGATAATGCCAGAGCATTTGGTTGTTGGTTCCAGAGCAACTTTATGAAAATACCAAATTTACCCTTTTTAGTCAAAATTTTAAAAGCTAATTTTTTATTAGGGCTTCATCTTTTGAGGTAAACCCATTTAGTTTTCCCGCTCACTCTCAATTTTCCCCTTACTTTTTCTAGTTTTTCATCGATTGTTTCAGTTTCGCCACTCGTGTTTGATTCGATCTTTTGGATGATTCTTATCAATTTGTATGATCAAGGAAAGCAAAAAAGCAAAAATAGCAGGTTTGTATATCTAAAATTAATATATATACTATTAAAGCTACCAAATTGCAGTAGATTCATACTTATGATGAAATGCCTATTTACGTTTAAGTTTTGGATTGATATATGGTTGGAGAGATTCTTAACAGTTTATTGAAAATTAGGTGTATTAAAGATATAGTGACAAATGAGTGATTCTTATCGCTTCTTATCGATTAATATGATATATATTACAATAGTGTATGGTTGGAGTGATTATTGTCAATTAATATAATATGATATACTATTACAGAAGTGTATTGAGTGATTCTTATAGATTTATGTGGATGTAAACTACAATGTGTATTAAAGATATTCCGACGAATGAGATAATTTTGAATTTATTTGGAAAATTATGTGCAGTATATGGATTGGTTAACTTTACAATAGCTCAAATTTAAGAAGGAAGTGTAGTAAAGATAAATAAAAGAACTATTTTAATTCGGTGTATTATATGGATGTAAGTGTGCATAAAGTTAGAATAGCTCTAATGTTGTTTCATTGTGGATTAACTTTCATCTATTAATGCAAAATTTACAGGTAAGAATGAGTTATCAAAATAATACAGTAATTTGTATTTCACAACTACAAAAGCTTATTGATGAAGGAGATAATGTTCAGCTCCTCGAAGAAAAGTTTGCAACTCGTGAAGATCTATTAATGGTTGTGAGGTGTTTTTACTCAAAAATAGGATATGCTTTATCGATCAAAAGTTCTAGGAAGGATAAGTATGTAACTATTGGATGTGACCGAGGGGGGCATTATAGAGATCGGATCAACATTCCAATTGAGCATCGCGAACGAAACACTACTACTACTCGGCTTATAAACTGTCCATTTGAACTTCAAGGTAAAGTACAAGGTGATGGCTTCTGGAAAGTTCTCATAAGGAACGACTCTCATAACCACGAAGCTTCTATAGATATGTGCGGACATCCCACTACTCGACATTTTTCAAATGAAGAGAGATCTAGTATTGATGATATGACCAAGTCAGGGATAGCACCACGACAGATTCTATGCTCACTTCGACGAAAGAACCCAAATCTTCAAGCGGTGTCAAGAAATATATATAATATGAAAGTGAAGATCCGCAAGGAATCATTAGCAGGGCGTGCAGAAATTCAAGTTTTGTTTGAAGAACTTGGTAAAGGTGGCTTTATGTTTGATATTCAACGAGATGAAGAAGGTCATTTGAGTCATTTGTTTTTTGCACATCCTATGTCGGTTAAGTTAAGTAAGAGTTATTCAACCATGTTTGTGATGGATTCCACATACAAGACAAATCGATATCGTATGCCGCTACTTGAAATTATTGGGATTACAAGTTTCAATACCTCATTTTGTTCTTGCTTTGTCTTTATGAGAAATGAGAGGCAAGAAAACTATATTTGGGCTCTACAAACATTTCGAAAAACTCTTGGTTCGGATTGTGAACCTTCTGTTATTGTAACCGATAGAGAATTAGCATTGATGAATGCCATTGAAATTGTTTTCCCGAAAGCCGCAAACATTCTTTGTGTGTGGCACATTAAAACAAATTTGGTGGCAAATTGTAAGTCTCAATTTGGAAAGTTAGAGGAGTGGGATGGCTTTTTGGCAGCATGGAATGACGTTATAAATTGTGCAAGTGATGTCAAATTTGAAGAAGCATGGCGTGAGTTTGAATTATCGTACAAAGAGAAAGGTGGTGTATTGGCCTATATCAGAAAGACATGGCTTCCATACAAAGAGTATTTTGTTGAAGCATGGACTGGGAAGCACTTACATTTCAAAAATAGAGCTTCATCAAGAGCGGAGGGTGCACATTCAAAGCTTAAGAAGTACTTAATGATTTCTACTGGGGATCTTCGGACTATAAAAGAGAAAATGTGTCTTATGCTTGAAAATGAATTCAAAGAGATAAAGACACAATTGGCAAGAGAAAGACTCCATATTCCTCATAAGTGCAATATTCCATTTTTTAAGGAGCTTCTCACTCGGGTATCATTTTTTGCACTAAAAGAGTTGAATGAACAGTTAGATTTGGCGAAGAAGGGCATGATGCAATTGGAATGTACTGGTCAGTATACAACAATAATGGGTCTTCCTTGTGTTCATAAAATGCATGGTTGGAGGGATAAGGTATTGCCCCTTAATTGCATACACTCGCAGTGGCGCATAGATATGAGAGCAACACTTTTCTTAGATGATGGGTCAAATGATGAAAGTAGTGCATTAGAAAAGCTGCTTCATGAGTTACATGAAAGTTATCAACAGTGGCCAAGTGTTGAGAAAGAGGATGCTCGAAATAAAATATCTCAGGTCATAAGTGGACAACAATTACTTTTTGAACCAATTGTTCAACCTAGTAAGGGTAGGCCTCCAAAATCCAAAAAACGGAAGGCGTTAAGTTCTACTAAGCGAGATCTTTCAAAATTTGAGATTGTCGAGGCATCTCAAAGTTGCATAACTTGTCAAAGTATAGGGCATAATAGTCGTTCATGTTCACATAAGCTGAAAGCTGGTTTTGTGCCTGATGAAGAAAGCTCAACGGGTATTGATTTGAATATCATGCCTCTTTCAAGTGAAGATATTTCATGGGATTACGAAAGTGTAAGTATTCATAAACAAAATTATCTCAATTGTCTGTTAGATGAGCTTTATTGCATTGTATATAACTTTTGTAATTCATTTGATGCAGATATTCATTTGAGTTATCATCTATATTGGATTGCTTACTAGCAAAGATGTGATCTGGAGATTTGTCTTGATATGCTTTTGCTATTTTCTCTCCCGGATATTGGCTCAGTTCAAAGTTATGTTTTTGCTGATTTGTGAAGTTTGAATCCTTTTTTTGTATCTAAAAGATCTTCAAGGGGTCGAAACTCCAGAAATAGTTATTGTTTTCTAACATGAAAGTTCGTATATTCATCAATGTTTTCTTTATTTTTCCTACATGGATGTTTTATTTCCAAAACTTCTGTATGTCAAGTGTTTTTCTTGTTTCAATTTTTTATTTGTTTGGAGAGGTTGCTTGAAATTAAAGCTTTCTTGCCCATATGAAGGAGGCATTTTCTCCTGATTTGAACCCTTTTTCAATCTTGAGGCCATTTAAACTCACCAAGTTATGTGATTTGACATGGTTTACTTCCATGAACTAAATTATTTACTTCAACTTTCTGGAGACTTTTCATCAAGTATGACAAATATATAAAAGTATGGTCTTTGTCTTTTAAGTAGATGGAAAGAAATATGATGCAATGTTACTCATTATATGTAATTTTTCAGCTGATTATGAGAGTATATACATTGTTTTCTTATGTATATATATGTCTAAATCCCTTAAACTTTTCTTCAGTTCTCTATTTTGATTTTGAGAATCATCCAGTTTTTCTGAGGAAACCCTTGTATGGACTCATTTTTACCTCTCCAACCATATTATCAATTTGCATTTCTTGATAATAATGAAGCTACTGTAATTTCATAGCTTTAAGAGTATATTATATTAATTTAAGATATACAAACCTGATATTATTATATTAAGATATAAAAACCTGCTGTTGTTGCTTTCCTTAATCATGTAAATTGAGAAGAATCCTCAAAATATCGAATTAAACACAATTGATGAAAGGTGGTGGTGAAACTGAAACAATTAAATGATAAACTATAAAAAGTCAGGAAAAAATTAAATGGGTTTACCCTAAAAGATAAAGCCCGTGTAAAAAATTTAACTTTTAAAGTTTTGACTAAAAAGGGTAAATTTGGTATTCTAATAAAGTTGCTCTGGAACCAACAATCAATGCTCTGGCATTATCACCACCCAATATTTTAATGTGGTTTCGGCAGTAAAAGTGCATATCAAGAAAGAATTCCCAATTACATAAAAGAAAACAAAATTAACATCAAACGTCACACTATCACCGACTTTCCCTAAATCACTTCCATTTTTTTGTGAGGTAATTCTACCATATCACTGGAAAAAGAAAACTTGGGTTGTATCAGCAAAATCTAAGCACCGACAACCTCAGTCACCTCAGCCTTGGTCTCCTCAGCAGGCCTCTCCAGCTTCACACCAACGCCTTCACTATAATCACCGTGAACCTACAAGATGATCCATGCAGATAAAATTTAGATCCCACAGTTCAAAGATGTTCCAATGACAGGCATCACATATTTTGTTGATTTATGAACAAAAACATAGAAGACACCATCTTATTCCTTCAAGATGGTAAAGGTAACTTATTAACAGTGAATTAAGGCTAAAAGGAGATAATGGACAATAAAAGCTTGCCTCCATTAACTTGCCAAGGTCGAATTGGAAAGCTTTTAAGATCTTAACCTTCCTAATGCACACCTACTCAATCTCTTTCCAAATTGACTCGGGAATGAACTTCTGAACCAGATCCTTGGGATCACAATATTGTGCTGGTTAATACGCTTCTTGGTGAAACCAATGCAAAACATCGTCAGTGTATTGTCTTACATCAACATGAGCCTCAATCAATGACCTCCACTTTCTGACGAGTGACCTCAATTTATCACTAGTGAAGTCCCTGCCTGCAGCTCACCAAGAAAATGGAAGGCACTAGATACACATAAAGAACATATCACAAAGTGTTCGGCATCATTGGATCCTTCATACCCAGAAGTTTGAGAGAACATTTCTTGCCCTGAACATCTTCAACCCTCAAGCGGATCTTTCTGAAGGCTTGGTCTTCATCACCTTGACGGTCAGCAAAGGACACCTCAATGACACGATGCTTGAGTCCTTCTGAAGCAATCTGATACAAGGAATAAATGTTGAACATAACAGGTGAAATAAAAAAAATAAAAAAAAAGCAACAAATATTTTCCAACAAATTCTTATAAAGCATAAAAAACATTTAACTCTATTAGCACAAGCTATGAATTCCATAATTTCAACAAGTACGCATCAAATAAAAAATGAAAAAAGACCATTTTCTCTTCATTTCAGAACTTGCTTGTTTCCCTAGTATCTCCTCCTGAGTAACATTATTAGTTAACATATCAACACCAATCCTACAACAAAGTCCTTGAACATATTCATAACATGAACAAACCAAAAAAACTTTCATTGAAACACGTGTCTTCGGTGAAGCACGGGTACTGATAGCTTTAGAAGTTTAAGGCACCCTTTAACGCAGGGATGGGTGAATACAAGTTAAAATGAAAGACGATACTCAAATCAGTTTTTTATGGAGTTGTAACTATTTGTTAAAATGTCTTTCAATTGTTTTCAAGTGCATGATTGACAAGAGATTGCTTTATATCTGTTGGGTTTGTGGCCCAATTGTTAAGCCTAAATTAGTTTAAGCCCATTGCCTTATCCCTTATTTAACTTAACCTAAACCCTTTCACCCACTAACCCTAAACCTAAGCCTAATTACGTCTGACGAGAAGCTCGCCGCCTTCACTCTGAAAAATCCGAACGTGCGCCTCCTTCAATTCTTATCCAGTACGTGTGCCTCCTTCACCACCTTTCCTCTCGCCTTTCTTCCTTCTCCTGTTGTGCGTGGCTGAGTGGTTCGTGCAAGGAGTGTTGGTCGTGGCTTTGTGCTGTGCGTGAGTATTGTGTGTTCTTCGTCAGTGGTGTGAGGGTGCTGGCCGTGTGGGTTCGGTGGTGGCGTGAGTTGAGCGTAACTTTGTGTTGTGCGTTGGAGTGGCTGTTCGATTTGCTGGCTGAGTGGTGGTTGCTGGCCGTGTGGGTTAGGCAGCAGGCGTGAGTGCTGGTAGCAGGCGTGAGTGCTGGTGAGTGGTGGTCGTTGGCTGTGTTCGGTGGTGGCGTGAGTGGCTGTGTGCACTTCGCTTGTGACTAGTGGCCACTGGACGTGTGGTGTGAGGGTGCTGGCCGTGTGTGTTCTTGTCGTGTGCTTTGTGCTTTCGGGCAAAACGTGGGTGTTGGGTGTTGTCCAAACCTTCCGGCCTTTTACCTTGGATTCTCTCCGTGACGTAGATTGGGAAAACAGCAGATCTGAGCCTGACTCGATATCCTTTTGAGTTTACTATTATATTCGTATATTGTGTGTATTTGTATTTGAATTTGCAGGTACACATGGCGATGTCAAGGCGGATACCCTCCTAACAGTGGTATCAGAGCGGCTATCCACGCCTGGTGGGTGAACAGCGACGCTCGGGCAGCGGCTGTTTGGCGGTTCAGATTCTGCGCCAGTTTGGCTTTTCGGTGGAAAAACCCCAGAGCGTTGGCCTCTGGGTTGTAAGTGATTGGCTTGAACCCTAAAACTTTTACAGTTTTGTTGATCGTCTAGGTCATAGGTTCTGAGGCTTGCTTGCTGGTAGAAAACTAGGAATTTGTGTGATTCGGTGTTTTCTGTGTGTTTCAGTGTGGCTCACTGGAATTTTAAAATTGTCTAAAACTTTCAGTTTTTTCATTATCTGTGCCTATTTTGTGTGGTCCTGCTTCTGCTGCTTACTTTGTGTAATTTGGTAGCCTGTGATTTAGTGTGCGTAATTTTGCTTGTGTGCAATGGCTTCTATATCTGGCTATAACATGGAACCATTTAATGGAAAATCTGATTTTTCTATTTGGCAACAGAAAATGAAGGAATTTTAATTCAACAGAAAGTGTTTAAGGCTATAGGTGATAATTATGCTGATGATATTACCCCTGCTAAAAAGGCTGAAGATGATGAATTTGCTTACTCTTCCATAATCTTGAACTTATCTGACTCTGTGCTCAGAAAATGTGGTAAACTTAATTCTGCTAAACTTCTTTGGGAAAAATTAGAAGAGCTTTATACGGAAACCTCTTTGCCTAGTAAATTGTTTTTACTTGAAAAAATTTTCAGATTCAAGCTTGACTTGAACAAAGATTTTGATGAGAATCTTGATGTGTTCACCAAATTGATTCAAGATATTAAGTTAACTGGAGATAGGAATATTGATGATTATACTCCTATTGTGCTTTTAAATGCTATTCCTGAGACATATAATGATGTCAAATCTGCTATTAAGTATGGTAGAGATTCTATTACGCTTGACACTGTGATTAGTGGTCTTAAGAGTAAAGAACTAGATTTAAAAGTGAACAAAGGTAGTAAGCAAAATTCAGATGAAGTTATGCATGTTAGAGGTAGGTCTCAACATAGGTATAACAAGACTAGGTCTAAGTCTAGGCCTAAGAACAGAAAGTGCTTTAACTGTGGTGATCATAATCACTTTATTAAAGACTGTCCTAAAAAGAAAAACCAGAAACAAAATGATAACAACCAATCTTATGAACAAGTGAATCATGCTTCCTCATCCGGTGAAACCTCGGATGATATCTTTATGGTGACTGATTTATGTGATGCTGTGAATTCTGTGCATTCATCTACTGTGTGTGAAAATGAATGGCTAATTGATTCTGGTTGCTCTTATCACATGTCACCCTTTAGAAATTTGTTTTCTAATTATAAAGAAGTTGAAAATGGTTCTGTGTCTATGGCTGATGAGAAACTTTGTAAAGTTGTTGGCATTGGTGATGTTTACTTGAAGTTTGATTCTGGTTATTCTATGACTCTAAAAGATGTAAGACATGTTCCTGCTTTGTGCAATAATTTGATGTCTTGTGCCGCTTTAGAATCTGGTGGTTTTGAGGGTAGATGGGGAAATGGAGTTATGAAAGTTTTAAAGGGTTCTTTGGTAGTTTTCAAAGCTGAAAAGAAAAGAAACCTTTATGTTTGCAAAACTGAATCTGTGTATGATAATATGAATTCTGTGACTGATGACTTGACTGATCTGTGGCATAGAAGATTAGGTCATATGAGCGCTAAAGGTCTAGAGATTTTGAATAAAAAAGGTTGTTTTGGTAAAGACAAGTTGGCTTGCATGCCTTTCTGTGATTCTTGTGTTTATGGCAAACAACAAAGAGTTAAATTCCCGGTTTCCCCTTCCCCTAATGTGACTAAAAGTTCTGTGATTCTTGAGTACTTGCATGCTGATGTGTGGGGTCCCTCTAGTGTTCCTATACAAGGTGGTAATAGATACTTCCTATCTGTGATTGATGGCTTTTCTAGAAAAGTATGGGTTTTTCTAATGAAAAATAAATCAGATGCTTTTGAAAAGTTTCAAAATTGGAAGATTTTAATTGAGAACCAAACTGGTAAAAAGATTAAGAAACTTAGGACTGATAATGGCTTGGAGTTCTGTAGTTCTGTGTTTGAAAATTTGTGCAATGAATCTGGGATTCAAAGGCACAAGACTGTTCTCTATACCCCTCAGCAAAATGGTGTTGCTGAGAGGATGAATAGGACTCTCCTTGAGAAAGTTAGAAGTATGCTCGCATCTTCTGTCATCTCAAAGAAGTTTTGGGGTGAAGCTGTTGTGACAGCTGCTTACTTGATAAATAGATCTCCTTCTGTGCCTTTAAATGGTTTGTGTCCTGAATCTGTTTTTGTTAGTAAAGAACTTGATTTTTCTAATCTTAAAGTGTTTGGTTGCTCTGCTTTTGTGCATAGAAAATTTGATAAACTTGAACCTAGATCTACTAAGTGTGTCTTTCTAGGTTATCCCGAGGGAGTTAAGGGATATAGACTGTGGCTAAGAAGTGAACCTGGTTTTAAAAGCATTATAAGTAGGGATGTAATTTTCAATGAGTTTGAAATGCCTTGCTTGCTTCCTTCTATGCCTGTTGATGAGTCTGAGTCCAGTGCTACTCCTAGCAAGGTGGAGCATTTGCCTGGTGTGCTTCCTGTTAATGATAACAATGTGCCTTTTGCTGAAAATCATGTGAACTTGCCTGTTAATGAACCTGAAATTCATGGAATGCCTGAAAATCATGATATTGTTGTTGAACATGAACATGTTGTGCATGATGAATTGGTTGCTAATGAACATGAAGATTTGCATGATTATCAATTGACCAGAGATAGGGCTAGGAGAAACATAAGACAACCTGCTAAGCTAAGTGACTTTGACTTTGCTTCTTATGTGTTCAATGTGTTTGAATCAATTGATAACTGTGATTCAATGAAGAATGTGCCTTATTCAAATGATATAAGATATGTTATGTATTTGATGGTTAGTACTTGGCATGCTATATCTTATGTTGTTAGTTGCTTAAGTAGGTATTTGTCTAACCCTGGCATGTTGCATTGGAATGCTGTTAAATGGTTGTTGTCTTTAGTTGTTAAAATCAAACGTTATGCGTTTAATCATGCTGATATGTGTACTAAGTGTTTGTCCCTTAGTAAGTTTCAATCATATTTAAAAATTTTAAAATTTGATACTGGTGATTGATGCATGTTTAGTCCCTTGGTTAGTGTTTTATAACCTGCTGTGTGCTCGTTATAAAACTGTTACCATGGTTTCTTTCCCACTTTAACTTGATGTGTGCTTGTTATTGTTTTTCCTTGTCTTTACTTTGTGTTTTGACAGGAACTTGCTCCACACAATTACTTTGTGTATTGTGGGACCATAAGGCGATGATGATGTCTGCTTGTATGTTTTCCCTACGTCTGAAGAGAAACCGGTATTGGGCCAAGGTGGAGATTTGTTGGATTTGTGGCCCAATTGTTAAGCCTAAATTAGTTTAAGCCCATTGCCTTATCCCTTATTTAACTTAACCTAAACCCTTTCACCCACTAACCCTAAACCTAAGCATAATTACGTCTGAAGAGAAGCTCGCCGCCTTCACTCTGAAAAATCTGAACGTGCGCCTCCTTCAATTCTTATCCAGTACGTGCGCCTCCTTCACCACATTTCCTCTCGCCTTTCTTTCTTCTCCTGTTGTGCGCGGCTGAGTGGTTCGTGCAAGGAGTGTTGGTCGTGGCTTTGTGCTGTGCGTGAGTACTGTGTGTGCTTCGTCAGTGGTGTGAGGGTGCTGGCCGTGTGGGTTCGGTGGTGGCGTAAGTTGAGCGTAACTCTGTGCTGTGCGTTGGAGTGGCTGTGCGCTTTGCTGGCTGAGTGGTGGTTGCTGGCCGTGTCGGTTAGGTAGCAGGCGTGAGTGCTGGTAGCAGGCGTGAGTGCTGGTGAATGGTGGTCGTTGGCTGTGTTCGGTGGTGGCGTGAGTGGCTGTGTGAGTGGTTGTGTGCACTTCGCTTGTGACTAGTGGCCACTGGACGTGTGGTGTGAGGGTGCTGGCCGTGTGTGTTCTTGTCGTGTGCTTTGTGCTTTCGGGCAGAACGTGGGTGTTGGGTGTTGTCCAAACCTTCCGGCCTTTTACCTTGAATTCTCTCTGTGACGTAGATTGGAAAAACAGCAGATCTGAGCCTGACTCGATATCCTTTTGAGTTTACTATTATATTCGTATATTGTGTGTATTTGTATTTGAATTTGCAGGTACACATGTCGATGTCAAGGCGGATACCCTCCTAACAATATCTCTTATGAAAACTCATTTCTATAAAGTATGTTTCTTGCTCCTAGCTCTTAGACTCTAGTTACCGTAGAAAAATGCTTTAGTGCCAATCCCACTTGTTATGACTATGGATTTTACCTCGATTTATTCTAGACAAAATAAAAACACAGAAATAGTTCAAAAGCATGGATTTGATGCATGATAGAACATATAGAATAAACTTGGCATGAGTTATTACTAAATATAAATAGGTGAATGTGAGCTATTTTTACGGGTTTGACCCGTCCGAGTATCACACACCAAATCATAAATTGTCAAATCGCTAAGGTTTAAAGTCATTCAACCAACAAATGGAAGATGAACAATATGAATATGCAGGAATTTGCTCTCAAAACTTGAGTTTGATCTTGCAAAAAGTGTTTTAAGTCAACCATCGGATGTTCCTTTTATAGTAAACATAAGACATAATCAAATAATACCTTTTGGAGGTGATTTTTCATGAAAAATCGCAACTATATGCAAAGAGTACATAACCCTTAGGAAAAAAAACCATTTTTCGCATGTTGGATAGAACCACAGGCGCCTTGGCGCCTGCCTTAGCGCCTGCCTTATTGTCTGGACAATATAATGGTGCCTACATTGCCCGGATTTATCCCGGGCATTGCTTTCTTATCTGTTTTTGTCTGTTTTTCCTTTATTCGTATTTTTTGTTTTTTTCACGCTTAATTCCAATTATTAAGCACATTTTTTCAAAAGTACACTTGTTGAAATTTGCATTCAGTCAGCAGTTTTCCAACAAACAAAAGTATTTAATAGATTTCCAAATCAAACGTTTTCATAATTATAGATATACATTAAACTATAATTGTATTTAGTGTTTTCTTCGAAGTTCATCCTTCCCTTCTTGTAACAACCAAAGACGCAAAATATTAAACAAAAGCAATAAAAAACAAAATAAAATAGAAGTCTAGAAAAGTACAAACAACCAATCAAGAAAAAGTAGAAACGTGAACTTGATCAAGGCAATCAATAATGATACGGCGGCGGAGAAGGCGGAGGCGGTGATGGAGGAGGAGGCGACCGAGACACACAGCCGAAAGCGTTACAATCAACTGGATGTGAGTAAAAAACACGGCATTCTTCATCAGAACGCTGTTTAGGCTTGTACGGTATACAATTCATGGAATCATCCTTAGCTTTAATCTTCCGACACGAACTTGGCACTGTGCAGAAGTAATTATCAGCAAAAGTGAAATTATCCAGCCTCGGCAACGAACAGACGCTCTCAGGTATCGCCCCCGAGAGCTTGTTATGCGCAACATTCAGCTGTTCCAGGGACTTCATGTTGCCAATTGATTCCGGCAAACTCCCCTCAAGTCTATTAGAACTCACATCAAACACTGTCACTTTAGTCAAAAACCCGATTTCCTGAGGCAAACACCCTACCAATCCAACGTTACTGATTATAATTTCGTTCAGGGTTTTTGCCATCCTGCCTATACTTGAAGGCAAACATCCCTGGAGATTGTTATTGGCAAGAACTAAAACAGAAACTGTCGAGTGTCCGAGGTTTTTAGGCAGAGTGGACTGAAAAGCATTGTTGTTTATGAAAAGGGCGTCTAATTTTTTATCGAATAAGCCTGGTGGAACCTTTCCCTGGAATTTGTTAAATCGAATATCCAGGAATTTGAGCGAAGGGAGACAAAGAACGACGGAAGGGAATTTTCCAGACAGAAGATTGTTACTAACATCAAGTTCATATAACAGATGGAGATTACGAAAACTATCCGGGATTGTGCCTTTGAATCGGTTCGAGTTTAAATGGAACAAGGCAAGATCAGTTAACAGGCCAAGTTCTTCAGGCAATGAACCTGAAATTCCGGCATGATTTAAGTCAACCCCAGCAACTGTGATTACGTGTGGATTATCGGGGGCCGGGGCGCAGAAAATTCCGTTGTATTTGCAAACATCAGGGCCATACCAGTTGGAAGTGAAGTTATTTGGGTCCTCTGTGATGGCATGTTTCCAGGCTTGGAGGGCTAAGAATGCATTGAAAAGTCCAGGGTTTGGAAGTGGGGTGGAATAGTTTGATGCTTGCAATGATGGTTTTGAGAAGAGGAATACAAGGGAGAGGAATTTGAAAATGGTTAATGGATTGATCTTCATTTTTTCGTTTGTGTTAGATCATTTTTGGAGTTTTATGGGAGTGTGTTGGACGAGGTTTCGGTCGGGTACGAGTTCTTTTATGCGAGGGAGGGAGCTATTGAAGGATTGGAGTTGCTTTGAGATTTTGTATTGGATGATAGTCTATACTCTATACTCATTTCGCATATAGTTCTCTTTCTTTATAAATAAAATATATATAACAATAATAATGTATCTTTCAAACTAAATAATAAAGTGATATCATTAATTTTCTAAAAAAATCCAAATCACATTTGTGTGGTTATGACTTTTAACATACATATTATTATAGTAAATCAAAATATAATGATTTTGAAACAATCTTTTCCTTTAATAGTGTTCTTATTTTGTTATGTTTTTTCCCTTGAAAAAATAATGGTATTGGAAAGGGGTATTTTGAGGAAAATTATATAGGAAGGAGTAAATATGAATAGATACACATACTAATTATATGCCTCAAATGCTCTTCAGTAAGTGTTTTTTGACACTTGCAATTAATAAAAATACATAAAAGAAGAATAAATTTGTAAAAAAAATAATTCGATAGAGTTGTTGACAGAGATCAGCTTCAAATTAAATTACACCAAAAACACGGTTTAGTTTTGGTAGCAGAAATTAAAAATAAATTGCATCAGTCATTTTCACAATTCTTATGTTATTCATATATGCTTGGTAATACCCACAAGGTTTTGGAGACCTAGTCTTTCAAGATATCTATGGGTCCATTGTTTTTATTCTTTCCTACTTTTTCTATTATGATTATTATTATTTCCTATATATGTTATGGTTGAAGAATTATTATTTTACTAGAGTAATTTTTATAAATTTAATATTAAAATTGTTCTGACAGAAATAATTATTGTGCAGACTATATATATATATATATATATATATATATATATATATATATAATTGGACATTTTATTATATTAAATTCACTTCTGTTTAAGATAGCTATATTTAGCCCACATGGAATCGTTTGTATTATGTGTTTCTAAGCACCAAATACAAATATAAATATATATATTTTTTATATAGAGGGAGGCGCTAAATATTTTTTCGTACATTGTGTGACTCGAACTTGAGTCTCTTCAAAATGGAGGTGAGCATTTAATAGCCGGACAAAGCCCAAAAGCTCTCAAATACGATTTTTTTTAGCATGCCAAATACAAATATTTACTTGGTAACAAATGTATAGACAAGGAATGGCCTCATTTAGTTGGGAATTGGAATTGTCAAAATCATACCAATTAGGTTTTCGTATCAATGTGCCCATTACATTATACACTGCATGCTTGCATGTAAATGACAAGAGAATGAAATTAAACTAATTCTCTTCGGTTACAACTCGATTCTTACTTCTATATTTGATCTAGAGTTAGCGACCGAGAGTTTCATGATTGAATGTACTACGTACTATCTCTCTCTCATATGCTGACTTTGAATCAATGGAGGGAAATTAAACTGTTGCCATAATTACTATAAATTTCATATACAACTTTTTTAAGATGTAAGTTTTATTAACAATATACATTCAATCATCTCCATCAAAACTATTTTGTCTTCAAATTACATGTTTAAGATGCAAATGAATAAATAAATAAAAAACACAATGACGCCATTTGGTATAATAGATGAGATGTGATAAGTGATTATAAATAGTTAAATCACACACTTATCAATATACCAAAGATTTCACAGTTCTAACATATTGTCAACGCCTAATTAGGTCTCTAAATTCTAATTGGGCGGAACAGCGAAAATGTAAAACCTGTTTAAGAATTTTATAATATGAGGGACAACGGTGGTTGAGTTATTGGATAGGATACAAAATGAGGTGCGCAAAAATCTGAATAAATTTTCTCCTGTTGCAAATAAAATTTATTTTTTTAAAAAAAAATAGTTCTGCCATTTAGTTGACCAACCACTTTCAATTTTTAACTATTCCACATGATTAAAAATTGCATTTAAGACATGGTCTTAGATTGAAACTTATTCAAAAGCATCAAGTTAGAAGTCTTGAATGGAGGCAGATAAGCTCAATGGCTTGATGTAGTGTATTTACCATGGTTAGATATTTTATATTAGCTGTCATCCACATAAATGGAGAGATAATTGAAGACTTCCATTCATGAAAATCAAATTTGAATTTTTTTTATAAGAATAATGTAAGATCGTCACCTAAATATACTATTTATCGCCCACTAACTGAATAAATAATGCTTAAGCCTGGCGACGATACCACAAGTAAAGGTGTAAATATGATTTCAAGTTTGGAGATTTTATTTTACTTGGAAAATCAGAGTTTTAATCCTCTCGAATCTCAATTTTATTTTCTTAAATTCATATTTAAAATCAGAGGCGGAGGCACTTGTTATAGCACCACCCATATTTTTTTTTTAAAAAAATATGCATTACTTAGGAAAAAAAAATTAATATTAATTTTGAAAAATTTATGTTTTAGCCCACCCTTTAAATCGATATAGTTCTTTAATATTACACCTAGCTCGATCAGCCCCAGATAAAATTGTATCTTAGCTCCGCCCCTGTTTAAAATATCAAAGTTATTAAACGGACATAAAAATATACATAGATATGATGCTGTGCTGGGATATACTTTTGTCTAATATTAATTTGATCGCTTGTGGTGTAATCCCACTTGCATGTGGAAGATTATGAAAGTCAGACTTTAAAATTTAGGATGGAAATTCATAGTTACTCTCTCCTTTTCTTCTTCCTCTATTGTTTTTAAAAAAAATTGCGATGGACAGCACATAGTCCTATACTCCTATTAGCTTCTGGGAGTACAATATATATCTATATATGTACATATTTACTTTTCTATAGGTATAAATAACTATTAGACTTACTCTTGACAGCGTTCTATGTTGTAATCATCATGTATATTATAAAAAACTATTAGACTTACTCTTGACAGCATTCTATGTTTTAATCATCATGTATATTATAAAGAGAAAATTTGGGGCTGGTATCAAGAGGAGAGTTTTTTCGGTCCAGTCCATCAAAATACTTCGTTTTCAACTAGGTCCATTTTAGGTCAGAATGACCAAAATCCCTAAACTATCATCTTCGATTAAATTACTGTGTACGGTGTTGAAATCGTCATTAAAGAACTTGAGGAAGAACATGAAATGCGAGATGTATTTAATTCTGAAATAAAAACAGGAAACTTCAAGGAAAGATTCTTAATTGTTGGAAACTTTACGAGGTTTTTGGAGAAAGTCGTGTACTGGTTATTTAATTAGCCATTAAAGAACTTGGAAGAAGATTAAGAATTAAGAATATTCTAAGCGGCGGGAGGGATGACAGGCTGGGATAAAGCGACAACGAATTCGTTAGTATTACCATTGTTCCGTGTTTTGTCTTGAACCATGTTCGATGTTTTTACCAATTAAACAAAATTGTTCGACCAATGTCACGCCCCGAGACCAGAGCGCGTGACACCGGCGTTGATTCCAAAATTTAATTCAAAATCAACAAGGCTCGTGTACAGATCTATGATAAAAACCAGTCTATTTATTCCATTGAAAATAATAATCGTCTTTACAACTGGAAATCAACTTGAATAAGTTGTTCATAAAACACCTTAGATCTAAACAGAGTTGCGGAAGCGTAACGTAATAAAATCTTGAATCTCTTTGGTAGATCACCAGCCCAAAATTGGTCTTGTTATTCGTCTTCAACCTATTCTCCGTCCTTAACTGGGGAGGGGTGGTAAAGGGTGAGTATTTGGGAAAATATTCAGCAAGCAGGGGCTAGTTGAACATGATAAAGCATACATATAACAATTTGCAAATACTCTTTATCAAACACATAGTAGATCGATACACATACTCATAATTCATCACACTAGAGTCTCATCACATAAACACATAATCACATTATCTCCTCTTGGGATTAAGAGGTGGCTTCCGTGTGCATATCACTTTGCTCTTAAGGATCAAGAAGTGACTTCCATGCATGTGGCACATCCACATCATGTAGCACTTTGCCCCGCCGAATCAAGTGGTGTCTCCTACACACGTAGCATTTTCCCCTGCAGAGCCTTCGACTTTCGATGCGCATTTTTCATAACTTTCATAATATGATTTTTAAAATACATTTTTGTGTTCAACTGAGATTTTAACACATATATAGTATTTCAAAAACGAAATGATATTCATAGCAAAAACCCACTTACAGTCGTTGAAGATTCGAAGCACGTTGAGATGAGATTCGGGTTGAGAAAATGGTGAAAATCTCCTCCTCTCTTCCTTGCAAGTTTCGAAATATTTGTGTGTGTAGTGTATGATTCTCAAAAAATGCCAAGTATAGAGTAACCATTTTCTTGGCAAGATGTAGTGTGATTTTAATATGGGGAGGTTTACCCCAATTTAGATCCTCTACTTTGGCTCCTAATGACAAGGCTTTAGTGGATGATAAGTGGATGGTGTTAATGTAATTGGGAGGCAATTAAGTGGGGTGGATTGAGGGGCATGAGTTGGGGTCATCAATGTGATAACATATGGGGTCATCACCTTTAGTTTAGGAGCATGATTTAGAGACATTTAAGTTGATCATAAATCCTAGCCATTAGTTTTATGATTTTAGCAAGGAGATGAATGACTAATCAAGATTGGAAAAAAGCACTTGAAATGGCAAATTGAGTGATACATTTCATAATTTGAGCAAGTAGTGAATGCGGTCATCAATGGGTAATGTAGAAGAATTTATTGACAATTACAAAACTTGGGCAATCTGATGACATGATTTAAGTAAGCCATTAAATGCCATTATATTGGATTGAATGGGATTGAATGGTGGCAAGGTTAGGGTTAAGCACTTAAATGTCATTGAATGACTAATGACAAGATTTTGGCAAGTCCATTGAATGGCTAACATGATTTGGGGCAAGGCAAATTTTCGGGTTTTCACATCCCTCCCTCCTTATTGGAAGTTTCGTCCTCGAAACTTAAGTCATCTCGATCTTCAAAGAGATATAGATATTTCTCTCGCGTCTTCCCTTCAGTTCCCAAGTGGCCTCTTTCTCCATATGGTTTGACCTTTGGACTTGACTTATGGAATGGTCCTTCATCTCAGTACTTGATCCTTTGAGTCCACGTTCCATATCGGAATTTCTTCATACTTCATAAGTTCATTCAAGTTTCCTTCGACAACTAAAGGTTCTGCTTCGAGAACCTGGTTCGAATCGGTAATGTATCTCCTAAGTTGTGATACGTGTAAAATATTATGAATTTGGGATAAGGTTGGAGCGAGCACTATTCTGATTCTGTTGGAACCGTCGGTGTTGAAAGTAACTCGCTTAGGGCAAAAGTTTGCTCCAAATTTCGTATTGAAGTCTGAGGCTGAAACACATAGCATATTCTCGAGGTATGAGTTCTCCTTTCAGTCTAACCATTGTTTTGTGGGTAATATATGACACTTAGAGTCACATGAGTACTTAACGTTTACCAAAAGCTCTCCCAAAGACGTGATACAAATCGTGGGCCTCTTGGAGTTGTCGAGAGTGACTTCCTACGTTCATTGGTTTATAGTTTCGATCGAGCTCTTACCTAATCGAACCGACATTCATATTTACAAGTTTTCTTCTATCGAGCTTTCGCTACACACTCTAATGAAGTTTATCTTAACTTTAAGAAAATGAATGAATGTGTTTTCTTTGTCAAACTGATCAATGATAGGAGTAAAGTCTTTTATAAAAAAAGTTGTTCAATACAATCCAAAAATTTCTCAAGGGGGTGTAAAGTGAATGATCAACTTTTTGTGAGTCGAACCGATCGAAACAATTGTTGAATACTACAAGAATTTGCAAGGATAACATACATTATTCTAGGATACAACCTCATGAAAGAAAGGAAATGATAATTCCAAGAAAATGGAAAAGAAGAAAAAGTTTGTAGGCTTGTTCATCAACTCAAAATAAGTTTTGCAAGATGATAGTCGAAAAGTAATTTTTTTTATATGAAGAAGATCAAGGTCATATCAAACTCAAGCAATCATGAAGTCTAAAAAATGAATAAATAAACAATTGAGTTGTCAAACTTTGATGAAGAACGATAACCACATTAACCAAGGAATAATTGGGTAATTATGAAACAAAACTTACTATGAAGATCCGAAGTACTAGAAATGATTGAACGATTGTTTCACAAGTAAGATATATTTCAAACGGTTCAAACTATTTAAAATAGATGAGGATATAAGAACAATTTCAGGGTGAATCAACAGTTGAATAAGTGTTTGAACAAATGAGACTATTTCAAAATTGACGAATGAAGCTCTATAGTGCAATAAATAGATTGAATAATTGTCCGGATAAAATCATATGATTCAAGTATTCTAGAAGAATTAAAAGTGAGCTTTCCCATTGAATACAATATTATATCAAAAGGGACAAAATAGAGGGCAAACGATATAATTGATGTTTAGGATTAAATAAATCAAGCGGGAAAATGTCCAAAGGGCGTGATGACATGCTAACCCATTATTCCAATGAAAGTTGAGTTCAAGGATATCAATAATGAATTTGAAGGAAGACAAATGAATTCATTGATCGAATAAATTTTATCGAATTTCAAAAGATTTATTGGACTGCGGAAAGTTGGTTTCTACTTTTCTTAATAAATTCTAAGTGACTAGTCTATTCTCATTTGAACCAAAATATTATAAGCTTGAGTAAGATGTTCCATCACTATATCCAAATTGAGAAATTGATATCTAATATCCTTATTAATTTTTAGAGATTAATATACTATCGAACCCAAAGTGTCACAATTTATACTCAAATTATGGAGATAATTATATCTTAAATTATGTGTCCCAAAAGTATAACATGATTTACTTAGGCTTTAAAGATCTCAATAAGAATAAGGAGGGCATGTCATCGACTATTCGAGTTAGCCCGAGATTTTACTCGAAATGAAGTTCCTCGAAATTGAGTGATTTGAGAATTAACATTCTTGAAGTTAGCCCAAGAATAAAAATTCAAGGAATTGGGTGTAATATATTGAAAATAATTGGATTGAGATCATCATGAGTTACAAAGAGGGATATAGTTTTTCAAAATAATAGTAGCAAGGGTTTAAAGTTGTTGTGTAGGAGCGTAATCGGTGAATAACACAATTCGAGATACGCCCGGAGAATAAATTAAAATTTATTAATTAAACTGAGAGGTTCACAACGAAATCCTAAACAAAAGATTCATCACTAAAATACCCAAGATATATTCCTTATTGTCCTTATGACATTGCATACTAGAAAATTAGTCTATTGCTTCTACGTCTCCTAAATCCCCTTCAACGTTTCCATTACTATAGGATTTTCCTCGGGATCATACTCTTCCAAAAGGAGATTGATGACAGATTGCTTGTAGTCGACTTCCTGTGCCAATTCGTTCCTCTCATTCGTGAGAGCTTGGATACGGGTCCACATGTTCTCACGATACTCATTGAACTCCTGCTCAAAGCGTTCCAACTGTTGGCACTTGTTATTGTGGACTCTCACAAGTGTTTTGTTGTCCTCGATTGCTTTTGTAAGTCGCTCTTCGGTACGATGATGGTGGTAGGTCATCCTTTGAGCCTTGTAACGAAAGTGATTGATTATCTCCAACACCTCGGTCTTGTCTCGCATCTCCTTGTCTTGGAATACTTTAAATTAGGTTATATCATGCTCCATATTTTGGATCAAATTGGTTTGAGCGTGAGTCATCGTAGCCTACGTCGTATTGAAAAAAAATATGCTCCGGTGGATGTGGAATCAATGGATGAGATTTCGTGGGTTAGAGTTCTTTGAGGAATATAATTTTTTTCTTCTTGAGTAAGATAATTTTTTTCTTAATCGGCTCAGGTCTAATCCGCGCATTAAAAAAAATTATCTAACAAAAAAAAACAAAACAATTTTTTTTTATAAAATAATAATGAATAGTGATTTACTATTCTTTACAATAGTAATAACTAGTAAATGTTACCCAACTTATTATATAGGTAATTTTGGCCAAATCCGTGAATAAAAAAAATATTATCTAACAAAAATAATAATAAATAGTGATTTACTATTCATTACAATAGTAAATGTTACCATACTTATTATATAGGTAACACACACACACATATATATATATATATATATATATATATATATATATATATATATATATATTAATGCTCGATATGCATACAGTGAAGAGAAAATATACATTCTTATTTCTGGAACGAAGAAAAATATTTATAACTAACTAACTCAAAATAAGCTACTGATTAACCTATTTATACATGTAAATGTAAAAAGCAAAGTAAGTACAAACCTGTTTTATAACTACGCTTTTTACAATTGTGCCACCAACACTCCCCTTCAAGCTTGGTGTACACCAAGCTTGGAAAGTAGATAATCATATTGATTCTTGCTCAATCCTTTGGTGTCTGGATCAACCCGTCCTTAATCTTGTCTCGAATTAAGTGGCAATCAATCTCAATGTGTTTGGTTCTCTCATGGCATATTTAATCTTGTCTCGAATTAAGTGGCAATCAATCTCAATGTGTTTGGTTCTCTCATGGCATATCGGGTTTGCAGCGATGTGCAACACAACCTGACTATCGCAATATAGCAACAATTGTTCTTGCATGTCGACACCCATGTCCTTCAATAAACCCACAATACATACAATCTCACAAGTTGTTGTCGCCATTTTCTTGTATTTCGCCTCAGCAGTAGAGCGAGATATGTACTACAACATGTTTCTTAATTTTTCACGCCACCAATGAATCCCTCAATTTAATACAGTATCCAATAAGAGAACGACAACTCATAGGACAAGCAGCCCAATCCGAATCACAAAAAGCAACCAAAGAAAGTTTGCTACAAGATGACAATAAGATTCCCAAACCAGGGGTGTATTTTAGGTATCTTAAAACTCGACAAGCAGCTTCCATATGTGAGCATTTCAGAATTGT
The DNA here is from genome assembly GCA_907163345.1 of Haberlea rhodopensis. Lineage (NCBI taxonomy): Eukaryota > Viridiplantae > Streptophyta > Magnoliopsida > Lamiales > Gesneriaceae > Haberlea > Haberlea rhodopensis. The sequence goes on from CAJQUN010000001.1 coordinate 16,387,436, forward strand.
GCATGAATTGATTAAGAAGCTGAACCACATAAAAAATATTGGGTCGCGTAATAGTAAGGTAAATCAAACGACCAATTATATTTGTCTTAGGTCGTGAAGTAGAGGATCAACCACTGAAGGAGACAAATTGTCTGATTTTCCAGCATCAAATTCAAGGGTAGTAAGTTTGATATTATGTTCGAATGGTGTATCACAAGGCTTAGCACCACTTAAGCCAGCTTCCTCAATTAAATCCAAGGCGTACTTGCGTTGATTCAAGTAGATGCCACTTTGAGATCTTGCCATTTCAATCCCCCAAAAATATTTCAAAGGACCAAGATCTTTAAGTTGAAGTTTGAAATGTAAAAAAGATTTCAAAACAGCAATAGCTAACTGATTATTTTCAGTGATCATAATATCGTCGATGTACACCAATAACAATGTAATTATATCTGAATCACGCCTAACAAACATTGAATGATCGTGCTTAGCTTGCGCATAACCAGCCTGTGCAAGAATGCCAGAAAACTTCACATGCCACTGACGTGAGGCTTGATTAAGCTCTATATGATTTGCGCAAAAGACAAACTTTATTCTCCTCATGAATTGGATAACCTGGAGGCATAAACATGAACACTTCCTCATCCAAATCACCATGAAGAAATGCATCACTGACATCCATTTGGTAGAGTGGCCAATTATTGATAGCCGCCAAGCTAAATAAGCAACGAAGAGTAACGATTTTAGCTGTGGGTGAAAATGTGTCGTGATAATCAATCCCAAATTGTTGTGTGAACCCTTTGGCAACAAGTCGAACCTTGAACTTATCCACAATACCATCAGGTCCTTTTGATCTTATAAACCCACTTGCATCCTATAGGCTTGGCATGAGGGGGCAACTCAAGGACATCCCATGTATAATTAGTTTCTAATGCTTTGAGTTCTAAATCGATGGTCGATCTGATATAGCTTCATGATAATAAGAAGGTTCTGAATCAGATGAAATAGAAGCCAAAAAATTCTGGTGTGAAGAAGAGAAGTGCGAATAAGAAAGATATGCAGAAAGAGGATAAGGACAATGAGATAGATTGGTATGTGGCAACATTCGACAAGCATAATTTTGTGCCCAATGAGGTGGTCTAGCGACTCGTGTAAACCTTTGCAATGGTTGAGATATAGGATGGGAAGGATAAATGTCCAGAGAAGCTTCAGGGGAAGTCAAAATCTCACTTTCAGATTTAGGTTATTTTAACATCCATCCACATGATGTAATAGTGAGTTTACTCGCAGAATTAGAGAATCTGAAGTTAAAGAAGCTTTGAACAAAATGAAAGCACGAAGAGCAGTTGGTCCTGATGGAATACCTATTGAAGTATTGAGATGTTTAGGACCGACGAGGATAAAATGGCTAACAGATCTATTTAACAACATTTGGAGGAGTAACAAAATTCCATTCATCCCTATCTATAAGAACAATGGTGACATTCAGAGTTGCACCAACTATCGTTGTATAAAATTCACGTGTCACACAATGAAGCTTTGTGAGAGGATAATTGAATGTAGTTTAAGGAGGGGGGTCAAGACATCGGAGAACCAATTTGGGTCCATGCTAGGACGGTCAACTACGGAAGATATCCATTTACTTCATCAACTTGTCGAGCACTATAATGAGATTAGTAAAGATCTGCATATGATTTTTATAGACTTGGAGAAGGCCTACGATAAAGTACCAATGGAGATATTATGGTGGGCTTTGATGAAAGAAAAAATTTCACAACAAGTATGTCAATATAATCAAGGACATGTACGACGAAGTAGCATCCAATGTGAGAACGTGCAGTGGGGGTAACAAGTGAGTTCTCGATCATTATTGGATTGCATCAAGGGTCTGCGTTGAGTCCTTTCATGTTCGCTCTAGTGATGGATGAGATAATAAAAGACATATAGACTAAATTCCCTTGGAACATACTTTTTGCTGACGATGTTGTGTTAATCGACGAGACAATGGTAGGAGTAAATGCCAAATTGGAGTTATGGAGAGAGACGTTGGAATCAAAGGATTTTAGAGTAAGTAAGTCTAAAACGGAATATATGGAGTGCAGATTTAGTGATCGTACCTTTTGGGATTACGGTGATGCAGCACTTGGTGGGCAAGAGGTATCGATGAGAAGCAAGTTTCGATACCTATGTTCAGTTATCCAAAAGGATGGAGAGATTGACAGTGACGTTAACCACATGATTCAGGCTGACTGGTTGAAATGGAGAAACGCCACCGGAGTTCAATGCGATCGTAATATCCAGCTGAAATTGAAGGGAAAGTTTTATAGAATCGTCGTTAGACCTGCAATGTTGTATGTGACGGAATGCTGGGCACCCAAGAGGAATCACATCCAAAAGAAGAGTGTGATAGAGATGTGTATGCTTCGTTGGATGTCGTGCAAGACCAGTAGAGATAAAATAAGGAACGAAGATATTCGAGCTGAAGTTCGTGTAGCTTGTCTAAAATAAAAGATGCAAGAAAGTCGCTTACGTTGGTTTGGTCATGTTCGACGTAGGCCCAGCAGTGCACCTGTGCGTCGAGTGGAGTCGATGGATTTCGGCCAGTTCACGAGAGCGAGAGGACGACCGAAGAAGACATGCCTCGAAGTTATACACAAAGACTTGGAGTGCAAGGGTATTACATAAGATATATTGACCGATATAAGCGTTTGGAGAAGACTGACGTATGTGTCCGAGCCGACTTGATTCTTCTTATTGTTCATGTAGCCTACCCCAATTCATTGGAATTAAAGACATAGTAGTTGTAATAATTTCACTCTTCCTTGTGGATTTGATTGAATAAGCGCTGGAGATATTTTTTTTATTTATATGCTTAAAAATTCAAATAAATAAGTGTTCTTATTTACACTTTTTAAAAATACAAATAGCTTTAAATTGGTTCCAACTCAGTATAGATATAGCTGTATTCTTTGTACGTTCTTCCACCATTTTTTTTTCTTTTTGCCTTTTCTATTTCATGTAATAAATAGGCTATCCAATATTGAGTCTGAGCTTAGAATATATGATAAATGAAAGTAAATTATATTTGAGTGTGATCAAGAACTTCTAAATTTGATTCACCCTTTTAACACATTGCAATCACCTCTTATTGTAGACCAGACAATCGAGACATTTCACCACCTGATCCCGACTTTATTTATCCGAACATCCTTAAATTAGACACTCCCATTTACATAACTAAAATAACAGCCTAGTACTCTTTATTTCTCCTCATTGAATTGGGTATACGACCACCTTACCAGTAGCCCGGTTGGTTTCCAGGTACGAGAAAGCTTCGTTAACCTTGTCGAAAGGGAAGGGTCCCTTAGGATCGAGTACTGGCTTCACCTTGCCACTCTCCAGATATGGATTCAGATGCTTCAAGTACTCTCCATTCGAAGTGACCACAAATCTGAAACCGGGTGGGGTGACAGCTCCGGTTAGGACAACTACACTCCCGCCTTCTTTCACTGCCTTCACTGCCCTGTCGCTTTGTCCTGTCATGTTAGAAATAGAAAAAGAATATAACTCATCAAGCCATCATGATCATATTTAAGACTGAATCGAGATTACGAACTCACCAACTGCATCGTAAACTACATCATATTTCTCGGACAGGTCTTCGAAGTTCTCTTTAGTGTAGTCAATAGTCAAGTCCGCACCCAAGCTTTTCAGAAATTCAAGTTTTGAAGTGCTGGAAACGGCAGCTATCTTTGATGCGCCAAATACATGTTTTGCCACCTGCGCAGAAATGTGCTAACGTTTAGTAGAACTTGTGAATTAATGATCCAACCAAGCAAAAATACTTTTACGCTTCAAGAAATAGGTACGATTCAAGATCATTTTTCAATATATTTGGAATAGTAAAGTTTATTTTAACATACGTAAGCTATACTGAAATCAGATACGGATATGATTCAGTAGGCTACGAATTGGAAATCACAACAAGACTCTCTTCCAACTTCAATTTTAAATGGACCTACAATTAAAAAGACAAGAACAAGTAGAGTTTTATCTTTTTTCTTTACCTGAATCGCAAGCGATCCAACGCCACCAGCTCCACCAAGAACAAGAATGGATTTACCCGCAGAAAAACCAGCCTTTAGAAGGCCTTCGTATGCCGTCTCAATTGCAAGAGGGAGACCTGCTGCCTCCACGAAATCAAGATTCTTAGGCTTCAGGGCCAATAATTTCTCCTCAACGGCAGTGTATTCAGCTAATGACCCGAACTGTTTTGGTCCATTCAGTGGTTTCTCATTGATGTTTCCGTACACTTCGTCCCCTTCCTTCAGATCCTTCACCTGACTTCCAACTTTAACCACTACGCCGGCAACATCATAGCCTGGAACCGTCTGTGCGCAAACAAAAGTCGAGAAACAGTTCAATGAAATGTTACATCAGTGCTATGTACTTGAAATTAAACTAGAACTGATGGCATAAAACTAACATATTTTTAAATTCTATCTGTAATGTTGTGTAAAAATTTAATCCGGGTCTCAACTTTCTAGAAGAATTACACAAAAAATATCACTGAATGCAGGTGAGAAGCAATTGCCTCTGCACACCAGCTACTGCTTTACTACCAATACAAAAATTAAAACAAACTCCAAAACAAAAAGACCGAAGCCAGATTTGACTGAATTATACCCAAAAATAGCATAGAGACAATGAACCAATATCAAACAAAAGGTACAAAATAAAAATTACAGGAAGAGGTGAATCGGTGGCCTGAAATTTCCCTAATCTCCTCTTGAAATCAACAGGATTAAGCGCAGCAGCAGCCACTTTAATCAGAACCTGATCTTCCTTCACCTCAGGCACGGCCACATTCGACTCAAATTTCAACACATCAACACCGCCATACTCACTGTATGTCCAGGCCTTCATTTCAGAGGGAATTGAAGAAGCAGTAGTAGTTGAGGTTTCTGCAGACGGAGAAGCTGCAAGTATTCCGAGGTTTCGAGAAGCAACAATGGGTTTTTGGAGGGAATTGGTTGGTTTTGTGAAGCCTTTAATGCTTATTTGGGAGGTTAAAAATGGAAATGGGTGTTTGCTTAATGAAGAACGGATGGGTGTTCTCCATTGGAAAGTGGCTGAAGAGAGTATTGAATGCATGGTTTCGGTGTTTTTAGAGCTTATCAACTTGGTGGGGAGGCTTCTTTATGTGTGACTGTGGCGTGCAAAGGGTGGATTAAATTATTTTTTTTTCAAAAAAAATAAAAATAAAAAGTGGATAAAAAGTTGAAAAATCGAGCAAAATTGAATACAAAAAAATAAAATTTTATTTATTTTGAAGTTTTTACTCGAACCACATAGATCGATTGAGCACCTTTCAAGCCACTCATATTACTAAACTTTTGGTCGGTCAGTTCTGGGTTCAATGTGTTTGGACATAATTTAAAATCATGTGGATATTTTTCTGTCGATGAAGACTTTAGATTGATCAAGATCCTGCAGAATTGTCATTGTTAGGTGGATGTCCATCTTGATATCGCCGTGTGTATCTGTAAATTCAATACCAACACAAATACACAAATATGCAAATATGACAGTAATGTCCAAAAGGATATAGAGTCGGCTCAAATCTGATGTTTTCCCCAATCTACCCGAGAATCCAAGATAAAGGTCGTAAGGTGTTGACAACACCCCAACACCAAATTTCTGCCGGAAGCACAAAGCAACACGGCAAGAAACCACACATCCAACACCCTCGGACAAAATCACACGAACGCACCACCCCACGTCGTCGCCGAACCCACCGGAGCACACAGCAACCGGACGACGCAGCACCAGCCACGCCTATGCTAACCACCCAACGCACCACCGAGAATCTACACCGTAGCACAAAGCAAACGAGCAAGCCACAACTCGGACAACAAAACTCATCGTTCAACCCAATGAGAAAGCTTTGACACAAACACTGCCTTGAATCACAAAGAAGATAGGGCAGCCGAAATGAGCGAGAGTTCAAGAGTGAAAGGCGCACACACAGAGAGTTTCAGAAAAATGAAGAAGGCGCACATTTTTGTTCTAAGATGAGGGCTTCATTCAGTTATCATATTAGGAAATGATAAGGGGGTTAATTGACTAACTATTTTTTTCCCAAAGAAGTTTAGTAGAAGTAAGTTTACCAAAATGATTCAAGATATATGTTAACTGGAAATAGGAACATTGATGATTATACTTGTCACGCCCCGAGACCGGGGTCAATAACACCGGCATTGATTTCCATTACAACTAGGAAACCAATAAGCCTCGTAATATCATAACGACTGAAAACCAGTCTTTTTCCATAAATAAAGAAATAATTGTCTTTACAACTGAATTAAAAACACGAAACTAAAACTTAACAACTGAATAAATAAAATTGTCTTAAAACTTGGAAAACTTTAAAACGTAAAAGATCTTGATCTACGCAGCGGACTTGATTTCACCAACCCCAAAATTGGTGCTCTTCTTCTTGCTCTAATTCTTCTTCGGCTTTATCTGGGGATGTAGAGTAAGGGGTTGAGTGCTTTGGAAAACACTCAGCAAGTGGGGGACAATCGATATCATACATATACATAATTTTCATAAACTTGTATCATAAAACTTGCATAAACCGATATGAATGTATCTTAACATACTTGGTTGCCCTTGCGAGCCATGACATAACATATCGTTTCATAATTTTCATATACTTAAGCACAGTAAAGCATTCTACTCTCTTCTTGGTACTGATATCAGTCTCTAGACTTAACCCTCCTAGAGATGAGGTCATAACATCGGCTAACCCACGAATAAAGGGTCTGGATAATCCAGAAACAACGGATTACCACCGTATAAGGTTCTTTTAGCGGTTACATCCCACCGCATCAGGGTCATGGGGATCCAAATCCAATTAGATTTCGAGTTTAGCGTGCTTACAAAATAATACTTTCATAATTTCAACATAATACATATCGATTGGAATTTCAAAACATACTTATATGATTTTAGAAAACGAAACGAATATTTATAGCAAAAGCCCACTTACAGTGCTTGGTTACTTGCTTGATTGATCGAGGTATAAAGCAAATGGATTTCCAATCTTCCTTGGCTTGCTAGCAGCACAAACAGGATGCTAAAACTCGATTAAATTCTGGAAACTTTCGAACTAATTGCTACGGTATCCGGGTGGTTTAAGTTGCTGGAAACTTGGCCAAAACCTCTCGGTTTAGTTCATGAAACTTGCTGGAAACAGGAGAGAATTTGGACAGATTGTATTCAAGCTTGGTGGTACAAACGGAGGCAGTACACAGCTCGATCTTTCGGTGATGATTGTGGTTGGAAATCTCGATGGAATAGGTGCTGTCAAGTTTCTGGAAAACCGACGGTGATTGGGGCTGAAAACTCGAAGGCTTTCTTGCTGGAATTCTCGAAGGATTAAGGACTGATTTGTATCTGAACTTTGGTGGCTTTCGGTTATAGGAATATCGAAGAGTGATGCTTAAACGTTTCTGAAAAATCCGATGAACAAAATCTGCACAGATTCTGGAAGAACTTGTACAGATTTCTTAAAGCTTTTCGCTACAGGTTGTTAAGGTGAAGAGATTCAGATTTTTAAGGTTCCAACTCTTCGAAAATTCTGGACAGAATGGAGCTGAAACTTTCGGCTATTGATTCTGATTTTCGAAGGAAGATTGGTGGGTGAAAGTGATGCTGAAACCTTGCTTTTATAGGTGCATAAATTTGATACCCAAAGATGGAAGGACTCTTGGATGGATAGGTGCAAATTTGGTGACTCTCAAATGGTAAAGGACTCTTGGATTGATAGGCGTAAAGGTGGAGTTGTCGCTGGTTTTGGTCGATCCAATCTGCTGAAATTCAATTAATAAGGAAGGAGTTTGATTTGGTTAGGGACTCCTTGATGCATTGAAACTCTATGCTAGAGTTTAGAAATATTTAAACTCTTTTAAATCAGATTTTGGTTAACTAAAATCCGGGTTTTTACAATACTCCTATTATGCTTTTAAATGCTATTCCTGAGACATATAGTTATGTCAAATCTGTTATTAAGTATGGTAGAGATTCTATTACGCTTGACACTGTGATTAATGGTCTTAAGAGTAAATAATTAGATTGAAGAGTAAATAATTAGATTGAAAGGTGAACAAAGATAGTAAGCAAAATTCAGGTGAAATTATGCATGTTAAAGGTATGTCTCAACATATGTATAACACCAATCATAATTCTGATCTTGGTTATGATCAGAATAATGGTAAGAACAAGGGGAAAAGCAATACTAGGTCTAAGTCTAGGCCTAAAAACAGAAGGTGTTTTAACTGTGGTGAACCTAATCACTTTATTAAAGACTGTCCTAAAAAGAAAAATCAGAAACAAAATGATAACAACCAATCGTATAAACAAGTGAATCATGCTTCTTCATCTGGTGAAAACTCGGGTGATATCTTTATGGTGCTTGATTATGTGATTCTGTTAATTCTGTGCATTCATCTACTATGTGTGAAAATGAATGGCTAATTGATTCTGGTTGCTCTTATCACATTCACCACTTAGAAATTTGTTTTATCAGAGCCAATGTTGCGTGTTTGATTCCCATGAGTTGCAGAGAGTGCAATTGTTGGGGGAGGGGTTGTTGAGGTTCAACAATTGCCTATGCTTTGTGATCGATCGAACACATTGCGCTTGTGCCAGTGTATGGTTGAAAAGATTGATGTTGCACCATTACCCTTAACTATAGTTATTGGTAAAGCGGTAAGTGCTCGATCCTAAAGTCATAAAATCATTTTTAAAGCTCATTCTAACTTTAACCACAATTAGTAATTTTTAAGATAAGTTTTCATTATTCTAAAAACGTACTATTATTCTAACAGTATTGATGTGATATTAAATTATCTGTGTTCGGATAGAGTATGTGTGACAGGAAATTAATAAGAGACACCAAAAATTGTTTACGTGAAAAACCCTCAAGAATAAAGGAAAAACCACGGAACCTTGTCAAGTATAAACTCTTCACTATAAATATTGATCTGTTACAGGACTTTGACACGAAATATGAATAACAAATGTTTAAACAAGAATACTAGAAAGAATACAGGAAAAGACCGAACAAACTTTGATATGCTCTTTTTGGAGTCTTTTTTTGGCTCAAAAGTTCAACCTCTTACCATGAAACCATATGTGTGTATTTATAGTGTTAATCCCGGTGAGTGGCATGCGAGAAACCCGTAACATGATCTCCATCGATCACGGCGTCATGGGTTCAAAACGTGTCCGAGAACTCCGCGTACGCACGTTCGTACGCACCCGTTAATTTGTCAGTTATGTACGGGTATTCCGCTGTAGTTTGACCAAAAAATCGAGCAGGGTTTAATAGTGTTCGGATACCTTGTGCTCGGAGTTCTGACCTTGAGATATTTCTGTACGGTACTTGTGGGAGATTTTACCCTTGGAAATGGATTCATCATATGACATCAAATACTATAACAAAATACAATCATTTAATTATTTTATTTATCATTAAAATATCAATCATCAGATATTATTCTGTTTTTTTCTTGAAGTAAAATCAAACGGCACTTAATTTAACCAAAAAAAAAAATATTCAAGATTGAAGACATAATCTTGAATCGAATGAGTTACTTTCAAGTCTGTACGTTTTGCATGTAAAGTATATAACTGATACGATGAGAAGTGTGGCAAGACCATGTATCAAGTCAAACACTAGAGTTTTGTTCAAATTATAATTAGAGTTATTTAGTCAAGCAAACTACTTGATGTTAAGAGATAATATTGAGTTAAATTAATGAGATAATATCGAATTATATTATCAAAATCCTTTAGATATTAAGATGTGACTAAAACACAGAAGTAGTAGGATACTAGGACTCTTGAAGTTCACACTTCATAATATCAGAGTAAACTTATGTCATAAAGACTAGAAAATATCTCACCAAAATACACAATTTTGGAAACACACACTAGCACACACTAAAAGGAGTGCAATTTTCAGCAAGAAAAGGAGAGGAGATTCGTCGCGTTTTTGCTACCCAAACTTGTTGAAACATGCAAGAATCTTTTATGGTCTTTGTAAGTGGGCTTTTGTTATATATTCGTTTCGTTTTCTAAAAATCATATGTAGGTTTTGAAACTTCAATCGATTATGTGAATAATGTTGAAACCATGATGTTCTGATGAAAATTATATTTTTTTAAGCAATCTAAATTTCGAAATCTGATTGGAATGAATTTATTTGTTGCCCTGACGCGATGAGATTATAATCGCTTATATGACCTGATACGGTGGTTAACTGTTGTTCTGGGAAGTCCAGACCCTTTATTCGTGGGTGAGACGATGTTATGACCTCATCTCTAGGAGGGTTAAGTCTAGATACTGATATCAGTACCAAGAAGAAATTAGATGATTTATTGTGCTTAACGTATATGAAAAATACAGCTGATATGATATGTTATGGCTAGATGGGAGCAATTATGATAATTTATGGCTCGATGGGAGCAATTATGTTAAGATGCATTCATATCAGTTTATGTTCGACTATGAGATATGTTTTGGAAAAAATTATGAATATGTATTACATTGTCACATCGATTGGCCCCCACTTGCTGAGTGTTTTCCAAAACGCTCACCCCTTACATATACTCCCCCAGATAAAAGCGAATAAGAAATCGAAGAAGAAGATCAAATCAGTTTTGGAGATAATGATTTAGTTGATGTTGTTCAAGATGCTGCTGCCATTGATTTATGAAGCTTCTGCTGATATTCGTAAGAAATATTTATTTTATGGAATAATAGACTGTGGACGCAAGACTACGATTTCTAGCCCAATAACTTTTTAGCCACAGTTAAAAGAATCGTGTTTATTAATTGTTCAAAAAAAAAAGTAAAACAAAACCAAAGCACTGTTGGATTTGGAGGGATTTCTCGACATGCTGGAGACATGGTGCTCGCCATTCTTGCATCCAACCTAGATTGATTCGTTGGCACCCTCCTGAACTGAGAACCATTAAGATTAATGTGGATGCAGCGGTTCACCCTGTTCTGCCTTGTTTTGTTGTTGGTATAGTTGGGAGGGACCCAAATGGAACTGTTCTGTTTGCCAAGATCTTCTGCATTAAAGGTATTCTATCTCCTTATCTAGCGGAGATGCGGGTCGTTCATGGAGTATTGGCTACATCCCGTTTTATCTCACAACCATGGATCGTGGAATCGGACGCAGAAGGCTGTTGTTACGGCTATTACTCACTGTACACCGTATGCTCAAGAAGCTCCAATTGTAGCAGCAGTCGTAATATTGTTCGCAGTATTATGGATCATCTGTGTAACATAGCAGGCGTGTGTAACATATCATCTTTAGAAGGCCTTCGTATGCCGTCTCAATTGCAAGAGGGAGACCTGCTGCCTCCACGAAATCAAGATTCTTAGGCTTCAGGGCCAATAATTTCTCCTCAACGGCAGTGTATTCAGCTAATGACCCGAACTGTTTTGGTCCATTCAGTGGTTTCTCATTGATGTTTCCGTACACTTCGTCCCCTTCCTTCAGATCCTTCACCTGACTTCCAACTTTAACCACTACGCCGGCAACATCATAGCCTGGAACCGTCTGTGCGCAAACAAAAGTCGAGAAACAGTTCAATGAAATGTTACATCAGTGCTATGTACTTGAAATTAAACTAGAACTGATGGCATAAAACTAACATATTTTTAAATTCTATCTGTAATGTTGTATAAAAATTTAATCCGGGTCTCAACTTTCTAGAAGAATTACACAAAAAATATCACTGAATGCAGGTGAGAAGCAATTGCCTCTGCACACCAGCTACTGCTTTACTACCAATACAAAAATTAAAACAAACTCCAAAACAAAAAGACCGAAGCCAGATTTGACTGAATTATACCCAAAAATAGCATAGAGACAATGAACCAATATCAAACAAAAGGTACAAAATAAAAATTACAGGAAGAGGTGAATCGGTGGCCTGAAATTTCCCTAATCTCCTCTTGAAATCAACAGGATTAAGCGCAGCAGCAGCCACTTTAATCAGAACCTGATCTTCCTTCACCTCAGGCACGGCCACATTCGACTCAAATTTCAACACATCAACACCGCCATACTCACTGTATGTCCAGGCCTTCATTTCAGAGGGAATTGAAGAAGCAGTAGTAGTTGAGGTTTCTGCAGACGGAGAAGCTGCAAGTATTCCGAGGTTTCGAGAAGCAACAATGGGTTTTTGGAGGGAATTGGTTGGTTTTGTGAAGCCTTTAATGCTTATTTGGGAGGTTAAAAATGGAAATGGGTGTTTGCTTAATGAAGAACGGATGGGTGTTCTCCATTGGAAAGTGGCTGAAGAGAGTATTGAATGCATGGTTTCGGTGTTTTTAGAGCTTATCAACTTGGTGGGGAGGCTTCTTTATGTGTGACTGTGGCGTGCAAAGGGTGGATTAAATTATTTTTTTTTCAAAAAAAATAAAAATAAAAAGTGGATAAAAAGTTGAAAAATCGAGCAAAATTGAATACAAAAAAATAAAATTTTATTTATTTTGAAGTTTTTACTCGAACCACATAGATCGATTGAGCACCTTTCAAGCCACTCATATTACTAAACTTTTGGTCGGTCAGTTCTGGGTTCAATGTGTTTGGACATAATTTAAAATCATGTGGATATTTTTCTGTCGATGAAGACTTTAGATTGATCAAGATCCTGCAGAATTGTCATTGTTAGGTGGATGTCCATCTTGATATCGCCGTGTGTATCTGTAAATTCAATACCAACACAAATACACAAATATGCAAATATGACAGTAATGTCCAAAAGGATATAGAGTCGGCTCAAATCTGATGTTTTCCCCAATCTACCCGAGAATCCAAGATAAAGGTCGTAAGGTGTTGACAACACCCCAACACCAAATTTCTGCCGGAAGCACAAAGCAACACGGCAAGAAACCACACATCCAACACCCTCGGACAAAATCACACGAACGCACCACCCCACGTCGTCGCCGAACCCACCGGAGCACACAGCAACCGGACGACGCAGCACCAGCCACGCCTATGCTAACCACCCAACGCACCACCGAGAATCTACACCGTAGCACAAAGCAAACGAGCAAGCCACAACTCGGACAACAAAACTCATCGTTCAACCCAATGAGAAAGCTTTGACACAAACACTGCCTTGAATCACAAAGAAGATAGGGCAGCCGAAATGAGCGAGAGTTCAAGAGTGAAAGGCGCACACACAGAGAGTTTCAGAAAAATGAAGAAGGCGCACATTTTTGTTCTAAGATGAGGGCTTCATTCAGTTATCATATTAGGAAATGATAAGGGGGTTAATTGACTAACTATTTTTTTCCCAAAGAAGTTTAGTAGAAGTAAGTTTACCAAAATGATTCAAGATATTAAGTTAACTGGAAATAGGAACATTGATGATTATACTTGTCACGCCCCGAGAACGGGGTCAATAACACCGGCATTGATTTCCATTACAACTAGGAAACCAATAAGCCTCGTAATATCATAACGACTGAAAACCAGTCTTTTTCCATAAATAAAGAAATAATTGTCTTTACAACTGAATTAAAAACACGAAACTAAAACTTAACAACTGAATAAATAAAATTGTCTTAAAACTTGGAAAACTTTAAAACGTAAAAGATCTTGATCTACGCAGCGGACTTGATTTCACCAACCCCAAAATTGGTGCTCTTCTTCTTGCTCTAATTCTTCTTCGGCTTTATCTGGGGATGTAGAGTAAGGGGTTGAGTGCTTTGGAAAACACTCAGCAAGTGGGGGACAATCGATATCATACATATACATAATTTTCATAAACTTGTATCATAAAACTTGCATAAACCGACATGAATGTATCTTAACATACTTGGTTGCCCTTGCGAGCCATGACATAACATATCGTTTCATAATTTTCATATACTTAAGCACAGTAAAGCATTCTACTCTCTTCTTGGTACTGATATCAGTCTCTAGACTTAACCCTCCTAGAGATGAGGTCATAACATCGGCTAACCCACGAATAAAGGGTCTGGATAATCCAGAAACAACGGATTACCACCGTATAAGGTTCTTTTAGCGGTTACATCCCACCGCATCAGGGTCATGGGGATCCAAATCCAATTAGATTTCGAGTTTAGCGTGCTTACAAAATAATACTTTCATAATTTCAACATAATACATATCGATTGGAATTTCAAAACATACTTATATGATTTTAGAAAACGAAACGAATATTTATAGCAAAAGCCCACTTACAGTGCTTGGTTACTTGCTTGATTGATCGAGGTATAAAGCGAATGGATTTCCAATCTTCCTTGGCTTGCTAGCAGCACAAACAGGATGCTAAAACTCGATTAAATTCTGGAAACTTTCGAACTAATTGCTACGGTATCCGGGTGGTTTAAGTTGCTGGAAACTTGGCCAAAACCTCTCGGTTTTAGTTCATGAAACTTGCTGGAAACAGGAGAGAATTTGGACAGATTGTATTCAAGCTTGGTGGTACAAACGGAGGCAGTACACAGCTCGATCTTTCGGTGATGATTGTGGTTGGAAATCTCGATGGAATAGGTGCTGTCAAGTTTCTGGAAAACCGACGGTGATTGGGGCTGAAAACTCGAAGGCTTTCTTGCTGGAATTCTCGAAGGATTAAGGACTGATTTGTATCTGAACTTTGGTGGCTTTCGGTTATAGGAATATCGAAGAGTGATGCTTAAACGTTTCTGAAAAATCCGATGAACAAAATCTGCACAGATTCTGGAAGAACTTGTACAGATTTCTTAAAGCTTTTCGCTACAGGTTGTTAAGGTGAAGAGATTCAGATTTTTAAGGTTCCAACTCTTCGAAAATTCTGGACAGAATGGAGCTGAAACTTTCGGCTATTGATTCTGATTTTCGAAGGAAGATTGGTGGGTGAAAGTGATGCTGAAACCTTGCTTTTATAGGTACATAAATTTGATACCCAAAGATGGAAGGACTCTTGGATGGATAGGTGCAAATTTGGTGACTCTCAAATGGTAAAGGACTCTTGGATTGATAGGCGTAAAGGTGGAGTTGTCGCTGGTTTTGGTCGATCCAATCTGCTGAAATTCAATTAATAAGGAAGGAGTTTGATTTGGTTAGGGACTCCTTGATGCATTGAAACTCTATGCTAGAGTTTAGAAATATTTAAACTCTTTTAAATCAGATTTTGGTTAACTAAAATCCGGGTTTTTACATCCCTCCCTCCTTATTGAAAGTTTCGTCCTCGAAACTCGAGTCAACTTGATTTAGGAAAAGATAGGGATATTTCTCCCGCATTGATTCTTCCATTTCCCAAGTAGCTTCTCTTTCCGTATGGTTTGACCATTGGACTTTGACATATGGAATTGTTCTTCGTCTCAGAACTTGGTCCTTAGTATCCAGAATACGGATTGGGATTTCTTCGTATTTCAATGACTCATCCAAGTTCCCTTGAGTTACTAGGGGTTCTGCTTCAAGTACATGACTTGGGTCGGCAATGTACTTCCTTAGTTGTGATACGTGGAAGACATTGTGAATTCTCGACAGATTTGGCGGTAGTGCTATTTTATATGCTAGCGTTCCCACCTTTTCTAAAACTTCAAATGGTCCCACGTATCTTGGATTCAACTTTCCCCTTTTGTCGAATCTGATTACCCCTTTCATTGGTGAAATCTTTACATAGACTTTCTCACCAATCTCTATATCCACGGGTCTCCTTTTTAGATCAGCCCAACTTTTCTGTCGGTCCTGGGCTGTCTTAAGTCTATCTCTGATAATGGCTATCTTGTCAGTAGTAGCTTGTACTAACTCCGGTCCGGTGATAGCTCTTTCTCCTACTTCATCCCAGTACAAGGGTGATCGGCATTTGCGCCCATAGAGTGCTTCATATGGCGCCAACCCAATGCTACTATGATAGCTATTATTGTAAGCAAACTCGACTAGAGGTAATAGTTCGCTCCAATTTGCAGTAAAATCTAATACACAAGCTCTTAGCATGTCTTCGAGGGTTTGGATAGTCCTCTCTGTCTGGCCATCGGTTTGCGGGTGATAGGCCGTGCTAAGAGTCACTTTACTTCCCATAGCTTGCTGAAAGCTTTTCCAGAAACGCGACACGAATCTAGGATCTCTGTCGGATAGGATGCTCACTGGGACTCCATGCAATCTCACTATATTGTCCATATATAGTGTTGCCAACTTATCCAAGTTGTAGTTCATGCGGACTGGTAGGAAGTGTGCTGACTTGGTTAGTCTGTCAACGATTACCCATATTCCGTCATGGCTCTGCTTTGACTTTGGTAGTCCCACGACGAAATCCATGGAGATGTGATCCCATTTCCATTCAGGGATTTCCAGAGGTTGAAGAAGTCCTCCGGGTCTTTGATGTTCAGCTTTGACTTGTTGACATACCAAGCATCGGGCAACAAATTCAGCTACATCCTTTTTCATTGCGTTCCACCAAAAACTTTCCTTCAGGTCCTTGTACATCTTTGTACTCCCAGGGTGGACTGAAAACTTTGACTTGTGCGCTTCAGACATTACTTCTTGTCTTATGTTGTTCACATCTGGCACGCATAATCGTCCTTTCATCCACAAAATTCCCTTGTTATCGATCTCAAAGTCAGTAATTTCCTTCTCCCTGACTTGTTCTTTTAGCTTGGTTAGGCTCTGATCTTGATCTTGGCTTAGCTTGATGGTCTCTCGAAGACAAGGTTGAGCTGAGACCGTAGCTAAGATTATTTTCCCTTTGCCTTTCCGGCTCAAAGCATCTGCTACTTTGTTTGCCTTGCCGGTGTGATAGCTAATAGTGAGATCGTAGTCTTTTAGAAGTTTGATCCATCGTCTCTGCCTCATGTTGAGTTCCTTTTGAGTGAACAAGTACTTGAGGCTTTGATGGTCCGTGAACACTTCGCACTTGGCGCCATACAGATAGTGTCTCCAAATCTTCAAGGCGAACACTACTGCGGCTAACTCGAGGTCATGCGTAGGGTAGTTTTGCTCATGGGGCTTGAGTTGTCTTGAAGCATAAGCGATCACTCTTCCTTCCTGCATGAGTACACATCCTAGTCCTTCTTTAGATGCATCACTATAAATAGTGAAACTCATGTCTTCAGTTGGTAATACCAGTACCGGTGCAGATGAGAGCTTTTCCTTTAAAGTCTCAAAGCTCTTCTCACATTCTTCACTCCATATGAACTTTGCGTTCTTTTGTGTGAGCCTGGTAAGAGGTACTGCTATTGACGAAAATCCTTCGACAAACTTCCGGTAGTAACCAGCTAATCCCAAGAAGCTTCGGATTTCGGTCACTGTCGTTGGCCTATGCCAATCCAAAACTGCCTCTACCTTTTTAGGATCCACTGACACGCCTTCTTTTGATATGATGTGTCCTAAGAAAGATACGCTTTCTAGCCAAAATTCACATTTATTAAATTTGGCATAGAGCTCCTTCTCTCTCAATGTCTGTAGAGTGAGGCGAAGATGTTGTTCGTGTTCCTCATTGCTCGACGAGTAAATGAGTATGTCGTCGATGAACACTACTACAAAGTCATCCAGGAATGGCTTGAATACACGATTCATTAAATCCATGAATACGGCTGGCGCGTTTGTTAAGCCAAATGGCATCACCGTGAACTCGTAATGGCCATACCGTGTTCTAAATGCGGTTTTCGGCACGTCTTCTGCTTTAATCTTTAGCTGGTGATAGCCTGTCCTTAAATCGAGCTTGGAAAATACTTTAGCGCCTTTGAGTTGATCGAACAGGTCATCTATCCTTGGAAGAGGGTACTTGTTCTTGATTGTGATCTTATTCAGCTCTCTGTAGTCGATGCACAATCTCATGCTCCCGTCTTTCTTCTTCACAAACAACACTGGAGCTCCCCATGGGGATACACTTGGTCTGATTTGTCTCTTGTCCAATAACTCCTGCAGTTGTTCCTTAAGTTCCTTCAGTTCGGCCGGAGCCATTCGGTATGGTGCCTTTGAGACTGGTGCAGCGCCTGGCACCAAGTTGATTTCAAACTCCAATTCTCGGTTTGGAACAGAACCGGGCAGTTCTTCAGGAAAGACATCCGGAAATTCTTGTACAACGGCTATGTCTTCTATCCTGGGTCCATCTTCCTCTTTTACTTCGCTTATTGTTGCTAGGTATACTTCTTCACCGTTCTTCACGGCTTTCCACGTTTGTGCTGCTGACAGAAGGAATTTTTGTTCCTTAGTTTTGCCGTGGTATACGATCTCTCCCTCGTCTGGAGTTCGTAGTTTAACATTCTTGTTGCGGCAGTCCACTACTCCATGGTGTTTAGATAGCCAGTCCATTCCCAGTATAACATCGAAATCCACCATGTTGAGTTGAATTAACTCAGCATTAAACATCCTTTCATTAATACTGAGATTACAATCTTGGTGTATACTATGTGCTATTAGGGTTTTATTGGCTGGTGTTGCTACATTGTATGGTTCACTAAGCAATTCCGGTTTAAGAGCTAGTTTCTTAGCAAACCTCTTAGATATAAACGAATGCGTGGCACCACAAGCAAACAATGTATAAGCAGGTAATTCGTTTAATAAAATGGTACCTGTCACGACGTCGTTTGCGTCCTCTGCCTCCTCATGTGATATGGCAAAGACACGGGCATTCGGATTGTTCTCCCTTGGTTTGTTCGGAGGCCCGCCATTTCTTGCAATTGTCCCCTTTACATCAGGTTCGGGACATTCGGCAATCCTGTGTCCTAATTTTCCACATCGAAAACATGCTCCTTTTCCCTTAAGGCATTCTCCCGGATGGTTGTAGCCACAGTTGGAACATTTTGGGTACCTCTGTTGGGTTGGCCCTATCGTTGGTCCTTTTCGCTGATTACTGGACGGGTTAGGCCTCTTGAAGTTTTGACCATTAGAGGTATGCTGACTAATGGAGGGTCGTTTGCGCTTAAATTCTTCCTTGCGACGCTTTATGTATGCTTCAGCCCTGATGGCTGCTCCCATTAGATCTCCAAAATTTGCGGTTTCGAAAATCGCAAGGGTGGATTGGATACGACTGTTCAGTCCAATCCTGAAGCGATGTAGCTTTAGGGACTCGTCTGCCATTATGCTTGGCGCATATGTTCCCAGCGAGTTGAACTTCGCGGTATATTCTACCACTGTCATGTCTGGCGTCTGCGTCAAGTGCTCAAACTCTCGCAGTTTCTGATTTTTCGATTTTCGAATTTTTTTTTTTTTAATCTGAAATTAGGGTTCATAACTCGAAATTAGGGTCTCGAAATTATCCATAATCGATGCTTGAAATCCAAAATTGACAGAGGCCTATCGATCGTCTTGCTTGGAAGATCATACTGTAATTTTTAATTTCAAAACGATCGAGCGATGATCTGAAAATCGAGAAACGAACAAAATTTGGGGATTAGGGTTCTTAGATTTCGAATGCGAAATTTACAGAGCAAACGGAATCCGATCGATCTGAAATTTTGGCAGAAGGATCGACTAGAAGAGACGCTTCGATTGGTATTCTCGTCGACGGCTATCGTGGCGGCAGGCGGCGGCGACGACTTGAAGCTAGGGTTTCGAATTTTCGAAATAAAATAATTTTTTTTTTTAAAAAAATTTCTTAGGAACAGAAAAATCGTTATTCACGTGATCAATCAGATTGAACTTCTGATTATCGTAATTATCGTGAATCGATCTTTTCCCAACTGGATTATGGAACCTGGCTAGCTCTGATACCACTAAAATGTCACGCCCCGAGACCGGGGTCAATAACACCGGCATTAATTTCCATTACAACTAGGAAACCAATAAGCCTCGTAATATCATAACGACTGAAAACCAGTCTTTTTCCATAAATAAAGAAATCATTGTCTTTACAACTGAATTAAAAACACGAAACTAAAACTTAACAACTGAATAAATAAAATTGTCTTAAAACTTGGAAAACTTTAAAACGTAAAAGATCTTGATCTACGCAGCGGACTTGATTTCACCAACCCCAAAATTGGTGCTCTTCTTCTTGCTCTAATTCTTCTTCGGCTTTATCTGGGGATGTAGAGTAAGGGGTTGAGTGCTTTGGAAAACACTCAGCAAGTAGGGGACAATCGATATCATACATATACATAATTTTCATAAACTTGTATCATAAAACTTGCATAAACCGATATGAATGTATCTTAACATACTTGGTTGCCCTTGCGAGCCATGACATAACATATCGTTTCATAATTTTCATATACTTAAGCACAGTAAAGCATTCTACTCTCTTCTTGGTACTGATACCAGTCTCTAGACTTAACCCTCCTAGAGATGAGGTCATAACATCGGCTAACCCACGAATAAAGGGTCTGGATAATCCAGAAACAACGGATTACCACCGTATAAGGTTCTTTTAGCGGTTACATCCCACCGCATCAGGGTCATGGGGATCCAAATCCAATTAGATTTCGAGTTTAGCGTGCTTACAAAATAATACTTTCATAATTTCAACATAATACATATCGATTGGAATTTCAAAACATACTTATATGATTTTAGAAAACGAAACGAATATTTATAGCAAAAGCCCACTTACAGTGCTTGGTTACTTGCTTGATTGATCGAGGTATAAAGCGAATGGATTTCCAATCTTCCTTGGCTTGCTAGCAGCACAAACAGGATGCTAAAACTCGATTAAATTCTGGAAACTTTCGAACTAATTGCTACGGTATCCGGGTGGTTTAAGTTGCTGGAAACTTGGCCAAAACCTCTCGGTTTTAGTTCATGAAACTTGCTGGAAACAGGAGAGAATTTGGACAGATTGTATTCAAGCTTGGTGGTACAAACGGAGGCAGTACACAGCTCGATCTTTCGGTGATGATTGTGGTTGGAAATCTCGATGGAATAGGTGCTGTCAAGTTTCTGGAAAACCGACGGTGATTGGGGCTGAAAACTCGAAGGCTTTCTTGCTGGAATTCTCGAAGGATTAAGGACTGATTTGTATCTGAACTTTGGTGGCTTTCGGTTATAGGAATATCGAAGAGTGATGCTTAAACGTTTCTGAAAAATCCGATGAACAAAATCTGCACAGATTCTGGAAGAACTTGTACAGATTTCTTAAAGCTTTTCGCTACAGGTTGTTAAGGTGAAGAGATTCAGATTTTTAAGGTTCCAACTCTTCGAAAATTCTGGACAGAATGGAGCTGAAACTTTCGGCTATTGATTCTGATTTTCGAAGGAAGATTGGTGGGTGAAAGTGATGCTGAAACCTTGCTTTTATAGGTGCATAAATTTGATACCCAAAGATGGAAGGACTCTTGGATGGATAGGTGCAAATTTGGTGACTCTCAAATGGTAAAGGACTCTTGGATTGATAGGCGTAAAGGTGGAGTTGTCGCTGGTTTTGGTCGATCCAATCTGCTGAAATTCAATTAATAAGGAAGGAGTTTGATTTGGTTAGGGACTCCTTGATGCATTGAAACTCTATGCTAGAGTTTAGAAATATTTAAACTCTTTTAAATCAGATTTTGGTTAACTAAAATCCGGGTTTTTACAATACTCCTATTATGCTTTTAAATGCTATTCCTGAGACATATAGTTATGTCAAATCTGTTATTAAGTATGGTAGAGATTCTATTACGCTTGACACTGTGATTAATGGTCTTAAGAGTAAATAATTAGATTGAAGAGTAAATAATTAGATTGAAAGGTGAACAAAGATAGTAAGCAAAATTCAGGTGAAATTATGCATGTTAAAGGTATGTCTCAACATATGTATAACACCAATCATAATTCTGATCTTGGTTATGATCAGAATAATGGTAAGAACAAGGGGAAAAGCAATACTAGGTCTAAGTCTAGGCCTAAAAACAGAAGGTGTTTTAACTGTGGTGAACCTAATCACTTTATTAAAGACTGTCCTAAAAAGAAAAATCAGAAACAAAATGATAACAACCAATCGTATAAACAAGTGAATCATGCTTCTTCATCTGGTGAAAACTCGGGTGATATCTTTATGGTGCTTGATTATGTGATTCTGTTAATTCTGTGCATTCATCTACTATGTGTGAAAATGAATGGCTAATTGATTCTGGTTGCTCTTATCACATTCACCACTTAGAAATTTGTTTTATCAGAGCCAAGGTTGCGTGTTTGATTCCCATGAGTTGCAGAGAGTGCAATTGTTGGGGGAGGGGTTGTTGAGGTTCAACAATTGCCTATGCTTTGTGATCGATCGAACACATTGCGCTTGTGCCAGTGTATGGCTGAAAAGATTGATGTTGCACCATTACCCTTAACTATAGTTATTGGTAAAGCGGTAAGTGCTCGATCCTAAAGTCATAAAATCATTTTTAAAGCTCATTCTAACTTTAACCACAATTAGTAATTTTTAAGATAAGTTTTCATTATTCTAAAAACGTACTATTATTCTAACAGTATTGATGTGATATTAAATTATCTGTGTTCGGATAGAGTATGTGTGACAGGAAATTAATAAGAGACACCAAAAATTGTTTACGTGAAAAACCCTCAAGAATAAAGGAAAAACCACGGAACCTTGTCAAGTATAAACTCTTCACTATAAATATTGATCTGTTACAGGACTTTGACACGAAATATGAATAACAAATGTTTAAACAAGAATACTAGAAAGAATACAGGAAAAGACCGAACAAACTTTGATATGCTCTTTTTGGAGTCTTTTTTTGGCTCAAAAGTTCAACCTCTTACCATGAAACCATATGTGTGTATTTATAGTGTTAATCCCGGTGAGTGGCATGCGAGAAACCCGTAACATGATCTCCATCGATCACGGCGTCATGGGTTCAAAACGTGTCCGAGAACTCCGCGTACGCACGTTCGTACGCACCCGTTAATTTGTCAGTTATGTACGGGTATTCCGCTGTAGTTTTGACCAAAAAATCGAGCAGGGTTTAATAGTGTTCGGATACCTTGTGCTCGGAGTTCTGACCTTGAGATATTTCTGTACGGTACTTGTGGGAGATTTTACCCTTGGAAATGGATTCATCATATGACATCAAATACTATAACAAAATACAATCATTTAATTATTTTATTTATCATTAAAATATCAATCATCAGATATTATTCTGTTTTTTTCTTGAAGTAAAATCAAACGGCACTTAATTTAACCAAAAAAAAAAATATTTAAGATTGAAGACATAATCTTGAATCGAATGAGTTACTTTCAAGTCTGTACGTTTTGCATGTAAAGTCAAGACCATGTATCAAGTCAAACACTAGAGTTTTGTTCAAATTATAATTAGAGTTATTAGTCAAGCAAACTACTTGATGTTAAGAGATAATATTGAGTTAAATTAATGAGATAATATCGAATTATATTATCAAAATCCTTTAGATATTAAGATGTGACTAAAACACAGAAGTAGTAGGATACTAGGACTCTTGAAGTTCACACTTCATAATATCAGAGTAAACTTATGTCATAAAGACTAGAAAATATCTCACCAAAATACACAATTTTGGAAACACACACTAGCACACACTAAAAGGAGTGCAATTTTCAGCAAGAAAAGGAGAGGAGATTCGTCGCGTTTTTGCTACCCAAACTTGTTGAAACATGCAAGAATCTTTTATGGTCTTTGTAAGTGGGCTTTTGTTATATATTCGTTTCGTTTTCTAAAAATCATATGTAGGTTTTGAAACTTCAATCGATTATGTGAATAATGTTGAAACCATGATGTTCTGATGAAAATTATATTTTTTTAAGCACTCTAAATTTCGAAATCTGATTGGAATGAATTATTTGTTGCCCTGACGCGATGAGATTATAATCGCTTATATGACCTGATACGGTGGTTAACTGTTGTTCTGGGAAGTCCAGACCCTTTATTCGTGGGTGAGACGATGTTATGACCTCATCTCTAGGAGGGTTAAGTCTAGATACTGATATCAGTACCAAGAAGAAATTAGATGATTTATTGTGCTTAACGTATATGAAAAATACAGCTGATATGATATGTTATGGCTAGATGGGAGCAATTATGATAATTTATGGCTCGATGAGAGCAATTATGTTAAGATGCATTCATATCAGTTTATGTTCGACTATGAGATATGTTTTGGAAAAAATTATGAATATGTATTACATTGTCACATCGATTGGCCCCCACTTGCTGAGTGTTTTCCAAAACGCTCACCCCTTACATATACTCCCCCAGATAAAAGCGAATAAGAAATCGAAGAAGAAGATCAAATCAGTTTTGGAGATAATGATTTAGTTGATGTTGTTCAAGATGCTGCTGCCATTGATTTATGAAGCTTCTGCTGATATTCGTAAGAAATATTTATTTTATGGAATAATAGACTGTGGACGCGAGACTACGATTTCTAGCCCAATAACTTTTTAGCCACAGTTAAAAGAATCGTGTTTATTAATTGTTCAAAAAAAAAAGTAAAACAAAACCAAAGCACTGTTGGATTTGGAGGGATTTCTCGACATGCTGGAGACATGGTGCTCGCCATTCTTGCATCCAACCTAGATTGATTCGTTGGCACCCTCCTGAACTGAGAACCATTAAGATTAATGTGGATGCAGCGGTTCACCCTGTTCTGCCTTGTTTTGTTGTTGGTATAGTTGGGAGGGACCCAAATGGAACTGTTCTGTTTGCCAAGATCTTCTGCATTAAAGGTATTCTATCTCCTTATCTAGCGGAGATGCGGGTCGTTCATGGAGTATTGGCTACATCCCGTTTTATCTCACAACCATGGATCGTGGAATCGGACGCAGAAGGCTGTTGTTACGGCTATTACTCACTGTACACCGTATGCTCAAGAAGCTCCAATTGTAGCAGCAGTCGTAATATTGTTCGCAGTATTATGGATCATCTGTGTAACATAGCAGGCGTGAGTACAACCAAGTTGCTCATCTGCTATCAACCAAAGGGCTTAATCTAGGATCCAATGTTATCTTCGAAAATGTGGATTCAATTCCTCTCCTGAAATATGCTGTAAATTTGGACTTGTTGACATGTTAATGGTAATGTTTTCCTTCAAAAAAACACTCAATTAATTCTGTAGTATACTTTTAAGAAATTTATTTTCTAAAAACAAACATTCGAGAACACAGGAAACAATACCGAACATATTCCAATAATATCTCACCACACATGCAATCAACAATTAGGTACATATTGATCCAATAGCATTGACTGATTAGCAACACGCAAAAACACAAATAGTAGTACACAATGAATATTAATTTTGAGTTCAAGTACATAACAACCTTCTCTGACAACGCCTCGAATTTTTTCTTCTCAGCGCCCATCTCTCCTTGATATTACACAAGCCATCAACTCCATATTCACCAGTTTTTCCCTCAAACAAATCCAAGACCTCAACCCGGGAAGAAGGGTCTTCCCTGATTCGGGCAGCTTCAGCTAGCAAGTCAAGAATCAGCATTTCTGTAGTTTTTGTAGTAATTCCTCTGAGATACCAAGAAATAGGAGGGGGTGGAACGATGGACGGTTGTATGAGTTGTTCCAAGTGCAACCTTGAGCCTATTCTTCCTCTTCCTTTAGTGCAAGAAATGTAATCTTTCAGAGACTTGGGCTTTAATGGGTGGCACAAGTCTTCGTCAACATATATAGGTTCCATTTTCCAGCAACCTTCGAATCTTTGCATGAATCCCGACTTTATTTGTTTGAACTTCATCTGACAGGGTAAAAAAAACATCGTAGACCAACACTTGTAATAGCTAGTAATCAAATATTGTGTCTAAATGAGGATATACAAGGTCTGATTTTAAGACAAGGACATAACATTTCTCAAAGCATAAATGCTAAGTGACATGCCAGGAGCCAATCACTGATTCTAACAATTGAAGCTTGAATCAAACAAACAAACAAAATATATTTTTTTAAAGGAGGTTCCAGTCTTACAGTGTGATCTTCTCTGTTCTGATCTACTAAAACATGAACAGAGATAGTTCCAGACCACCAAAGAAATCTCCAAAGTGCTGCTTGCTCCACTTCCACTACTTGCCTCGATCCTTCTTCAACTAAAACTTTTCTTGATATTACTTCCTGAGGAAAATAGCAAATAATGTCTAATTCAGAATGCAAATGGTGCAAAATCAACACAAATTCTCTGAATAATTGTGAAAACGTTTTAGGCACCAAAGCTCATCTTTCCTCTTATATCCTATAGTTTCATGACCATTCATTTCTTTGGTGATATGAAGAGCTTGATCAGTACCTTAATATTCTTGAAAACTCTTTTGTTATCAGGATCTGTGACAATGTTATAAACAGCATCTGGTGGCAACCCAACATTGACTTTCATATCTAGGTTGCAAAGTGAACCTTTAGGTACAGTGACCTGTGAGAAAGTTTTTTGCAGGCATATACCAGAAAGCTTTATTAAAGAGCACTCTCGTGGATAAATCAAAGATAAAGAGCACTCTCGTGGATAAATTAAAGATTCAATGGTGGATGACTAAGATATTACAAAGTAAGGTATGTCTAGAAACAGCAAGAGCACAAAACCCTGAATACCTTTATTTCTGGAGGATGATCGGCCCACTTTGGATTCTCTTTCCATGCATACAGTTGCTTCTCTAAATTCAACTGTGAAGTAGATAACTCGTTGTTGTCCCTCTTAGAAAATTGTAACATATTTGAATAGTCATCTCTCTTAAATGGTTTGAAATGCAGCTGCAACAATAAGAACAATTTTTCTCAAATAGAATTGAGCTAAACTTCTGTTTTTTCAATTTACTTTATGGTCTATAGTATCCCACCTCAACATACTCGCACACTTTCTTTGGGAAGTTTGAGACAAAGCTATATGTATCAAAACTTGTCAAATTAGGAAGCCCAAAGCTTTTCTTGACTGTATCATCCGTGCTCATTCTTGTAGTTTGTATCTCATCCATTAAAAGTTAAAACCTGTACAGGCGTTGTAAATAATAAGTTTCTTTTTCTTTGAGATCTTGATATAGTCGTGGGAATGGCTCGACAACACATTTCTCGGCGGTTCAATCTATTCTCTGACAAGGCTGCGCGATGTTCATTGAAGTTGAATATTGCTTGTAGTAAGACACGATTGAATGAACTTGTTTTAATTACCCATAAACATGCTTCAAGGTCTCTAACTGCAAAATATGTCACTTATCTTTTGAAGAATTCACTTAATGAACATCAAAACAACTACAAGAGGCAGAGACGCAAATATGGCAAGCAATGAAATTCATCAATTGCTATTCAACTATCTCCGACTATGTTACATAGGTGAGATTAATCCATGTCTATTCCCTCCAACACATGAACTTCATTTTCGTTGCTATTCACCATTTTTAGCCTCAATGTCATGGCAATCCTGCATCTTGACCAGGTTTTGCCCTCATATCATTCTTCCAAGTTCAAGGATTTTCCAACATTTCTGACAAAAAATAATCTGAAAATTTTACTTCACGATGTTATCCTCCCCATGCTCTTCTGATATAATGTAAACCTCGACTATGCAGCTTTAACACATCCCAACACCAAAGCAGTTAAATTGAGGTGTAATTTAATGTATTCTTGTAGCAAATCTTACAATTTTAGAAAATATAATGTTAAACTAAGTTAGAAGATATATTTTTTTTTTTGGTTATGTTTTTTGTTTTTGAGTTGACTCCCACTTGAGTAAATTACATGACAAAAAAAAAATCTTCAAACTCAATTTAACATTTTATGTTCTAAAAATGTAACAACAAATGAACAACAATTATCATATTTGCCCCCAAATCGAAAGCACACCCTTACAAGGATCGACCTAGCAGAGTTAGCAAGCCAATTTCTAACTCAATGAGTAAAACCTATAAATTTCAGAGTAATTTTTCCCAAATTGAAAACATCAATCTATTGAACATATATTTATATATATCAAGAAAAACATAAAATGGAAGATGTATTGGAGTTATATCACTAACCTCACTAGTAAAATGGGAAAAATCAAAACAATCGGATGGAACCACCAAGTATGAAGGTGAAGAGTAACTGAATAATTTAGTCGGAAGTCGGAATTTCCAGTCACATGTGCCGCACGCGTTTCTTTCTGAAATTTCAGAACAACGCTTTTTTCTCAAATTTAAAGAAGTCTCGTGTTTCAGCACATTACTTGCGAAATCGCTAATCGGGAAAATCTATTATTGAGGAGCATAAAAATAGTCTAAATTACATTCTTTATTGAGAATTTACTTATTCTATATAGCCTCGTATAATTTAAAAATCCTATAATAAATTATTATGACTTAGTGAATAAGATTCATTTTTAAAATATTTGAATAAAATTCATTCAGTATACATTATTTTGTTTCTTAATAAAAAAATTGTTAATAATAAACTAATATTGATATAAATATTAATAAATAAATAAATTATAATATTAATATTAAGAAATAGTTAAAACAAATAAAAATAAATTTAAATTATAATAATGATAATATTTATAATAATAAATTATAAGAAATAAACGATATTAACAATATTAATTATAAAAGGGTAAGGAAATATAAATTACTAATGGGATGAATAATAAGAAAAAAGCTAATTATTTAACAAATATATTTTAAGTATTGAAAATCTAACATGAAAATTTTCAAAGGATATATTTGGACTTTAACATAATTAAAGGCTAATTTTAAAAACTAACTTAATTTAAGGCCAAATTTGATTATGGTAGTTTGTAAAAGGCTATTTTTAAAAATGCCTCTTTCTCTATTTCATAGTTGTTTGCATAAGATCTCTATATAATATATATCATTACTTGCATTATTATATATCAAATAGATTCAAACGATAAAATTTAGTAAATTAATATCAAAGGCAGAGATTGAAGCCATATCTAATCTAATTATCATATCGTGTTTTGACGTTTTATAAATACTAGCGATTTGTGATATATATCATATTTGTTCGTGCCATACAAAATTATTTTCTATTCCGATTTTGAAGCTGAGTGAAATAGGGTTGGCTTGCTCATCCTTTTTTTGGGTTAATCATGAATAATAAATAACATTGGAACTTCGATAGTTTTCATTTTCGTGAATTAGGGACACAGGATGATCCCGACTTTCTTGATTCTGAATATTCTCCAATTTTTACTCCAAAGTTGCCAATTTTGAAAAGATGTCATTCACTTCCTAGGATTTTAAAAATTGATTTGGATAATCCTAGACCCCCAAAAATTATAAACTCAGTCATCTCCTCTCCTACTAAAGAATTTTCTAATTTTGAGTTAGCGGCAACAACTTTGGCGTTTCAGGCAGCAAGGATACTCGCTCGGGCAGAAGGCACTGTACATCAGGCAGGGGAGTTTGGATGAAGACTTGGGCTGCTTGGACCTTGCTTTGGACAGATCGGGCAGGCAATACTTTCGGCCCCCAACTCATACACAATGTCGTTGTGCGGGGATACTAGGAGCACGGTTGAATTCTGGCCTTCCTTCCCCTAACCCCAGGAAGAAGTGAGTTGCCACCGGCAAAAATCTCTTGATTCCTCGCGGCCGGATCGATAGCCCGTGAAGTAGCTGTTATTTCAACTCGGGCACCTCATTAAACATCATGGGCAGCGTGGGTTCGGATAACATCAAATCTCAGTCGGGCCAAGCTTCGACTCAAATTTATTCCTATATCCAAAATAATTCGAGCTCCTCCAAACCATTAGTCAAATCGGGATTCCCAACAATAAGAAATTCTGGTCTCTTTAAGGGAGCATCTAGCATATCCACCTCCCAGACAATCAAACCCTTGGCAAACAACATTTTCAATGTAGAGCTCGTGGATAGCTTGGGGGCTGAATTCATGCATTACGAACAAGAAGGAAAATGGGATCATCTTAGCTCCGATGATGATGATAAGAAAGAGGAAGATGAAGAGAAAGCCATGAGAGCTACTACAGCGTCAATATGCAAGCCTTATAACTTAAGGATCCGATCACGTAAGATCAAAATAGAGGGATTTGTTAATTTTGCTTTTAATATTTTGATTGTAATCTATCTCGATTTAAGGCTATCTTACATTCATATAGTTTGATGTAATTAGGGGTGAGCAAAAGTTCGTTTAACCGAACTAACCGAAATAATTCGGAAGTTCGGTTCGGTTAGTTCGAAATTTCGGTTATTTTTTTTAAAATATCGGTTATTTCGGTTAAATCGGTTCGGTTACGGTTTTTATCTTTAAAATTTCGGTTAACCGAAAAAACCGATTAAATTGTCAAAATTAAAAGAAATTTGAATTGGGCCACAAGCCCACAATGCTACTTGGCCATAATCCTTCCTTATTATCTAACAATTATGAAGTAATAAATTATTCTTTTTGTCTCATTCAATTCACGCATCAAGCCTTCAACCCTAAATCAAACAATTTTCTTGCCAATTGTCATTTCACGGCACCGCTGCTTCAATCCTCATCATCTCTTCCAGTTGCACTTTCTGTCTTCCGAAATCATAACAATACACCGCTTTAAGCATCATTCTCGCACCCTCATATAAAAGTAAGGTTCCTCTTTACTCTCTTTAGTTTTTCAGAATTTCATGTGTAATGAACCTTTTGAGTTTCTCTCAAATTTCCAAATTGAAGGTAGTATCCCAGTATGTGTATGGAGGAAATGGGGATGGATCGACTTTCATTTTGATTCCTTAGAAAAAATGTTTTCTCTTTACTTCTATCACAGTTGTCTTACAGTATGTTTTCTCTTTTCGAAGTGAATCTTCTGTTACCCTCTGCACTGTTCATTAATCTAGATGCTCACGTCACTGTCTTATTAAAAATTACTTAGTGTAGTGGATGAACCTATTCAAATTAGAAAATGATAAAATTATGTTTACACTTGGTGCTCTTCATTGACTATGTCATTTAATGTTTGGGAAGTGTCCTGAGGTTCGCCATGTTTCTGTCTCGCCAAAAATCCAGTTTAACCATCATACAAGAAATATTCTGTCAAGAAAGCATCTGTGATAAGATGTTTTATCCACTTGGTTATTTACTGAGGTTCGCCATGCTCTTCATAGCGACAACTTGGAAGCAGAAATTTATGTTATCAACTTGGTTATTTATTGTGTTCATGTTCATGGACAATTAAAAGCTAAAGCCTCATAGTCTATATTCGTCGGTGGGTTTGAATTAGGGATAAGATGTCAATCAAAGTATTCATATATTTATAATAAAATGTTAATTGCTTTTCTTGATCTATAATTTTAAATTTCTCATATTGCGTATATATTTCATCAAAAATTTACATTCATACTTGTAGATGTCAATGCAAGAAAATTTATCAAGTATGGATGTTGATGGTAGTTGTTCCATACCACAAGCTTCGACTGGGACGGAAGCATGCGCAGATTCTAAAGCCAAGACAACCAAGCGAAAGACAATAAAGCCAAGAAATGAGGTATGGGATCACTTCACAAAATTTATTAATGACAACAAAGAAATTAAAGCCAAGTGTAAATACTGTGAGAAGGAATTCTTTTGTGATCCATACAAGAATAGAACTACTAGTTTGAGGGCTCACATGAACTCATGTAAACAACACCCTCATGTGGTTGAAATAACTCAAGCACAATTAAGTTTACAACCAGGTGCAAAAGGGGGTGAGGCGTGCTTAACTTCTTGGAAATTTGATCCAGAAGCTTGTAAAAAGCTTTAGCTAGAATGATTGTAGTTGATGAACTCCCTTTCAAATTTGTAGAAGGAGAATGGTTTAAATTTTTTATGGCAATAGTGTGTCCAAAGTTTCGAATTCCTTCAAGATGGACGGTTGCACGTGATATTACTGATTTATATAGAGCTGAAAGAGATAATTTGAAAAGTTTGTTGGGTAATTCATCACAAAGAGTGTGTTTGACAACAGATACATGGACTTCGATTCAAAGAATCAATTACATGTGTCTAACAGCACACTTTATCGATAAAAATTGGAAGTTACAAAAAAGAAATTTGAACTTCTGCCCAATTACAAGTCATAAAGGTGAAGCAATTTGTTTAGCCATTGAAAATTGTTTAAGGGGTTGGGGAATTGACGGAGTGTTCACTATTACAGTTGATAATGCAAGTTCCAATGATGTGGCCATCAATAATTTTAGAAAAAAGATGTCTAATTGGGATTCTACTATTTTAAAAGGAGAGTACATTCATATGAGATGTGTAGCTCATATAATCAATATGATTGTTGTCGATGGGTTGAAAGATATAAATGAATTTGTGGGAAGAGTCAGAAATGCAGTGAAATATGTTAAGCAATCCCCCGCTAGATTAAACAAGTTCAAAGAATGTGCTTAGCTTGAAAAAATTGAAAGCAAGAATTCCTTATGTTTAGATGTATCAACAAGATGGAATTCAACTTTCTTGATGTTGAATGTAGCTCAAAAATTTGAAAGAGCTTTTGACAGGCTTGATGAGCAAGATCCATGTTTTAAACTAGATCTTCAATTTAAAAAATAGGAGGATGTTGTGAATGACGATGGAGAGGTGATATTTGGAGCAGATGGTAAACCTACAAAAGAAATGAAAACTTTTGATGGGATTCCAACAAGTACAGATTGGAATAATGTTAAACTTTTTGCTTCTTTATTGCAAGTTTTCTATGAACTGACATTGAAAGTTTCGGGTTCATTATATGTCCTTTCAAATAGTTTTGCACATGAGATCAGTTCTATTCACACTATATTAAAGGAGTGGCAAGAAAGTGATGATTTCGATGTTTATTTCATGGAATGAAAATGAAATTTGACAAGTATTGGGGAGATCCCGAAAAGATGAATAAATTGCTTTACATTGTAGTGGTGCTTGATCCAAGACATAAATTGGATTTTGTGGAATTCATGTTGGTGGAATTATTTGGAGTTGAAATTGGTGCAAGAGTGGGAAAGGCAGTCAAAGAGACTTTGTTTGCTTTGTACAAGAATTATAATGAGAAGATGGAGTCTAGTACCTCGAAAGTGTTGTTTACTCAAGAATCATGTGATAATGAGCCAAAAACCTTTAGTCAAACAGATTTAAAAAGACAATCAATCCTTGCAAAATATAAGAGACAGAAGGCACAATTTTTTGCTGATGGTAGTATGTCAGAGCTAGACAAGTATCTAAATGAAATTATTGAGGAGTATTCTGATTCTTTCGATATTTTGGGATGGTGGAAGCTGAATTGTCATAGATTTCCTATACTTGCACAAATTGCTCGTGATGTGTTGGCTATTCCAATATCCACAGTTGCTTCTGAATCTACTTTTAGTACCGGTGGTCGAGTACTTGATTGTTTTAGGAGTTCATTAACGCCTATGGTTGTAGAAACCCTTATTTGTACTCAAGATTGGCTTCGCTCATGCCCAATACCAATCAATGTTGAAGAGATTTGGAAGTTGTTGAAAACCTTGAAAGTGGTAATATTTTTATTAAAACTATATAGTTAGATTTCTCTTAATCATTATAAAATACTAATATTATCTTACTTGGCTGTCATCATTCCTTGTTTTAGATTTTGAAAAATTTGCATTGGACTTTTCTTCGACGACAGCGGGGGATAAATGAATTACTTTGGTATCAATGGTATGTTTTAAATATTTTATTTGATCTAGAAGTGTATTTAGTTTATACTAATAACCTTTCATTTGCTTTTAGCAGGATGTCACCTAATTTGATTGATCTCTAAATTAGAGTCATTGTTGTTCTTGGATGTTGCTTATATCTAAAGCACTTCTAACAATTTTTTCTATCTTGTTTAAAAAGACACAATGTTTGTATGTTGTGTGTGAATGTTTTAATGTTTATCATCAATGATGGAAAATTGTTGCTTAATTTTTTAATTTTTTTTTATCATTTTGGATGTAGATCAATTTGATAAGGTGGTAGACTGTTCTGAAATAGTCATGTCTGTTTTACAATGACAAAATTCTTCCCAGGCATAGAGAGAGAGATATCGTGAAACGGTAGCTTGAGAATGCACTTGCCTGCAGTAAATATGCCAAATAATATGAAAGTTCAGCACACCTCTTAATTAATTTCTATTCAATCTTAAGCTATATAAACAGTAAATTCATTTTTTTTAACGTTCAAATAGGCATGGAAATAAAGATATGCATGCCTGTGCTTTTTTTTTTCCCACACATTAATCGTTCAGTTTTTTTTTATATAAATATCGGTTAATTCGGTTACCGATCGAATTAATCGATATTTTTATCGATTCGGTTAAATCGGTTATTCGGTAAGAAACTTCGGTTCGGTTATAATAAAAAAGTTCGATTTAATCGGTTAATTGAAAGTTCGGTTCGATCGGTAACCAAACCGATCGATTGCACACTCCTAGATGTAATGACTTAAGTTTTATAGTAAAATAATATCGCATGATTGCCTCTTTCACTATTATTTTTCATTAATAAAAGAAGTCACATCATGTCATTTAAAAAATAATAATAACATTGGAACTTCAATCATAAAGTAACTTACATTTCCTTCATGATTTGTCAGAAAATTTATTGAGACAAGTAATCGTGCGCTAAGTATAAAATTTATTTATATTTTAAGCATTAAAATAATAATAGACAAGGAAAAGAGGCAAATTTGATCAAATAATATAAAAATTAAAAATTATTTAGAAATAATGTTATAATTTTTTTGTTTACCTAAGTAACGTGATTCACGAATTCCAATCGCGATTCTCTAAAATAAAAATAAAAAAGAATCGCTAATCGTGTTTGCATTGCATTGTAAGGCTTGCTTTCAAAACCTTTTCAGTCAGATTTCCTATCACTTGTGCTTAATTTAACGTTGATATAAACTAACGTCCAAGCCTTTTAACTGAAATCTGACCCAAATTCGGATGCCCAAATGTTGGGCCAACTACCAAACCCAACTTCGCATATCGATTAATACGAAAAGCTTAAATTTTGGAGGAAATTAAACACATGCACCACTTGCCAAAATATATCTCAAGTAAATCTACCAAGGTAAAATACACATTCCAAAAAACTTTTTTCAAATAAGCACAATTTTTTTTTTTAATTTCATTTATTTATAAATCGTTACTCCTTTCATAATTATCCATGTTATGTTATCTTTCTATTATCTTCTTTTCTCAAACGATTATGTTGTTCATCTTTTTTTTTTAAACTTCACAGCCTAACGCCACCATCACTACAGATCGTGACAATGGACGACTGACGCCATGGCTGAATTCCACCGTTTCGAGGAGGAAATTGACATGCTGTGCAAATCAGAAGAAAAGATTAAATTTGATTCAATTATGTTTATCTTCTTTTCCTTTGAAAAATTTTTGGAAGTTTTTTTTGCTGTTTTTATGAAATTTTTGTAATTCAATTATCATTGAATTGTTATTTCAATTTTTATGCATATTATATGTTTGTCAAAATGTCTCTTAACATAAACTTACTATTTAATTGTTTAAGTAGTTAAATTTGGAGAGCTTTAAAATATTTTAGTTTTAGATATAAAAATATAGAGAAAGTTGAACAAGAAAGTAGTTTATAATATGAAGAAAAAAGAAGTGTATTGGGTGGTTATGAAATGAAATTAAGTGTATTTTTGACAAGTGGTGCATATATTTTACTGAAAATATATAGTTTTTGTTATCAAGTAAACGTGTTAAAATAAGAACTTTATTAACATTGTAATATTACTAAATAAATCCAAATGAGATTGGTTTAGCGCGCCTACATCGTTGAACAGATAGAAAGGAAATTCTCATTTCACTATTCATATTCAATAATGACACTGTGCGGATTAGATTAGGTCTTCGAATATAATTTATGTTTGTTTCTTAGTTTATGATATTCGATAATAAAAAAAAATTACGTATGTGTGTGTGTGTATAAATCACGAATTTAGCTTTAAATAATTCATAGAGTATTTTATTTTATTTTAACTTAAATAGATCGATCGTTATTTAGACTTATAAAAAGCGGCGAAGTTGAATGTTTGATCACATTATTATATGAATAAGGTACATTGAAGTGTTTATATGCCAGAAAACCTAAGACTAAAATTTAAATAGAGAAAGTAGTTCCAAAAAGTCTATTTCAAAAAGCCAACGTGCCGTAAAAACAAGACAATGAACTTCATACTCTAGTTGGAAAAAAACTTTAGAATATAATCGATTTCAAACTAGGAGAAGAAGTCCATTATGGACTCGCACCAAATATTTTACCAGACTTCACCCCTTTATTATTAGGATTCTCGAAGATTTTTAATTAGTAAATTAAATTAGGTTTCAATATAGTACTGAAATAAGTTAAATATAAATGTTTCAATGAAGACGCTGGATGTGTGAATTACGGCAATTATATTTGAATTCTGTGCATCAAACATATACTTGAAATACTCCATAGTTATATATTTTCATATATTCGGTATATCTTATAAATATATTATTATTCTATATAATGTCCCGTAACATATGTAGCGCATCAATAGTATATACAAATTGAATGCGTCAGAAGAGATTTTATATATGAATATTGTAGTCTTATCTAAAAGTCTGAACTTATCAAAGAGATTAAAGAATTTATTATTTATTCTTCAACACTCCCTCTTATTTGTAGGTCGGTTTATTCTTTTTTTAGAAACACATCAAATGGATATTTTATATGGGTGGAATAGTTTGTTATGACTTATAAGTTTTGAATTTATGACATCGTATTTAACTAGATGCTCTGATATTATATTTAACTGATGTCACGTCTAAAAATCGAAACTTGTATAGATTGAACAATTAAATTTTTATTGTTTAACAAATATGAATGGACACCATTGTTTGTACTTTGCAACATTAATCGCACTACTTCCCAATCAGAGAAAATTGACAAAATATTATTCATTCCACAGCATATATCCTTTGCCGTCTTCAATTATTAGCGTTGTTTTTGTCATCATTTAATTAATGTATAGGATATATCACAATAATTGCTAGCTAATACTACTGGCTTGTTATTTATTTATTTATGTATCTATCCGTTGGACCATAAATTGAATTAACCTAGTTCAATGGTGTTTGGGTTGATTGGAACAAGTGGCTACAAGTTGAAGTTAGGAAATTTGGAGGCAAAACAATCGACTTGGCCAAGTCCTCGAGTGGCAAACCAAGCCACTAACCCACGTTCCATATCATGCTTGCAATAGTGGAGAGAAAAAACCACCGGAAAAGATACAAGAATGAGAGGAAAATTAGATGGGGTTACTCTTGAAAAAATCATCCTAAACACAATGCACAATAATGCTCTACCAGAGTTTCTTAGGATAATTCCAAATTCTAGTTTTATTCCTTGTTTAGTTTCGATTTTTCAGTTGATATTTTGTTTCTTTGTACGAAATGTATGCAAGTTGTAGCATCAATTTCGCTTTATTTTTGCTGTAGTAATTTAATTTTGTAAAAAATGATTGATCTTGTTCCTCAATAGCTTAAAAATGTATTTATGTATATTGTTGAACGCAAGTTTCAATTTTTATTTCAATCTTATTGTTAATTTCTTTGCTCTTGGTATATTGTAATACCCCGATATGTTATATGATTATGAGCTATGATGATGATTTATGATATGTTTAAGGGTTGTGGTGTATTTCAATTGGGGGATTATAATTATGATATGATGTTATGATTTAGGGGGGCATGTTGGGTGTTTTAAAGGATGTATTAATTAAATGAAGTTATAAAATATCGAGTGAGGATATTTTAATACATCGTACTAAATACCGGGGCATAATTAAAAACCACATGACCACCCTACCCCCTCAACCCATACCCATTCCAGCAAGCTGCTGCTGCCCATACCTCCACTTGCCCTCCCAATCATTCAACCCATCACTCCTTCTCCCCAGCCTTTCTTCCCAAAATTTCGTCCATCATTCAGTAGCCAAGAAGGAGGAAGAGATCAGCCATT
Source organism: Haberlea rhodopensis (assembly GCA_907163345.1). NCBI lineage: Eukaryota > Viridiplantae > Streptophyta > Magnoliopsida > Lamiales > Gesneriaceae > Haberlea > Haberlea rhodopensis. The sequence continues at coordinate 16,425,333 of CAJQUN010000001.1, forward strand.
TCAAGGCTTGGAACCTTGCCAAATATTGGAGCAAAAGAGGGTGAGGAACCATATCTTGCTTGGGTAAATTTTTGGGTTAAGTTTGGTTTTGCTGTGATGATTTTATGCATGCTAAATATGGGTTTGGGTGAAACCTTGGTATGGGTGCTTGCATGGTAATATTATGTAGCTACTAGCATGTTAGTTCGAGCATGTTACATGTTTTATGTGATAGATTTCTGGTTATGAAACTATGTGCTCGAAAATCTGGGCAAAGATGAACATGCTCTGTTTTCTGTATAAGTTGGATGAGGTTGAAGATTTTGATGATGTTATGATGCATGTTAGCTTAGGCTTTGTTAAACCTTTGATTTAAGTACCTACATGGAAGTTTTATGAAGTTCCTAGCATGTTTGTTTGAGCAAGTATGATGTGTTATGAAGTAGATTTGATGAGATGAAATGAGGTCTTCGAAAATCTGGAAAAATCCCGATTTTCAGAGTGCTCGATCGATCGAGATTCTTGTACCGATCGATCGAGCGAGACAGAAGCTTTTAAGCATGGTTTGAAATTCAGGCGTCGATCGATCGAAGGATTTTCCGATCGATCGGTGAAGCTCCTCGATCGATCGGTAAAATATTTCGATCGATCGATCGAGGCAGAGTGTTGAGCACTGTTTAAGCATGTTTTCTCGATCGATCGAGACCTTGGGGCCGATCGATCGAGATAGGCAGAATGTTGAAAAATAAAATGATGATTTATTTTGTTAAGTTTATGGTATGAGATGATATTGGCATCTAATATGGTATTATGTGGTCTTGTAGAACCATCCCAGGTACCAGCACAGTCAAGGAGATAAAGTCTGTTGACTCCTCCTCCTTTTGATAAGGTACGTAAGAGACGTACGGGCATCGGACGGTAAAACACACCTCTACACTATGACTATGCATTTATCGCATGAATATTTACGATGAAATGATGATGTTTATACGATGTTTATATAATGATGCCATACGATGTTATTATGTGGTAAGATGCCACGTGGTAAGATGCCCATATGGTAAGAGGACATACGATGTTATTATGTGGTAAGATGCCACGGGGTAAGATGCTCATATGGTAAGAGGTCATACGATGTTTATTATGTGGTAAGATGCCACAGGGTAAGATGCCCATATGCATGAATATGAATCAGGGACAACAAAAAGAAGTTAATGAATAACCAGCATATTTACTTAACCAAGATTTCATGCATTTACTATGATGTTTTTATGATGTTAAGTAAGATTGTATATGCTCATGATGTGTTGTCCCTGTAGGTACACTTTTGGACTAAAGGACTAAGGGTCGGGTTGAGACAATGAGCTACGAGGAACACATGAATGTATATGATTCAAGTCATGACTAGTATCTACTCTAGGAGTAGTGTAAATCTAAATTTTGTCATTCTTTTGGGAATGTAATGAGTTATTTTTGAAGTTTTGTATTTTGGCCTGTAATCCTGTTAGCTCATGTAACAACCGGAACCTTAAGATATTATCTAATGCATTATTAGTCCTTCTTATGTCACTATAACACTGTTAAGGTGGGAAGACCCCACATATATAATCGATGAGACTAAGAACTTACGGTCAAATCGAGATTCACATCGTCGTTGTTTTTAGAAGTTAGATTTTCACAATTCGATATATTAAGTACATGGCATGCCCGACAAATTTTCACACTAACAATGTCATACTTTTGCCGGTCGATTAAATGAAAAATCAATATATTCCCACAAATAATAAAATATAATCAGCGAATTCATAGTTATTTTAATATAATATGATAAAGCTAAAAATATAAATTAAAGGGGTACAAGATTTTTTTTGGAATTTGCAATATGAATAATTAACACTAGCTTTCATGGATCATAGGAGGGGCTGAAAATGTGAACGAGCTGGATATGGCTTTTGACTTTCTCACCCCACCCATATTATCTGTTATGGCTATTAATTACTTCTCCAACTTCAACTTCAACTTCAATTAATAGGAGAGGTGACATATATGGAAATAAACATTAGTTAAAATATTTATTTAAAATACATATAATGTATTATGAAATCGATCGAGATTTGAGAAAACATAATACTGAATTTGATAAAAGTTTTTTAATATAATAAATTAATTAATAAAATATATCAACCAAATTAATATCCTGATTGTCCGAAACCCACAAAAGTACGAAGTTTCTATATTACTAATAATCTGTTTTTTTTTTAAAAAAAACGTTACGTGTACGCACAATCTTTTTTGCCTACCTTAATTTCCACGCACTTTCTCATCTCATTTTTCCTTCTTCTCCAAATAAAGTTAGGAGGTGTATTGATTATAGAATTTTATTGACTTTTAATGATTTTTATGGAGTTTAAAAGTCTAGAGGTATTCAATTCAGACTTTTATATACTCTACTAAAGATTTGGAATGACTTCCTAATTACCATCATCTCTCTTTACTCTTTGCTATTTTCATTTCCGACACGACCACCTCCCCATTGGCTTTTCCTCCCCTGTTTTTTACATGTACCATTTCTTTAATTCTTAATGTGCGGCTCTTTCTTCAATTATTATTTTTTTCACATCTTATTTTTTATCCAATATAATACTAATATTTACACAAGTATTTTGATAAAATAGCAAGTTAATGTGTTCAATTTTATATTAGATGATAGATTTTTAAAACGATTGTATGGGTCTATATCTATAGACAATTATAATAAATATTTTTCTAAAACAAAAGATATTTATAACGATATAAATTATCATGTTTAATTTAAAAAGTATGTTTTAAGAATTTTTATAGTAATCAACTATCATAAAAAAATATTTTAAGTTTATAAAATGTTATTTAATAGAAAACTATTGTTTTATTACACAAAATTATAGATTACAATTATATAACAACATTAACTGAATCTTCAAAGTCGTCATCTTGAAGATGCAAAAAAGTTGTTCAATATTTGACATGCAAAAGAATTGAATAGGTATTTTTCACATTTTTGACTGTTAAATAAGTAAAATGTGTTTACATTAAGTAAAAAAAAATTATATGTTGAAGAAGTTGTTTATGTTCAATTGTTAGTTCAAAGAAATCAATTATAAGTTATAAAATCTATAGAGTCTATAAAATTCTTTTGATAATTTCGTGTAATTCTATAAAACTATTAGAAATCTATCAATTTCATAAAAGTCCATCATTTAAAAAGTCATTAAAAGTCGATAAAGTCCATATAAATCTATTGAAAAAGTCTACGAGACTCTATATAAATCTTTTTATAACTCAATGGAATTCTATAAAAGTCAATAGAAATCTATCTACTCATAAAACCCATACCCGCCCCGCCCCGCCCCGCCCTGCAAACAATTTTTTTTTATAAAAAAAAAAATTTGGTAGAAATTAATTTTGAAACACAAAAATTGAGTTTTGAGATTGAATTTAATATTTTCCTCTAGTAAATATTTATAATAAGCATCGTAAAACTATCTTTAAACTATCAAATATTTATTATTTAGTTTTTATTCCATTCAAAATGTTCAACTTCTTTACCATAAACACATGAATTTTGATATGAAATTAAACAATAACACATTATTGTACAATTAAAGAAGTAAAATGTATATTCAATATTCATGTTTTTTAAAAAAAAATTAAAAATGCATAGCGGGGCGGGTGCGGGGCGGGTTCGGCCAATCCCAAGACCCGCCCCGCCCCGCTTCCAAACCCGGTTGAAGCGGGTTTGGACCCGCCCCGGTGGGTCGGGTTCAATACGGGTCCGTGTTTGGACCCGCCCTATTGCCATCCCTAAATTTTCCCAATATATGTTCAAGTCTGACACCTACAACGACGACTAAATTTATTGTTATTCATATCTATAATCATTTATTATTCTTAATTATAATAATAAAGAATAATAATATGAGTGACATATTTTCAAAGAATAATATAATAATAGATTTAAGGTGAGTGTATCCAATATTTTATATTTCCATTATTACAATGATTTCACAATTTCTCACTAAATTTCTTACCCCGAGGCACCAACCAACCAACCACGCCTATATTATAGATGAATTTGATACAAACAAAGCTCATTTAATCCAGCTCTCTCTCCCTCACCGTTTACTGAAAAATAAGCTCAACAATCCTTATCGGTCAAAAAATTCAGAAATGCAGGGAAGCTTGGAAGAAAAGCGTAGCTCAGATCAAGAACCGGGTTTGGAAGCCATATTAAGCCAAGATTTCTACAAGCATCTGAATTTCAACAATAATTCACAAGATTTTCACGAAGAGGAAGCAGGAAAAGAAACTACAGAAAATGATGTTGATGTTCGTGATGAGGAAGAGGAGGAAGAATTTTCCTTCACGTGTGGAGGAGCTGATACATCACCAATAGCGGCGGAGGATGCGTTCATCAACGGCCAGATGAAGCCGATCTTCCCCTTATTCAACCGGGATTTCTTCTCCACCGGCAATGAATCAGATTCCTTGCATGAAAAATTGCATTCGAAGCCTCCGGTGAAGAAGTTTTTCGTGGAAACAAAGGATAGCAGTGAGTTGACGCCAGCCAACGCCACAGTGGGTGCCTTCTGCGACAGGCCGGCGAGGAAGGCGGTGGAGGTTTCTCCGGATGTCTGCAAGAAGAGCAACTCAACTGGGTTTTCGAAAATATGGCGGTTCAAAGATTTTTTGGGCAGGAGTAATAGCGATGGAAGGGACGCTTTCGTATTCTTGAATGACAATTCCAAGGCGCCGCCGATGAGTGAGAAAGGGGAGGAGAAGGTTGAGAGAAAGGTGCCAGCGAATAAGGTGAAGAAGGGTAAAACGGCGTCGTTGTCAGCACATGAAGTGTATTTGAGGAGTAAGGCTAAAGATGGAGAGAAGCGGCGGTCGTATCTACCGTATCGGCCGGAGTTAATGGGGTTTTTCACTAATGTTAACAGTGGGTTGAGTAGAAACGTGCATCCTTATTAACAAGTTATATATTTTTTAATCCTAAAAATTACATTCTTTGCTCTGTATATTTTACATGAGAAACGAATCAATGCACCAATTCGTTTTTTTATGCCATTGCGGGCTAAGTTTTTTGGTATTAGTCAATTTTAACTCTATTATGATGTGTTTTCAATTGAGTGAAATAGCCGTTCATTTTGGTTTGAACTAATGTTATACACTACGTTGAATTAGAGACAAGCCGGATCCTTTGTTTGATTAATCCTGTTTCCGCTTACTTTCTATTGATGGGAAAAAGTATACGTACATTTCTCAACTGATATTTTATAGGATATTTTGTAATTTTAATACTAAAAGAAAAGGAATTCACGGAAAGGAAACTTCCAATGGCTTTCGTGGAATTGCAATATTAATGCCAGGTTTCTTCAATAAAAGAAGTCCGTCATTATTAAAATGGTGGTACGCTAAAATTTTGAACTAACTGAATAGTGAAGAGCAGGCAGGTGAAAAGTAATGTGTTGACCAGACCACCACCCTCTAATCACGACTTTTAACAGACGTTAATTCTGAAATATTCTAGTTTGATTTTGGTCTTTTAAACCCAAGTCCTAAACCTAATTGGATGGATGTTTCCAAATTTGATCTACTGTTTCAAGTTAATGGTGGTGGTAAGTGTGTTGGATTTATTCGACGGTCATTGTTTCAAAAAGCAATTCATTCAACTGGGCCAGCACATTCTCTTTCAATTGTAAATGGGTTGCTAAGCCCATTACTTTAATGGGGTTTAACAGTCCAGTTACAGCTAACTTGGTTCCCAAATCATTATTCGTTAACAAGGTCCGTTCTAAACAAAATTCAAATCAATAAATTGGTTATGCTACCTAATTGAAATAAAAACCCTACAAAATTGGACTTTGATTAGCTTTAACAAAAACGACACTCTTAGTGCTGAACTAAAACTAGTGTGATTCCCTACAGATCATTGCGCAATAAAAGGCTTTCATTCTTATATTATATAATATAATAATAAATTGCAGCAGGAAATTTTGCATTCATTATTCGCATTAGGGTACATTTTATAAAACACAGTACCAAAACACAGTCCATATATTGTTACATCACACGCCAAAAATAGGCCAGATAGCCTACAAAAAACATATAGAACTACGGCTAGATCATAGAGTTATAACCAAATTTAATAATAATTATTTTTAAGCAGCAGATGGTGCTGCGATATATGAAACAGCCGGCTCAGGCACAGCAGCCAAAAGCGACGATGGCTTGGAGAACCCTGTCTCCTTCTGTAACACCGTTTTCAGATTTGTTATCAAGGGAAGTGAACATCATCATCAGGTGGAACTTCCTCATGATCATTCTGCACCTCTTCATATTCAAACGGTTGTGAATTTATTGTTGAATGCCACCATTCAAAATTTTTTCAGATCCACAATTCTCCTCTCCCTGGTCAATTTAATGTTGAAGGCCACCATCCAAGAATCCATTCTCCTCAAATACGACATCACGACTTCTTACAGGCTTTTTGAGATCTATATTGTAAAACTTATTACCGAGTTTATGCTCGTTATAAATATATACTTTCTTGTTTGGCATCCAACTTCTGTCATTCATCCTTGGTGTATGAACATAAGCAACACATCCAAATACCCGCAAATGATCATAGGAAACTTCATTTCCTTGCCACGCGTGCTCCGGAACATCATAATTGAGAGGAACACATGGTGAACGATTTAGCACATATGCAGCTGCCACCACGGTCTCACACCAAAAGTCCTTAGACAGTTTTGCATGTGATAGCATACTTCTGACTCATTCTGTCAAGGTTTTGTTCATCATTTCTGCTAATCCATTGAGATGTGATGTTTTTGGCAGAGTCGTTTGGTGTCGTAATCCGTTCTTTGTGATATATATCATCCAAGGATCCAATGTATTCTCCTCTATTATCTGTTCGAATACATTTAAGTTTTATGCATGTTTGCCGTTCAACCAAGTTCAGAAACTTGTTGAATGTTTCCGCTACTTGGTCCTTGGTTTTGAATGTCAACACCTCCGGGAATGATCATCAATGAAAGTTACCCAATATCTCACACATCCGAGTGATATTGACATCGGTCCACATAGATCCGAGTGAACCAGATCTATAATTTTCTCAGCTCTGCTAGGAGGTGAACCCTTGAATGATATCCTATTATGTTTTCCAGCCAAGCAATTTGTGCAATGTTTCATATGAACCTGCTTTATACGGGGCAGGACTTGCTTACTCACAAGGCGTGTAAGATTCTTTTCACTTATGTGGCCAAGACGTCGGTGTCACAACTCTGTTGAGTCCTTTTCTTCTGCTGCATAATTCATGCTCTCAGAAGATTTTTCTTGTACTAAGTACAACTTTGACATCTTTAATTCCTTTGCTGCCACTAGTGATCCTCTGAGTAACTTGCATACTCCTTTATGGAAGGTGGTGCAGAAACCTTCATCATCCAATCTTTCCATTGAAATTAGACTCAGGCACATGTCAGGTACGTGTCTGACGTCTTTCAAGACCAGTGTCGAGCCCTCCATAGTAGTCAAGCTCACATCTCCTTTTTCCAACAACCTTGGATAGTCCTTCATTTCCCATCCTAACCACCCCAAAGTCCCCGAGCGTGTAGGATATGAAGTCTTCCCTGCGAGATTTGACGTGGATTGTTGCTCCACTATCGATCACCCAGCTGGTTCCTTGAGTCGCCAAATTTACGGACTGTTGCTCTTGATTATGAACGACGTTGAACTGGTCAATGGTGTTTGTTTGGTCATCACCGGGTTCATGCTTGCGTTTGCCTTTCAGCTCTCGGTAATATTTCTTTATATGCCCCTTTTAACCAGATTAATGACACCTTACATTAGCATATCTCTCCTAGGATTTGCTTTTTCTCTGTTTCTGATATTTGCTTTCTTGTTCTTGTTTTTTCCGCTTGACTCAGTAGCCAATACATCTGACAGAAATGTAGAAGCACCATGGGATCTCTGCCTCATCTCTTCATTCAAGATGCCGCTCTTGATGAAGTCCACATCCTGGGGATATATTTGTGAGTGATATCTTTAGAGTCTTCCAAGACTCTAGTAATGAAGCTAGCACAATCAGAGCAATTGCCTCATCATCAAGCTTTTTGTCCATACTTGATAACTGTTGCACGACTCCTTGAATCTCGTTTAAGAGACCTGCTACCGGAGTTCCTTCTTTGTACCAAAGCTGAACTAGCTTGCTCAGGTAGAAGAGTTTGTTGTTGCCTCATTTGGAGGCATATAGTGTATCCAACTTCCTCCAAAGTGTACGAGCATGAGTCTCATTACATATGTGATTATACACGTTATCATCGAAAAATTATCGGATGTACCCGTAGACCTGCTCGTGCTCAAAAATCCTGATTTCTCTTCTGGTTTAGTCTCGCTGAACAACGGTAGGTGCATCTTGGTGGCAAACAGAAGATCTTTATCTTGCTTTTCCAAAGTTGATAATTAGAACCATTAAAGCTAATCATCTTACTCGTACGTACCTCCATCTTTTATTACTACTACCAACGAATTAATTGTTAAAAGCTGAACACAAAAGAAATTACTTCCCTAATACTGTCTAGAAAGCCTTTTCTGATGTGGGAGTTCAGACTAAACTGCAACCACAGAGCATACGAGAACTTCCAAGGTCTGGTCTTTTCGGTATGGGTACGGGCTTATACACTCCTCTTGCAACCTTTTTATTCCTGACAAAGACGACGTGACTAAAAAATCTTTCAAGGTCCTGGGGTACGAATTTTCAATGTGCTTGGAGAGCCTGTTAGGTTGTTCGCCTATTAAAGCGGTACGTGAGCTGAGAATCTGGCTCTCATATCAGTTGTTGGGTTATCATGGAAATCAACATATAATTGAGTTAATTACGCAACGGATATCACAAGCACATAAGCAACAATTGAACAAGATCAACACCAATATTTATAGTAGTTCTTCCCAAATTGGGTTACGTCCACTCAGGAACCCTCAAGAAGATTACTTCTTTATTGATAACAAAGAAGACAAGAGAATTGATAATACAAAGTATTTCACTCAGAACATTCTGATTTTAATGTTCATTTTCTCTTCACTAATCATGTTCCTTCCAATGATATAAATATCCTTAAGAAATTCTAACACTCAATCTCACTTTTACCTCAACACTTTTGTTTGTACAAAAAGAAAAATATTTGTGTTTTTGGGATGATTTTGGAATGAAAAATGGTTGAGTATTTATTTGTGAAGATTAAGAAATAAAACAAAAATTAATACCTCATTGCTTATATAATCAAACCCATCAAATTTGATTAAACACAACATGTATTTAATATTTGTCAAAAAATGTGTGTTTGAATTAAAAAATGTATGGCTTGATTTCCAGCAGATTTTGCCACTATATTTTCCCTGAAATAACGGAGTTGCCACTTAAGTAATAACACTCATCCTGCGTTTTCCAGCGTTGGATCTTTGAATTTGTTACTGTGATCGGGGAATCTCAACTGAGGTATGACAGGGTTTGCAGGAGGACAATGTTCTGATGCTTACGATGACGCATCAAGAGATAATTGAGCCTCGTGATGAGCGAGCTCAGGTTTATGTATGGTGTTATTTTCCCAGTGACATCATCTAACTTTTTAAGAAAATAAATTTATTGGGGGTATGCCACGTGTATGTTGTATTTGACTTATAATATTTTCAAAGACTTTAAATGTTATGTTGAAAAATGAATGATGTATTGTCTGTGAATGGACACATAACTATATATATATATATAATTTTTTTTTTTAGTATCATTATATATGTATCATAGCAAAGCAAAAAAATTTTTTAGGGCCATTTGACAATAAGTTTGAAACTATTCTTCCATTGTTTACGCAAATTAATCATTATGTGATAATTAAACACCACATTATGATCGGGCCCTCACATCCCCGATCACAACTAGATTCAGTTATGTTTGGTGGCGAGTGCACGTGATCTTGCCACGTCATTTGTAATTACTTTATTTGAGATGTGTTAATGCACATTTTTGTAGCTTAATTATATGCGAAACCGAATTTATTTATCTTAATCTTAAAGCATTAAATATACACATACATCATTTAAAATTATATAAAATAAAAATAAAAAATTCAAACGTACCCAAAATAATGGTTCGATTCATCATATTGGAAATTACTTCTGATCGTAAGTTTAATAAAGAGACACAAAATAATTCAAACTCTATCCCAAAATATTTAATTCGAAAGCCAAATATCTTAATTTACAGTACAGGAATGAATTTATTTCTTTGGGTAAGAAAAGTGGTTTATACTCCTTTATTTTTACCAGTCCGCTTACCAACATGTTATCTATGAATTTTAACAACGGAAAAACAAAAATATTATCCCATAATATATGCTAATTATTATTTAATCTTGTCGTCATGTCTCCCAAACATCATATTTTATTATTATTATATATGCACCAAGACAAACCCGTACTTATTCACAATGTAATGGACCCAAAAAAAAAGAAAGGTAATAATAATTACACCATATATAAAGTAAATATACAACATGATTATTAAATTTAGCAAGAATCATCATCCCCTAGCATCCTATTGCTGAAAGGCTTCCCTACTGATAAACATTCCACGGGAGGAACCGTAGGAGTGAAAAGCTTTCCAAATGTTTGCCAACAATAAGGATCGTACATGTGGTATCGCTCTTGTTGAGGTTTCAGCTGTATGTTGGTAAGCGTGACGTCGGTGCAAGGTAAGCTATCGCTGCAAGCAAAATGCACTGGTTTTACTGTATACGTTCCTCTTATATTCTCGTAGTTTATACCCGACAGAGCCACTGCAGTTGTCTGATTCTTGCAGCTTCTTTTATCGCAATAATATTGGTCGATAACTATTGGAAGTTGGACCTCTGATACTTGAACATTGGAGAATTGTACTCCCTGAACTGACCCTAACCCGCCCTGTTGAACATAACTTGTGTTGATGTTTGTAAGGTTTCAAGCTCATAATAAATTAGAGGGATATTGAATACATAAATTATATATTAAATTTACCTGCCACGTTTTTATTCTAACACCGTTCATCGTATTTTGCATAACGACATCTCGGACAGTGACATTTGATACGCAAGCTTTGGTATTATCTTTTCCTAGACCTCCGATGCTGATACCATGTCCTGGTCCACAGATGATGTTGTGCACGTATATATTGGTGCATCCAGTTTGTATTGACACGCAATCATCTCCTGCACAAGCGTTTTAGACCATTACAAATATGCTAACTCAAACATATCAACTTTGATTCTGGTGGACACTAAGGGAAAATAATGAATGAAAGCACAATTGGATTGCATGCAAATTAAACCTTTTTCGATTGGAAGGAGTCAAAATCATAGCAACACCAAGAAATGCATTTTTATTTCTTACAAACATCTGATTATCATTATGTAGTATATTCAACACATACAACTAAAACCAAAATTAATAAATATCTTCAACAACAATTTCTCCTCACAATTCCATTTTCAGCAATAATATTTCTGTAATATTAGTTTTTTTTAAAAGGAACGACTCACCTGTCCCCGCATAGCAAGAAACTGTCTCCTCTTACGCAAGGATGGCGACAGCTCTTGGGGCATCTATTTTATTTGATAATATAAAGATTGTAACAATTCTATGGAATTTTAAGTATCTTGGATAACAAATTTGTCCTAGACGGCTATGTTGCAAAAGTTACAAATTCTTGACTAAATTAAAGTAAGTGTTTGTTTAAGTAATGTTGGTTGCATTGACCAGTAGAGATAAGTTAATTATGAAGCTCACGAATTTGAGATTTCTAGCCGGTCACAGAGAATGTGAATACGTACCACAACCAATATTCGAACTGCGGATAAGCACATCTTTGGAGTTTTGAAGGTGTATGCCGTCTGTGTTTGGGCTGTCGCCAGGCGATGAGACACTTATATTGTAGACAGCTACACCCTTGCAGTTGTCGAACTTTAGATGGCACCGAGGGCTGTTTTTTATTGTTATTCCAGTTACGGTTACATTGAAACTTCCATAGAATCTAAGTGCCTGAATGTCAAGAATTTAACTTTAATTTGACATATATAAATACCATTAATTTTGAAAATTGGTTAATTTTGTGATAGTGGTGCTTACTGTAGGTTTTATGCTTGGCATCTTCGAACCAAGAGAGCTGCTTATCCACTGCCACATGAAACTTTAATCAGGCAAAATAACATATAAAGAATTGGAGAAGCTATGTATATTTCGATAAGACAACTGACACGATAGTCAATGGAGTTATACGAAGATTTTATTTATTTATTTCTAAGTCAATATTTTTCCAATAAATTAAATAAACCCCTCAGTTAAATTTCTTATGCATCGACCAGTTAAAAAACGGCGAGTGGAGCAACATGTTAACCTAGAAAAGTAGTCAAGGACTAATTAAACACTATCACATATCCAAAATTATTTATAGATTTTTCATATGATTGGGGTGATTAATTTTCTTTTAAAAAAAATTTAGGGGAGGGGGAGGACTCGAACCCGAGACTTATTATTATTGGGAAATAGATGATAACCACCAAACCAAAACCTTGTTGTCTGGTGTGATTCTTTCATAACATGTTGTTTGTGAATAGAAGGTCAAATATATTACCGGAAGCGGAGGATGGCTTTGTTCCAAGGTGCCATTTATTGGGCTGAGTCTTGATTGATCATCCATAGGATCATCTTGAAAGGGAGAATATTGCCACCAAACAGCTCCTTTTCCATCTATAGTACCACTTCCACTAATTGTAATTCCTACCAATTTTGTGAATTCGAGCCATTGCAGAAGCCCCGATCCCCAAGGACTCGAGCTTGTGGGAGCAACAATTTTTCCATCTAACTATTCAAGATAATAAAAAATATTTAAATTTGAAATATATATGTATTATTTTCTTTTGTATGAAAAAAATCTGTAGTGATGAATCTGTCCATATATATATATATATAAAAGTTGGGAATGGGCTAAATTTTTTGTACCAAGCGTTACTTGAACTCGAGTCTACTTAAAATAAAATGGATAATGAGCTTTAACCAGCATGGCAAAGTTGGTGCGGTAGAGCCAATCTATATATCAGATATACCGGTGAAATGTGTATAAAAATATTATCTAGTAAAATACGAAAAAAGGCCCCTTTTTTGATAATTTACCTGGAAAACAATGTTGTGCTGACAGTATGGTCCCGAAAATGAAATGGGACCTACAAGAAATACATGTTCTGCTGGCACATTAATCACTGAGGCTTCAACCTTACAAGCCGCAGCCCAAGCAGCTTCAAATGCCTGCATTCATTTTTCACTATATATGACTCATCTGGAACACATTAATCACTAATTTCAAATTTCATAATTTCAAATTTAGTACGCCAGCCCTAAAATTGAAATTACCAGAGGGATCACTTGTGACTAATATTAGAGCCGTGCATTCGATCTATTCGGTCACCTATCGAACCGAATTTTCAAAAATAAAATTAACCGAATTTTTTTACGATAACCGACCGAACAAAAAAATATCGGTTAATTCGGTTATCGACCGAATTAACCGATATATTTTATAAAGGTCAAATTTTTTTTATAAAAAAAGTAACTAGTTTGATTTTAAAATAAAAAAAATAAAAGAATAAGACTAATTATTTTTTATAATAATTAATAAAAAAAATTTAAAAAGTAAATTATTTAAAAATATTAATAAAAAATGTAAAAATATAAAAAATCTGTTAAATTAGTCAAATGATAGTTTTAAAATGAAAAATGAAACCGAACCGATATTCTTTAAAAAAGCCCGAATTAATCTAACCATTTCTAGTATGGAGCCACTATATACCAGGATATCTTCTTGTAAATTCGATTAGGTCTCGGTAACGAGATTCATTTTGGTTGGCCCTTTATGATTCTATTGTCGAGAAATTTGGTTCGGTCTCGATCGTTTAATTTGGTTTAACTGAAATTTCTCACCCCTAATTATATAAACTAATGAGATTCGTTTTGGTGGGCCCTCTGCGATTCTATTTTTTATTCTTTGATCCCTACTTCATTGAACAACTTTTCCCTTAAAAAAATTCTGGAATTTAATTTTAATTAGGCTCTGTAAGTTTTTCTTATTCAAAAAAAAAAAAAAAAAGGAAGAAATAGATGTATTATCGCTGGAAATGTCACAAGTACCTAATTTTTGTCCTCATATTATGAGACTATGTTTTCACCAAAGTTCACCTCACCTATAATGGTTGGGCTCGTGTGACCACAAAACAAACAAGATAATGCACACTTTAGCTACAATTTAGAAATAGAAAATGAAAATATGAGTGGATGTGAGTTTGTAGCGCATATAATTTACTTATAGCTTCAATCAACAAAATGTGTTTTATGAGAAAATTTTATAGACTTTCTTTATTAAGATTTCTTATGCACCTCCACCGTCCACTTAGAGAACGGCTGAACAAATACGAGTAAAAGTTAAATTTATGTATATTAATTTGACATGTAATCGTCTTTCCCCATTTAAACTTTTTTCTTGGCTCCGCTTCTGATTATCGTTACACTATTTCAAATGCATGCCATTAATTTTTTTTATTTTTTAAAAAACGGTTAGATCAAATGACATTATATATGTCAAAAGATCATCATATCAACATGTTCCAGAATTTTAGACTGAACAATGTGGAATCTCGTCTCGTGTTCTAAGAAAATTATGGGCAATGATTGGAGTTTATGAAATTCGTAAAGCCTTTATCTTGTGGAACAAATTAATGTTTTGCTGGGGATACTTTGATTTATGACTTCCAAATGCTAAATTTCCAGGCAAATTTTGATAATTACCAAAGTAAATCTAGATTTTCTCAAAAACGGTAACTATAATTTAACTTAAATCACATGACTAGGCAATGCAGTTTATTACCTTAGTGTCATCTGAAGTTCCGTCGCCTTTGGCTCCAAAATCCAACACATCATACACCATATCACCTTTTTTGGTTGGGGGAGTTATCTTTGGAGGACTTTCTTTTGGTCCGCGGAATGGAGGAGGCAATGCTGGTGGTTCCCGTACTGGTGGTGGTGATGCTGGCGGTTTTGGTGCTAATGATGGTGGTGGTTTTGAAGGATGAGATTTGTGAGGCCACTTACCAGATTTGCCATTATGGTGATAGGGACCATGTTTTTTCCCTTTCTTCGTGTAGAGAGAAGTCGCAGCGCTTGAGCTTTGTTTCCAATGCTTGCCTACTCTTCTTGCTTTGCATGTTTCCATATCGGAACTCCAAAATAGAAGAACAATTATAAGCAAGAAAATGAATTTGTTTAAGTAAAAACTACCCATATATATTTACTTAATTTAGTAATGTGACGGCGGTTATGGCGGCAGTGGAGGCTGTGGAGGTGTGAGTGGTATTATGGGCTGAGGAGGAGTGGAACCAAGTGTTTGGGACGAGCGAATATTTGTTTAAGAATGTGTAAAAGAATTGTATATTATTCCCCTGGTTCTCGTATTTATTGCTGGGCTTTCCTTTATATGAATTTTAGTTAGCATTTTATCAAACCTACGGTACATCCAATTGTCCAGTTTGAAGAATTTTTAATGAACAGCACAATTCGTTAATAATTTCAATTAGTCATGGCATCCAGACGATTGGTTTTAATAAATTTTACGAATATATTTATTATCAAATCGAAGCACATTAATTATTTACATTCGATGGCTGGCAGACTTCAAGTAACTTGGATTATGTTAAGGAGGTGAAATCGATTTGTCGGGGAGTGATAAATATTCATAGTAGAGCGATCGAAATGTGATATTTGGATTATTGTACACTGTAAAATATTTAAATTTTACCCTTTGGCTATTACTTTGGTAAAACAAGCGTTCAATCTCAAAATTTGTATCAAAGTAAAGATCATGTATTCGATTATCACATAAGATTACATTTATTGGGAGGGAGAATGTTGTAGAGCAATAATTTGCCGTACTATAAGAGTGATCGAAGCTCGATATTTAGGTTGTTGTATCGTTAAAAGATTTGAATAGTACTGTCATTACCAGCTATTTTTTTAGATAAAATAGCGAGTACCCGAACAGACACAAATAAAGGAGTTACTCCTATTTAAACAAGTAATCTTTTTAATTATATATTTAATTTTTAAAAATTGTTTGTTTTAGCAATAGTTCTAAATTTATTACGAATTGCAATAATAATATTTGTACTTCTTTATCGAATAATTGAAAGTATTATTTGCTGAGTTACGACAAAAGGGTGAAAGACACGTGAGTGTGTATGGGTCGATAAGTTACACAAACACACACTGATTATAACATCTCCTTTTTATGAGTCACATGCAACCCGTCACGGGCTTCAATTTTGTACCATCTTCTTAACCAGCAGGAATGATCTGAAATCAAAACACGTACACATGTCAAAGCTACTCAAATAGACAAAATTTGTGTGCCTTTTCTTATTAGGGAAACTCAAAATAAATTATCATAGTCAAACTTAATTATGGAATCAGTCATTATGTCAGAAAAACTTAATTCAAACTCCATACTGCAACTTAATATTTTGTCTAACTCCTTATCTTATTAAAATGACTATGATAGCCCTCTATTAAAAGTTGAAACTTTAATTTTAAGAAATCATTACAGTAGTTACGAAACATATAAAATTCTGGTACACGTTACACATAAAATCGGTATGAAATCTATACAATTTGGTACAAGTCACACATGAAATTGGTATGAAACATATACTATTTTTGATACTTATTAGATGTGAAGTTGGTATGAAACATATATAATTTTGGTACTAGTTACACATGAAGTTGGTATAAAACCAATATACAGTTTTGATACTAGTTACCCATGAAATTGGTATAAAACCTATACTATTTTCAGTACTTATTACACGTGAAGTTGGTATGAAACCTATACAATTTCGATACTAAATATACATAAAATTAGTAAGAAAAACCTATGCAATTTTGGTACTAATTACGAATAAAATTGGAACAAAACTTATACTAATACATATGAAATTGGTATGAAATCTTTGTAATTTTGGTACTAGTTACACATGAAATTGGTATGAAACCTATATAATTTTGGTACAAGTTACACATGAAATTGGTATCAAACATACTTTTTTCGCTAATTATTATACATGAAGTTGATATGAAACATATACAATTTTGGTACTTATTACACTTGAAGTTGGTACGAAACATATACCATTTTGGGACTAGTTACACGTGAAGTTGGTAGGAAACCAATACTATATTCGACTTATTACACGTAAAGTTGGTATGCAACCTATACAATTTCGGTACCAACTATGTATAAAATTGGTATGAAACCCATATAATTTTGGTACTAATTATGAATAAAATTGGTACGAAACATATTTTATTTTCGGTACTTATTACAAATAAAATTGGTATGAAATATTTACAATTTTGGTACTACTTACACATGAAATTGATATGAAACATATACAATTTTGGTACAGTTATACATGAAATTGGTATGAAACCTATACTTTTTCGTACTTATTACACGTGAAGATGGTATGAAACATATACAATTTTGATACTTATTACACTTGAAGTTGGTATGAAACATATTATTTTGGTACTAGTTATACGTGAAGTTGATATGAAACTTATACCATATTCGAAACTTATTACACGTAAAAAATTGGTATGAAACCTATACAATTTCGGTACTAAAATTGGTATGAAATCTATATAATTTTTGTACTAATTACACGTGAAACTGGTCTGAAATCTATAATATTTTCGAAACTTATTATACGTAAAGTTGGTATGAAACCTATACAATTTTGGTATTAAGTATACATAAAATTGGTATGAAACCTATATAATTTTAGTACTAATTATGAATGAAATTGATATGAAATATATATTATTTTTGGTACTTAATATATATTAAATTAGTATGAAATTTTTACAATTCTGATACTAATTACATATGAAATTGGTATGAAACCTATACAATTTTGTATAAGTTACACGTGAACTTGGTATGAAACCTACACTGGTTTCGCTACTTATTACACGTGAAGTTAGTATGAAACATATATAATTTTGGTACTAGTTATACATGAAGTTGGTATGAAACCTATACAATTTCGGTACTAGTTACACATGAAGTTGGTATGAAACCTATACTATATTCGGTACTTATTACACGTGAAGTTGGTGTGAAACATATACAATTTGCGTACTAAGTGTACATAAAATTGATATGAATTATGAAACCTATATAATATCCGTACTATTAAATTTATACAAGTGAAATTTGTAATAAACTTATATAATTTGGTCCTAGTTACACATGATATGAATTAATACAAATTATATGATCGCCTGTGAGCATAGAGATATGATATATATGAGTTGTATAAATGCCCTTGGCATTACGCCTTTCAATTGGGCATTGCATGCAATGGGTTTAAAAGTAAAGGTGCTTGATGAATCGAATTAAGTGAAGAATTAATTAAATAACTAAAATAAACTAACAAGATGATGAAGATTTAAGTGGAGAAAATCAATAAGAACGGATTCTAGAGATTTGACTTCACCCCAACTATCAACTATGTTGTGTTCTTCAGTTTATTAGCCAAAGAATCATATGCTATTCCATTACCTCTTCCGAGTGTTAAGTAAAAATAATCATTCAACAATCATCTTGATTTGTCCACATAAGATAAACTATTAAACAATTTAAATAGCACAATGATTCGTTGGAGTTATACATCAGTCGACTATATAATTTTCCAAACGATGTAAATTATTACGGTCATATTCAATTTTATGTATATTTAGTACCCAAAATTTATAGGTTTCATACCAACTTCACGTGTAATAAGTACCGAATATAATATATTTTTATACCAATTTCATGTGTAACTAGTACCAAAATTGTATTGGTTTCATACCAACTTCATGTGTAACTAGTACCAAAATTGTATATGTTTCATACCAACTTCATGTCTGATAAGTACCGAAAATAGTATAGGTTTCATACCAATTTCATGTGTAATTTGTACTGTAATTGTATAGATTTCATACCAATTTTGTGTAACGTGTACCAAAATTATATAAGTTTCGTACCGACTGTAATGATTTCTCAACATTAAAAGTTCAACTTTTAATAGAGCGGTATCATAGTCATTTTAATAATATAGTGAGTTATAACAAAATTTTAAGTTGCAGTAAGGAGTTTAAATTAAGTTTTTCTGACATGAGAACTGATTTCATAATTAAATTTGACTATGAGAATTTTTTTTGAGTTTCCACTCCTTATTATATATGTCACATCACAATTTAATTAATTTTTTTTATGTGGGCGGCTGGCATGCTGTTGACTTCTCTGACAAATATTTCAAGTTCACGAACTAAATATGGCTATTCTTCAAATTGAACCCTCTATCTATGTACATGGATAAATAATGTTTTGAAATTGTCTCGTTGTGTTTTTATTTATTTTTTCCTTTGAAAAACATGAATTTTTTTCACTGAAAATTTTGTTTTATGGTTTCATCACCAATAAATAAAGGGCAAAGTTCAGGCCAATATCATATGCTGAATCTTTATTCATTATAGTTCGAGAAAAAAACTTACAATCATTTAAATCCACTTTATGTTGAAATGACAAAAGTGTCATTAATAAGAAAAGACGGCAATCTCAGAAATTTTCAATCTATTCCTTCCAGCACTTCGTTCGAGCTCTTCCTTTCACGGCTGCGATTCAAATCTCCTCGTAAATCTCTCTAGCCAGTTACGAATTTTTTTTACAGTTGGTTTTTCTCTTCATATCTTCAATTTTCCATTCCATCACTTCATTCCAGATGTTTTTTTCAAATCTGGTACGTGTGTGTATATGTTTTTGTGTGTATGTGTGTAAGAAAGTGTGGGTGTGTGTGTATATATATATATATTGTTTGTTGTTATTTGAAGTTTTATAGTTATGATTTATTGATGTCCGTGCTTCTTTGCTCATTTTCAGAATTTATAACCGAGAAAAATTAATTGGAGCACGAAAATTATAAAAAGTAATTGGTGCACGAAAATTATAAAAATTAACTGGTGCACAGAAATTATTAAAAGTAACTGGTGCATGAAAATTGAAACCAGTAATTGATGCATGAAAATTAAAATCAGTAATTGATGCAATAAACATAGAAAGAATTTGTGATGCACGAACCATAATCGCAAGTGGGTGATGCACGAACCATACAATTAAGTAAGTGATGCACAGACCATTTAATTTCGTCCACCAGTTATAGTATTTCGTGCACCAGTTGTTTTTTTGTAAATTTTGTGCATCAGTTAATTAACACAAAGTTAGTGCACCAGTATGGTATTTTCATGCATCAGTGTTATATTTCGTACATCAAGGTTATATTTTCGTGCATCAGTTACTTTTTATGATTTTCGTGCACCAATGCTATAGTTTGGTGCATCAGTTTTTTTTTTAAACTTTAGTGCACCATTAATTGATGCACGAAAATTGAAAATCAGTAACTGATGCACGAAAAATAAAATCAGTAACTGATGCACGAAAATTGAAAATCAGTAACTGATGCACGAAAATTAAAATTAATAACTGATGCATGGCATAGACAAAATATGTGATGCACGAACCATAATCGCAAGTGGATGATGCACGAAAAATACAATTAAGTTACTGATGCACGAACAATTTAATTCGTGCACCAGTTATTGTATTTCGTGCACCATTTGTTAACACAAGGTTCGTGTATCGGTGTTGTATTTTCATGCATCAGTGTTATATTTTGTGCACCAATGTTATATTTTCGTGCACTAGTTACTTTTTATAATTTTCGTACACCATTTACTTTTTATGATTTTCGTGCATCAATTACTTTTATGATTTTCGTGCACTAAGATTATTTTTTCATGCACAAGTTATTTCTTAAAACTTTCGTACACCAGTTACTTTTATAATTTTCGTGCACCAATTAATTTTTATAATTTTCGTGCACCAATTAATTTTTCTCTGTGTCATCTTTCGTTGCAATAACTTACTGCCAGGCTGTAAATTTTGGAAATGAGAAGCACGGACACCAAGACATACCTTACTTCTTCATCCATATGCATCAGTCAAAACCATGAGAGTTTTTTTTAATAAAAAGACATACCAATAGACTTTCGCTGTCTATAATTTAGCATCGGTATTCAAATTTATATTTCACATACACATATAGCATACACACACAAAAGATGGAATGTGCAGATTAGTCCGAGGTCTTCTTCGATTCAAAAAGATTCCAAATGCTACGAACAATTTAGATTCTTCGATTCAAACATATTTCATGTACAGAACATTTTAGCAAATAATTTTTAGTTATGAGGCGACGAGTTGGTGAAGAAAATAATGATCTGAGAATCGCCGAAAAATTTAGCAGAAAATTTAAGGTGTGGGGCGATGGGATGAGGAATCAAAGAAAAATCTGAAATTAGGTTTAGGGTGTTTTCAACTGAAGGGTATTTTGGTAACTAAAAAATACATTTTCAAACCAATAGTTAAAAAAATGGACTTATGTGAATACAATTTTATCCTAAGTATATTTTTAGGTAAGAAGTTTTTTTTTTGCAGAGTTATTTGTAATAAGTTTCTGTAAACAACACCTATTTACAATTTTTCTATAAATAAACACCATTCTACATGGGACTGAAAGCAAATGCCCAATTGTAATTTTTACACCTGTAGAACTAATGTTACTAATTTGCATGTGAACTTCATTTGGAAGGTTCTTATAAATAACATGGAAAATTATCGTGTCTCCCATGTAGACAAAAATTAATTACAATAATGAATGGACTCCCTTAAAAAATTGCTACTTTACAATATTGTCATCTCTAGTTTGTAATAGATATATGAGAAATTATAAATATATATTATATAATTTGATATAAAAATAAATAGCAGGGAAGGTAGACAATATTATTTAAATTGATAGAATTCATTATTGTTCAAAATAGGGGTTTATATGTAACAGTTATGTGTACAAATCGAATTATTCATTGGTTCCATAACTCACAACACATGCGAAATTTTTTGTCACTTTTTGTTTGTTTGCGTTAGGGTCTGTGAGTTTGTGGCCAATACAAAAAAAAAAAAAGCTTTAACCAACGGTTTGTTTTCCTTTAGCTGTTTATAGGTAGGGATGGCAATGAGACAGGTTCAGACCCGGACCTACATTGAACCCGTTCTGCCTAGGTGGGTCTGAACACGCTTCAATCGGGTTTGGAAGCGGGGCGGGGCGGGTCCTGAGATTGGCCGAACCCGCCCCGCTTTACATTTTTTATTTTTTTTTAAAAAAAATTGATATTAATTATACATTTACTTCTTTGATTGAACAATAAAGTGTCATTATTTAATTTTATATCAAAATTCATGTGTTCATGTTAAAGAAGTTGGACATTTCGAAGGAAATAAGAGCAAA
Source organism: Haberlea rhodopensis (assembly GCA_907163345.1). NCBI lineage: Eukaryota > Viridiplantae > Streptophyta > Magnoliopsida > Lamiales > Gesneriaceae > Haberlea > Haberlea rhodopensis. The sequence goes on from CAJQUN010000001.1 coordinate 16,447,871, forward strand.
TTAGTAAATATTTAGTAGCTTGAAGATAGTTTACAATGCTTATTATAAATATTTACTAGAGAAAGCATAAAACTTAATCACAAAACTCAACTTTTGTGTTTCAAAATTGATTTCTAGCTAATTTTTTTTTTTAAAAAATAATAATAAAAAAAAAATCTGGAACCGGGGCGGGGCGGGTAAACCCGCCGGCGCGTGGCGGGTCCAAGTTCTATATGTAGCGGGACGAGTCCTGGGATTGGCCAAACCCTCCCCGCCCCATTGCCTTTCCTATTTATAGGATCCCTATGTATTTCATTTCTCTTTCTTCTTTATATAAAACATTATTTTCAAATTCTTAACATCTAAAACATTATTTAAAATCTTATAATTTTATTTTTTCACTTTTACAGAGTAAACATTCTTTATCCTACTAGGTCAAATCAACTACATTGATTTTCCTATATCACTGTATATCCCCTACTAAATAACTAAATTCTCATCTAAATTTAAATAAAGTTTATCTTGTCTTATATTGTCAACCAAGCTCTCTCTAGACTTTATCATTCTCGATTAATATATATATTTGTCATGGTCTCGCATTGTCAAACTAAAATATTTATTGATCACTAAATATATATTCATATCATCTTAATCACATCTCTCTTACTTTTTCCTCAATATATGCATCCCCAGTTTTCTCTCTAAACTTTTGTGTTGAACAATTACTTTTAAATTGCAGATGCATGGAATTGGAAACCTAAAAGATAGGGAAAACTAAATGCCAAGTTAGCTTATCAAGTGGTGAAAAACAACTTCAATCCATCATCTATCACAGTTTCAAGTGTGGTTTCAAAGATATGGAATAAATTAGTTCCAAACTAAGCTTCAGCAGAAACTGATCCTATGTCGAGTTCCAATGTAAGACAATTTACAAGAACGAGTTTTAACTATTGAAGAAGCGATAAAGTGTGCTTTTTATAACAATGTGGATGAGGATACAAGTCACTTATTCTTCACTTTCTTATAGCATTTGGTGTGATTGTAATAGGTGGCTTAATAATGTAAGGGTGTGAATGTGACATCAAAACCCAGAACAACACTTTGAATAATTTGTTGGAGCTTCATGGTCAAATATAGGGGAGAAAGCTTGGATTGCTACCTAGCTGTGCACAACCTGGAGAATATGGCAAGCTATAAACATCATTTTCAAAGATAAATCAATATCAAAGAAGGTAATTATGGAATTGGTTAAAGTTAAATCATGGTAATAAATGTCGACAAGGGGATGACAGATCAATGATTAGTACAAAGAACCCAAAATTTGTATTGCTTTTTTGAGCCTCTGTTTTGTGATTTAAAATTCCAGAAAAGTCGTGCTCTATTAAGAGTATAATTAAGTCTATTGTAAATTTGTGTCTTGAGCACCCCTAATGTTCACATTATAAAATAATGTAAAAGGTATTCTTGAGTTTTGTCCTCCCAATTTTCCAAAACATAACGTCATTTATGCCAACAAATTCTTCAATTTATTGATCTCAACAATGATCTCATAGATCTAAAACATTGTTGCAGTAAATTTCGTTGCTTACTTGGATTAGCTTTTCTTTATATATTATGTTCATGGAAGGTCAGTTTTAGACTGGTTGTGGCGTTAGAGTTTAGCATAGGGCACAACACGGGGCTTGACATATTTACACGAGCAATGAGACCCCAAGATTATACATGGTGATGTCAAAGCAGCCAACATTTTGTTGGACGGTGGCTTTTTTTAGATAAGGTTGGACGAGATAATTTGAGGCAGTTGTTGGAGACTTTGGACTGGATAGCTTTTAGGCCATCAGGATTTTCATGTTACAACACCAGTTCGCGGAACCATTGGCCACATTGCTCCGTAGTACTTATCAACTTGTCAGTCATCTGAAAAAACGTATGTTTTTTTTTTTTTTGCCCCCAGGGGCATAGCCAAGTTGGTAAGATCTGTGGTGACGTAGGGTAACCCCTCGACGCCAGGTTCGATTCCCGTGTGGAGCACATTCCCTGCTGAAATATTGTGGGGTGTGCTCTGGGGTCGTGGCCTGTAGGTCCTCTCCCACAGATGTCTGTCAGTTCGGGCACATCCCTCGGTTTACCTAGTGGCGGCGTTGAGGGGCCGGTTCCGTCACCCAATGACTAGTCAGGCGAAAGCCTGGATACCTTGTAAATCAAAAAAAAAAAAAAACGTATGTTTTTGGGTTTGGAATCTTGCTTCTTGAGTTGATTACCTGCCAGAATACTGTAGACTTTAGGCGGGTGAGTAGCCATAAAGAGTGATGCTAGATGAGATATGTTTCCTCTCCATCCCTCCTTTTATTGGAAAACTAAAGGGGAATACAGTTTGATTTTCAGAAAACTTACATTTTGTTTGAGATGGGATTAATAACTTCATCATTATGAAGACCTGCCTCCCGCCAATATCATGCCAAAATCTATACCAATGGAAAGTACAACAATTAGGTCAGATCTTCTATAAAAGGAAGATGATTATTATTTATGGAAACAAAACTCATGGGATTGCATCTTATATCAATCTTGCTCTCTTTTGCCTTACAACACATCTTACTCTCTTATGCCTTACAACACACCAAAATCATATCTCATTAAAAAGTGCAAGCAAGATTTCGAGAATTGGCTCTCTTATTCAGCCATAGTTTTAGAAGAATCCTACACACACTCACACACACAATTTCAAAAATTCAAGCAAAGGAGGAGGAAGCTCGCATCACTTTTACAACCCGAAATCCGTTCAAACGCGTCTAGAAATCATCTTCAATCTGTATGTGGACTTTTCTTTAAAATCGTTCTTTCGTTTTGAAATCATGTATGCTTTAAATTTCAATCGGTTATGTGATATAATTTTAAACTATGAAACTCTGACGTTTATGATGAAAACTGTAATTTTGAAGCACTTTAAATATTAAAATCAAGTTGGTAAGAATTCCAAGCTTTGTTTCTGACCCTGATGCGATGGGGTTATAACCGTTACTTTGACTTGATACGGTGGTTAACAGTTGTTCTGGTGCGCCAGACTCTTTATTGGTGGGTGATAAGATGTTCTGACCTTATTTCTAAGAGGGTTAAGTCTATTGAACTGATATTAGTACCAGGATGAAACTAGATGATTTATTGTGCTTACTTTAGTATATGGTATGGGAATCTGATATGAAGTTTCTGTTCTGGCACTGAGGAAGAGCAAATTCTGTTCACTTTATGTTCTGTGTTCGTATCACTTTCTGTTCTGATTTTGATGCGTGTTTCGAAATTATATTGTATTTATATTTGTCACATTCGATTGGCCCCCACTTGCTAAATATTTCACAAACACTCACATCTTACATTCACTCCCCAGATAAGAATTAGGAAGAAATCGAAGATGAAGAACAACACCACTTTTGGGTTGGCGCTGCTATGACTCAAGAATAGCACTATTAAGTTACTTTAAGCTACTGTTGATATTTTATGATATTTTGAACAATTTACGTTATTTGTTTTGTTTCAAAATCTAAACTTCGAGACTTGTTGATTTTGAATTTTATTTAGAATCAACGCCGATGTCACACACTAGATTTTGGGGCGTGACAGTCATGGCCGATCCCAAACTCATGTGATGGAGGAGACTTGCGTTAGGTAGTCATTCAGCCTAAAACATTAGCAATATCTTATGTATGATCTATATAGCAGACCTCCCTTAGTTGGATAAAAAATTGATTGTTGTTGTTGAGATGAGACTAATGTTCTTATTCCTACCCTTAGTTTGGATTCTAATAAAGTTAGTGAAAGGAACATAAGTAAATACAATAATGTGAAGCGATTAGCTTGTTTACAAAATAACTAATCTGGGTGTATGTCCATGTCACTTTCGTCGGATCCATGCCTGGCTATAGCATTCAGTCGTTTACAAGTCTTTGCTTCTTGTATTTCAAAACTAGCTCAGTCAAATTAGGTCAATTCTAGGTAATAAAGCTCCACCAGGAAGGGGAGTTGAACCTTATGGTGGACAAATTTAGAAAATAATTTTGACATAATGGAGTTACACGAAATGGTTCAAGCAGCTGTCCTTTGTACTCATTTCAATCTATCTCATCGTCCCAAAATGTCAGAAGTATCGAGGATGTTAAAAGGTGATGGTTTAGCTGAAACATGGAAGCAGTCACAAAATACCGAGACTCCAATGCACCGATAAATCTATATGTCATTCTCAAAGATATTCAGATTTCATTGAGGAGTCAGCACTTGTGGTTGAGGCTATAAAACTCTCTGGCCCGAGATAGAATTCAATACTTTTGTTCACGTTGAATGTATGCATTGTTTAATGTTATTATCTGTAAAATGTTGAGACAATTGTGTACAAGGTTAAAGTTCTTTGTTAAAGCGTTGGAATGATTTTTGCTCCAATAGACTCATCAGAATTCAGGAAGTAAATGAGATAATGGGACAGTGAAGTGTTAGTTTGACTATGGTTCCCTACATTCGGTAGGGTTTTCTGATTTGCTTCACTTTCTCTAGTAATTCCGATTGTCTCTCGTTTTTTCTTTCTTCTTCTTCTAGGTTTCCTTCGATTTGCTAATGTTTCTTTCCTGGTTGATGGCTCTTATTTTGGTGGAGGGGTGTGGGGAGGTGGCACTATCCGAGGTGGATCTGGGCGTTTTTGTGATGTAGGCAATGGTGGATTTGGTTTTTGGGTGCTATCGGTGTTGGGGGTGGTTTTGGAGGAAGAGGATGGTTTGGCTGCGGTTTGGTTCGCAGCGACGAATTTGGGGGTGAAGGTGGTGTTGTTGGTGTAGCTGGTGGAGGTGATGTAGTTGGTGGAGGCGGAGTTATGTGACTAGAAATAGATACATCTATTGCGTTTAATTGTCTACGATTTGGTATGTTTTGTTGGATACATATGTTACCTAATCGTATCTTTTTGTAATTGTAGGGGGAATCGAAGAAATCGAGCTAACTAAGGCGAATAAAGGTCAAGAAAAGCTTTTGAGCTAATAAGGACTCAAAGTAGATCAAGAAAAAGGCTAAAAATGTAATTTTGGGATAAGCGATCGACAGCATGAAGGATGAGATCGATCACCTATGGACAGAAAGTTGAGCAACAAAATTTGCGGGTCTACGATTGATCGATACAATGACGTGATCGATCGCCAAAGTATTTTGGAGCCACGCGATCGATCGGTAAAAAGGGGCGATCGATCGCCTAATGAATCTGCCGAAAAAAATAAAAGCTAGCTATCAATTGCTAGCTTGTAGCGATCGATCGCCAGCAGTGTTTTGGAAAGTTTGGAGACTTGATTTCTTTCCTTCCTACATGGGCTTTAACCTACCCCTCAACCTCCACACCACTATATACTCAAAATTAGCCTCCCTAGAAGAAGAATACAGACTTTAGAGCATAGTTTAGAGATTAGAATAAATTTTCTTTCAAACTTTTGAAGAACGATTTGAAGAACGAAGACGGAAGTGACGATCAGAATCGTGATTCCCTTTAGTAATTCTTTCTTTTACTATTGATTTAATGTTTTCTAGAATAGATTTGATTGTTTTAATTCAGTTATGAGTAGCTAAAAACATTTGTGATTCTCGTTTGAGGAAGACGATACATTGAAATTTACGATTATTGTGAGATTAAGTTTTGATTGTTCATTTTCATTGAGTATCAATTATTTTTCTGATTTTATTGCCATGATTGTTATGTTTGATTGTTAGATTGATCACCTAGCTATTGTTCATACAATTTAATGCTAAATTAGATATCAAATACGGAATAGTTTGATCCCTCTAATTTACGAAACAACTAAGATTGATAAAATTTCGCTTGTGAGTTTGTTAAATTCTAGGAAAAACAATTGACTAGCTTAAACACAGACGCTTGGATTGTGTTGTTTATAGCTTCATCGATCTCACTATTTCATATGCTATCATCGATTTAAATCTTACGCTTCTATTTTGATTGATTGTTTGATAAGGGTTATACTAGAACGCTTGGGCTACTTAACTAAACTTAAGGTGAGATAGGACTTTGATTATTGGATTAAACGTCAATGACGAATATTCATATGGAAATTGAACCGTTTGTGAAGATCGATGATCGAATCGAGATAGTAAACACCAATTGTAAAGTTAACCGAAAATCGAGAATCGCTCTTTTTTCATAAGTTAATTCACTTAGTTAATTTTGCATATTAGTTTAATTTTGCATCATAGTATTAATTCCATTGCTTTCAAAACCCTTTTTATTTTCGTTTGCATAAGTTAATACAAAGATATAACCTTCCTCGTGGGATCGATCTCTACTCATGCTACTACATTCATTACTGTTATTAACTTGAGAGGGTTAATTTGGGCGTATGCGATAAGCGCTACCAAATTTTGGCGCCGTTGCCGGGGAAAGCATTTACTTTTGTGTTAATTTTATTTTTTTATTTTTAGTGCTACTTTGGTTTGTTAATGAGTACAGGTGAATCATCCAATCACGAAGATAATTTTTACTACGATTTCGAGATCGAGAGGACACTACATCGGAGAAGAAGAAAGCAAGGATACTTGAGGAAGAAGAATAGAAGACTATCATGGCAGAGAATCAGAGCCTACGACAGCTAATGAATCCTACCGTGGAACAACAACCTCTCACCTTTCCTACACTTGCTACTAATATAAATTTTGAATTAAAATCGGGCCTAATACATCTTTTACCGTCTTTTCATGGCCTTGTAGGTGAGGATCCGCATAAGCACTTGATGGAATTCCATGTATTATGCACTACGATGAAGCCGACCGGTATAACTGAGGAACAAATCAAGTTACGAGCTTTCCCGTTGTGATGTCCGGGGATTATGGTGTTAATCCCGGTGTGGTATTAATCCTTGATGGATTTTTAATTGTGGCAATTATGAATTAATTGCGGTTTGGCATCTCCCGAGGTTGTTAAATCGGGCATTTGGGATCGTTGGATCCAAAGGATGAGATTGTATCATCATTTTGGTGAAAAACCTATGTGTTGGGTTTTTGGTGGGACTTGGTGTCCGGAGTGCCTTATGTTGGGGCCAGTCTGGGGATTTGGTGTAGGAGAGAGATTTTTTGAAAACAGATTTTTAATGAATCATGATGTATTTGTGGAAGTATTGGTATTCTGGGGCATTTTTGCTATATATACCAGTTGGACTCGGGATTCCGTCATTTGGAATCCATTCCATTCCTCTCATCTCCCTCTCTCTCGCCTCTCTCACCCCAAAACCCTTCCCCTCTTTCCCCTTCAATGGAAATCGTTGGGAACACGATTTAGGGGCCGGATTTCTTGAAGAAAAACTGGTAATCTCTTTCTCCTCTCTTGTAGCTTTGATTTGATTGTAATTTTGTTGAATTTGGTTGAGTTTTGGGTTTGATTTGGTTTGGGTGATTTTGGTGAAAATCATAAAATCTTTTGGGTTTGTTTAATTTGAGTTTAACACCCTTGTTGGAGGTCCTTGGGTGCGGATTTGTTGTGGTTTTGGGTTGGGAGGAGTTGGGGTATGGTTGGTGGGGGTTTCAAGCTCTTAAAAATGGTGATTTTCGGGTTTCAGGGTTCTACCGATCGATCGGTAAATGGTGATTTTCGGGTTTCAGGGTTCTACCGATCGATCGGTAGGAGTTACCGATCGATCGGTCGAATGCCGTAGCGAAATATGAAAAATCTGGGTTCGATCGGTAGAAGCTACCGATCGATCGGTAGGGATGAATAGTGAAATTTAAAAAAAAAAAAAATTCTCAAATTTTTTGGGAGCTTATATGGGTACATTGATGATGTATTTGGGGGTTTGATTCATGCTTGGGTATATGTTGTGTGCTCATAAATAATTGTGAGTTATTTTGTGTGTTAGCACATATTAATCGGGTAACGGGACCAATGCAAAGTTTGATTCGGACTACGGAATTTTAAGGTACGTATGACGTACGAGCATAGCCCTTTTAATATAATTGCAATTGTTGAGTGCTTGGTACACTGTATTGCAATGAATGTGTGTGGAAATGCATGACACATGGTATTAGCAATAAACGGAGATTGAAATGCATGGTTTATTGTACTTGCTTCAAATATCTATATATGCATTGAGAATTGCATGGTGCCGCTTTTGAGCGAGTAATGATTGGAATGTTGTCGCCTGTGAGCGAACATCGATTATGACGCCGCTGCCATCGAGCATGCGTGGAAATGGAATGCCGCTATTGTAGAGCGAGCAATGAAATAGAACTATGAAACCATAAGTGAGAAACGTGGATTGTCTATAATCATTGTTTAATGATTTGATGTTATTGATTATGATATTGGTATATGGCTCATAGAATTGTTAATCAATGTAATGATTAACTGGCATTTGGGAATTCGATGGTTTCAGTGTTTTGAGAACAGGGACAGTACAGGAAACCCCGGATGAGGATGATGCCATCCAGGGAGTATATTTTGTATTTCATAGCATTTACATTGTTGTAAATTATGAATTGTATTGTTGTGGTTATTGGATTGGGATATTGGTATGCTCACCCCGTGTGGGGGCTGTCTCTGTTGGGCATGTGGTACAGGTGTAGCAGCAGCTTTGGAGTTGAGCTCGGGCTGTTGATTGAGGTACTTCCAGGATCGAGGTACCAGAGCTGGATGGATAGGCGCACAGATCCAGAGTCGAGATCGAGTTGCGCTTGAGAGGTGCTTCCAGGATCGAAGTACCAGTAACGGTATCCAGCAGAGTGTTTTATACATTAGATACACGCTTATTCATTGGGGTGCTCTTATGTGAGAACATATTACGTGTATATGGAATGTATAAACGGGCTACGACTCTTCTCTGTTCATTTATGGTTTACACGCAATTAGATATAGAATTGCTAAATGAACTAAGAGTATGTTAGTGTATTATGAGGGTGCATGCTATATGGATAATCATGGTTGGGGAATTTGAATATTATGTGGTTTAAATGCAAGAAATTTTCTGGACAGCATATGGTGTTGCACTTGCATATGGTTTTTCCCCTGATAGTATGATTATATGCACTAATGATATGGCTTAATACACTAATAACGGATTAAGGGCACGGGGGTCCTTACACTCGTTCTCATTGAAGGACGCTGCTAAGGATTGTCTCTTCTATTTGCCTTCTGGATCCATCACTACATGGAACGAGCTGAAAAGAACTTTCTTGGAAATATACTTTCATGCATCAAGGGCGACGAATATTCGCAAAGAATATACGGCACAACTCCATGAGGAATCATTGCATGAATATTGGGAACGCTTTAAAAAGCTTTGTGCAAGCTGTCCTCAACATCAGATAAGTGAACATTTACTTATTCAATAATTTTATGAGGGTCTTTTGCCAAATGACAGGAACTTGGTAGACGTTGCAAGTGGGGGAGCATTTGTGGATAAGACGCCAATAGAAGCAAGGCACTTAATTGCTAACATGGCAGCCAACTCTCAACAGTTTGGGACTGCTCGATCGGACCATAAGCTTAGGAAGCAAGACGAGGTAAATGTTTCTAGCCTCGAACAATAATTGATTGATTTAACCGGTATTGTGAAACAGCTTGCAATTGGAATTGGACAAAGTGCTAAGGTATGTGGAAATTGTACACTACCGAGTCATCTAACTGACGCTTGCCCCACACTTCAAGGAACCATCTATTGAGGAAGCAAATGCAGCAGGTGGATTTCCGGGACAGCCACAGAGAAAGTATGATCCTTTTTCCAGCACATATAACCCAGGATGGCGAGATCATCCAAGTTTGAGATATGTGAATCAAGCTGAACCACAGACGCAACATCAACCACCACCATATAGACCACCATTCCAAAGGCCACAACAAATCATCCCAACTCCGACACCTGGTGAGTATCTAGAAAACATGTTTAAGAAACTTGCTAATGGATCTGTGAAATTTCAATAGGAAACGAGGGCAAGCATCCAAAGCTTGACTACGCAAATGGGACAGTTGGCCACCGCAATAAATCGCATGGAGTCTCAAAGGTCAAGTATCCTACCGTCACAACCAGCAGTGAATCCGAGGGTGAATGCAAGTGCGAATAAACTAAGTAGTGGGAAAGAACTTGAGACACAAGAGGAGGAGAAACTGATGGAGACTACACATGAAGAGAAGAAAAAGATCGAACATACGGGAAATGATTCCATACAAAAAAAGGAACACAAAGGTAAATCCCCTCTAATTTCTGAGTATAAGATTGAACCACCTTTCCCTCTTGCATTTCAGGAAGATAGGATGAATGAAAGCATCAAGGACCTCTACGAAACCTTTCGGAGATGTGAGGTGAACATTCCATTGTTGGATGCTATCAACCAGGTGCCCCGCTATGCAAGATTCTTAAAGGAGTTGTGCACCGCAAAGAGGAAAAAGCTTAAAGGATGCCGCAAAGTTGAGTTGGGGGAGAACATCTCACCGGTAATTCAACAGAAAACCCCTACCAAGTGCAAGGACCCAGGTATGTTCACTATCCCATGCACAATTTGTATAACACGTCTTGAAAAAGCTATGCTAGATTTAGGAGCATCGATAAATGTCATGACATACTCTCTATATGCTTCTCTAAATCTAGGACCTTTAAATGAAACAAGGGTGGTTGTCCAATTAGCGGATAGATCAAATGCATACCCTAGGGAAATTTTAGAAGATGTCTTAGTGCAAGTAAATGAGTTGGTATTTCCCTCTGATTTTTATGTGCTCGATATGGCAAAGGGTGACAATAGTAGCCCTATATTGTTAGGGAGACCCATCTTGAAAACATTCGATACAAAGATAGATGTTCACAGCGGCACACTCACGATGGAATTTGATCGTGAAATCGTTAAATTCAATATACATGATGCCATGAAATATCCTTGTGACGACGATGATACTGTTTATTCTATCGATGTTATTGATTACTTGTCCCAATGCATTTTTGAGATTGCAGGTAAAGAAGAGTTGGAGATAGCCCTTACCACCCCTCTAGACCATTGTGAGGAAGCGTTGCCACTTGGAGATGAGGTGAAACAAAACATCACCGCTTTGGATACCACGCCCGAGATACAAGGTAATGCTTCATTTGTGTCATTGCCTATTCCTAACACTGGGCCTCTTCCTTCCGTATCGCAGGCACCCATTGTCGAACTGAAGCCATTACCAAGCCACCTAAAGTATGTGTTCCTTGGAGAAGAAAACACACTACCGGTAATAATCTCTAGCAAGTTGGGGGATGGCCAAGAGAATGAGCTCATTCACGTGCTAGAGGAGCACAAGACCGCCATAGGATGGAAAATTGCTGACATAAAAGGAATAAGCCTCTCCACATGCATGCATAGGATTCTACTTGAAGAATGAGCCAAACCTACATGCCAACCGCAAAGAAAACTCAATCCACCGATGATGGAAGTCGTGAAAGATGAGATCTTAAAACTTCTTGCAGTTGCAATGATATACCCCTTTTTGCATCATAGTATTAATCCCATTGATTTCAAAACCCCTTTTGATTTTTGTTTGCATAAGTTAATACATAGATATAACCTTCATCGTGGGATCGATCCATACTCACGCTACTACATTCATTACTGTTATTAACTTGAGAGGGTTAATTTGGGCATATGCGATAAGCGCTACCACGGAGGTTGTGGTGGACAAGAGAGAACTTGTGGGGGTGCCTTTAGCTAGGGTGGCTTGCGAGCCTTTGGTCTTTTGGATCCTTTCTGGCTGGCGCAACCACCTCTTGTCATGAATCTCTCTGGTTCGAGTGCCTGAATCTTGGGAGCTATCTGAGCATTCTTTTGTGTGCTCATATCTAGCTGCGCAAGCTCCCCTTTTGTAATCCTTGCTTATATTAGTCTACTTTATGGGGTATTTACATTTTGTCTACTTTTGTTGTCTTGTATATATGTGTTGTTGTGAGTCGTGTGGGTTGTATGGTTGGTTTGACCACGCATTTTGGAGTGTTGCGTGAGGTTTACTGGATCTGCTCACTACTGGGTGCATGAATGATCTTGACTGTTGGGCTTACTGGTTTCGTGCGCCATCCTAAGGAGTTCTTCGGGGTTGTGTTTCGATTTGGGATATGAGATTGAGAGCTTGCACGGTTTTTGTCCTTATCAGTTTTTGTCTCTCATCTCAATGTATGTGTACCTTCAGTTATTGGAAGACAGTTCTGATCATCGACTTTCTCCCGTGATCTGGTTTGAGGGGACTTGGTTTCTTTATGGCGGCCCCTACTTTCTATTGGTCATCTCTTTGTCCTTATGTTGTGCCGCTTTTTCCATTTCAACCTCTTTGTTTGCTTACTACTAGGCGTGTTCTTTTAATTGGTTGCGAGTGGCATTTGTATCTATTGTACCCATGCTTTCATTAATACAATCTATCTTTTATTCTCTAAAAAAAAAAATTCAGGAAGTAAATTGAACTTGATTATATATTGATTTTTTTGTGATTTGATGGCTTGTTGGGTTACTTAGATATTGAGTTCAACGAAGTAATTTTTTCGAGGAATCACAAGCACCAAGTATGCTTTCATTTTAAATAATTGGCTGTTAGGTAACATAGGTTTTATAGTTTAAATCACATAGTATGCCTAAAAATTTCAGAATAAACATCACAATTCTTTACTATACATACACATGTATGTCTACATAGAGATCTAATATATGCACCCGCACACGTGCATGTTGTTAAATAAATGTCCAGCAAGCCAAACGTTGACCCGATGAACTTTGTGAACCCTAGCCCAATTAACTGACATATTACAACTATAAATATGGCTCATCTCGAGGGTTAGAAGATAACCAAACACACCATCATACACTCTCATATAAACGCTGACACCAAACTAGCACTGATGTTGGTTTGAAGATCTGGTCAGGTTGATTGGACTCGAAGGATCACCGCTTTCAGATCTTTTCGTGCATTTATATTAGATATTTGCATGCTTATATATGAATCTAGTGCGATCGTCCGTCCCTAGGTCTATTTCTGTTTATGTTTATTTTCCACTGCGTTTGGATCTGACCCGGGGTAGAAACCCAACACATGTATCGAGAAACCAAATGATATTAGAACCTCTTATTCCATATGCTACACACAGAAACAAAACCCAATCACTAAAATTAAGAGAAGAGGAAAGAACTTAGCCGAATCCACAGTGAGTTGCCGGTTTGATGGGAATAAAATCAAATTATCCCATGCAAGCTATTGAGGTGGGCATGCATATTTTCAATTTCCCTTGCTTTTCAAGATACATCAAATTCTTCATTCCAACACATTCTTTCAAGAGTATTGACTGTGATGATACTGATATTTTTTATGAGGTGATACACAATGTGTCACGCCCTGAAACCGGGGTCGATAACACCGGCGTTGATTCTAAATATAATTCAAAATCAACAAGCCTCGTAACAGAATTCTACGAAAACCATTCTGTTATTCCATAAAAATAAACAATCCTTACAAATATCAGCGGAGACTTCAAAATTTAATGGCAGCGGCATCTTGAACGACATCAACTAAATCAGTATCTCCAATACTGATTTGATCTTCGTCTTCGATTTCTTATTCGCTTCTATCTGGGGAGTGGATGTAAGGGGTGAGTGTTTTGGAAAACACTCAGCAAGTGGGGGCCAATCGATGTGATAATATAATACTTTTTTATAATTTTCCAAAACATATATCATAATCGGAGCATAAACTGATATGAATACTGAAACATAAACTTAACAGAATTGCTCTAATCAGAGCCAGTACAGAACATGTCATATCAGAAAATATTTTTCATATACGTAAAGCACAATAAATCCTCTAATTTCCTCCTGGTACTGATATCAATTCTCTAGACTTAACCCTCCTAGAGATAAGGTCAGAAACATCGGATCACCCACGAATAAAGAGTCTGGACTTTCCAGAACAACGGTTAACCACCGTATCAGGTCAGAATGGCGGTTATAATCCCACCGTATCAGGGTCAGAAACAGAAACAGAACTCGAAATTCCCACCAATTGGATTTCGAAATCTAAAGTGCTTCAAAAATATAATTTTCATCAAAACATCATAATTTCATAGTTTCAACATAATTCACATAATCAATTGAGGTTTCAAAACATACTTATGATATTTCAAAAATGAAATGAATATATAACAAGAGCCCACTTACTGTCGGATTTACGAAGCTTGGTATGATGGATCATTGGTTGAAAGATAGTACAAAAGCTCTCTTCCCTTGCCTTGAAGTGTTCGAAATTCTTGTGTGTGAGATGGTGTGTATTTCGAAAAAGGTGTTTGAATATAGGATATCATTTTCTTAGCATTGTGTATTGTGGTTTTCAAAGATGTTGTCTCTTGGAAGAATATCTCTTTCTTTGGTGGGATTTGAGGTGTTTTTAAAGTATGCGCAATAATGGAGATTCCTAAACTTTTGTCATTTAGTAGCATCATTTTGGGAAATGAAATTGAATGTGTTAATGAGATAATTGAATGGTATGCCATGACTTGAGCTAGTCACTTAAATGTCATTGAATGGCTAATAAAAAGGTTTGGTAAGTCAATTGAATGGCCAACATGATTTGGGGCAAGGCATTTGAATTGGGCAATTAATGAGTCATCACATTATCATAGTTTGGGCAAGTAATAAATGTCATCAATGGGTAATGTAAGAATTGATTTTAAATTCCATGACTTTGGCCTTCTAATAACAATAATTGAGTCAAGGTAATGAATGAATGAAATTAAGGTGATTGACTGGTCATCAATAGGCAAAATGAATGGCAAAAAGAATGGGGTCATCACGTGTTGGTCATCTAATAGCATAATTTGAGCAATACATTAAATGTCAATAAATTGGATTGGAAGAGATTGAATGGTGGCAAGAATTTGGGTCATACAATTGAATGGCCTTGAATGACTAATGTTATGATTTTAGCAAGACAATGAATGGCTCTTATGATTTGGAAAGGTAATTGTTAAGGCAAATTTTGGGGTCATCACATCCCTCCCTCCTTATTGGAAGTTTTGTCCTCGAAACTTGAGTCGGCTCGATCTTGAAAGGGACATGGATACTTCTTTTGCACCTTTTCTTACGGTTTCCAAGTGACCTATTTCTCCATATGGTTTGACCTTTGGACTTGATGTATAGAATGGTCTTTCATCTCACTACTTGAACCTTTGAGACCACGTTCCAGATCGAAATTTCTTCATACTTCATAGGTTCATTCACATTTCCTTCGACTACTAAAGGTCCTGCTTGGAGTACATGGTTCGGGTGGCAATGTATCTCCTCAGTTGTGGTACGTGAAAGATATTATGAATTTCAGATAGGCTTGGAGCGAGTGCTATTTTGATTATGTTGGGACCGTCAGTGTTGAAAGTAACTTGCTTAGGGCAAAAAGTTTGCTCCAAATTTCGTAGAGTTGCCTTACAGTCTGACCATCGATTTGTGGGTAATATACGATACTAAGAGTCAAATGAGTACTTGTCGATTATCGAAAGCTCTCTCAAGGTTGTGACACAAATCGTGGGTCTCTATTAGAAATTGTTGAGACTGGCTTCCTACATTCGTTGGTTTCTGGTTTCGACCGAGCTCTTACCTAATCGAAACAACAACCATATTTACAAGTATTGCTTCGTGCTTTCGTCACACATATAATCAAGTTATCTTAACTTTAAGAAAAACTAGTTTATTGCTTCTCCATCTCCTAAATTCCCTTCAACATTTTCCAGTACCATAAGATCTTCCTCTTCCATTAGGAAATTGATCACAGACTGCTTGTAGGCGGCTTCCTGTGCCAATTCATTCTTCTCATTCATAAGAGCTTGGATTCGAGTCCACATGTTCTCTCGATACTCATTGAACTCCTGCTCGAAGCGTTCCAACTATTGACACTTGTTATCGTGGACTTTCATAAGTGTAAATGTGAGACCCCGTTATCTAAATAAGATATTAAGATGCGATTAAGAGAAATAAACATATATATACCAGAGTATTAGGCCGTGTTGACTACCTGAGCTTAAGAGATTACAGTACCAAAAGTTCAAAAATGAATTATACACATTCCTAACAAAATGTACTACAATATAGCTTTACTCTACCGCTTGTAGAAACTATATAAAAGTGACTCTCTATACAGCCAATCCTGTAGCACTCCTTACAGCTCAGCGTTTCAACCCCGACCCTGGTTCTCATCATCAAAAACACCTACAAAGACAACCCCCAACGCATGAGCACATCATAATTCATATTCAACATAACATGAATGTAAAGCATAATGCATAATCATAGATATGAAATACTTCCTGTATTTCCATTGCATTTAAAACGCCCATTGGTCGTCCCTGTACCATAACTCAAAATCAATTCAATGTATGATGTTATGGCTTATATGAATGTCATGACATTACTTCACTTCTTAAATCTTTACTTCTTTCTTAGTCAGTTTATCATTAGTGTATTATAATGCTTCTTACTTCTTAACTTCATAATGAGCGGTACCATCTTCCCCGCTTCATTATTTCATAACAAGCGGTACCTTCTTCCCCGCTCTTCATACTAGCGGTACCTTCTTCCCCGCTTAGTATGGTATACCCCGCCTCCATGTGCAAGCCTTGCTCCACATTTTTAGCGGTATAAGCGTAAGCATTAAAAATCATCACTACGATAACCCTGACTCGTGGAATACACACTCTTTATTCCACAACATACATATGCCACAACAATGCATAATAACATGTATCATAACACATAATGCACCACTTTGCATCTTGTCATATGTCAATTAATGAACATTTAATACATGTTACCATTGGGATGCCCGTACGTCGCTTACGTACCTTTCAAAAAGATAGAGGAGTCAACCGACTTTATCTCCTCGATTGTGCTTGTGATGACCAGGGATTATAGGTGTTAATCCCGTAGTGTTAATAATCCCTAAAGTGGTTTTACGTGGCGATTTGGAATTTAATCGAGGTGTTGGGCCTTCTGGGCTCGTTTAATTGGGTAGTTGGGATCGTTGGATCCAGAGGTTGAGATTGTATTCACATTTCGGTGAAAAACCTAAGAGTTGGGTTTTTGTTGTGTCTCGGGATCTCGGGTGCTGTGTGAGCACCGGTAGGGGGGTTTTGGAGTTAGAGAGTGAATTTTTGAAAACAGATGATTTTTAAGGAATCATGATGTATTTGTGGGGCTATTATTTTTCGGGGTATTTTTGCTATATATAGCAGTTGAACCCAAAATTTTAAGGAAAATATCATTTCAGCCCCAAATCTTTTCTTTCTCCTCCCCTGCGCGCGATTCCCGTCTGCCCTGCGCCCTCGCCGCTTCAGGCGCTTCGCCCGCCGCCGTCCGGCCGCCGTTCGGCGCGTCCGACCTACCCACGGCTTCGTCTCGTCCAGGCGCTCCTTTCCCCTCCGGCAATTCGAAGTTTCATCGCGATTTGAAGTCGGATTTTTCAGAAAGGCATCGATCCCCAAATGTTAGGGTTCATCGATTTCGAACGATTTTGCTTCCGATTTTCGTTGGGTAACCTCCCTTACCCCTTGTTCGTCTTTTTCGTGTATTTCCATGCCTTTATTGTGTTCGAATTTGAAGGATTTTAAGGGTTCGAATTTAAGGGCTTGTTTGGGTTCGAATTTATGGGTGTTGAGTTCGAAAATTGGGGGTTTTTGTCAAGGGATGTTGATTCTTGCTTGATAGCTTAATTCTCTTTTTAGATGAATTATGGTATTTAATTGGGTTCGGATTTGTGAGATTAGGGTTCGATTTTTGTAGGGTATTCTTGAACAAATTTCGATATTGTCTCATTTATTTCCCTCCCTGCATGTACCCTGCCCCGGGTCTTAGAGGTTAATTGTCGTGTGTTGACAATATTTTGAGGGTTATGGGTGTGCTTGAGCATGGGTTACATGTTCGTAAATAATTGTGAATTATTTATCGTGTTAGCACATCATTCCTCGGGGCATGGAACTCGAGCATGGTTTGGCTCGGACTTCGGAGATTTAAGGTACGTGCGACGTACGAGCATTTCTATATATTTGGGCATTTGTGAATGCATAATGAACTGTGATTTCATTGAATAATCGCGCATGAGGATTATATATATATATGTTGATATAGCCAAGGAATGACCCAAATCTTGATATCGCCGCTTGTAGCGTGCGTGACACTAGAGTAGGATGACTCTTACATGATATATGGGATACTGGGTTTATATGACCATTGTAGGGCATTTGAGATGCCTGAGAATGATCGTGGGATCATGTATTCATTATAAGACATTTGAGATGTCTAGGTATAATGAAGAATTGGTAAAATAAATGCTAGGCATTTGAGCTATCTGTGATTGATAGCGAGGTTGTGAAATCAGTATTAGATATGAGATATCTATATTTGCATGTTAATGAGTTGCAACCACTATCTGTTGATATTCGAGTATTAGGCATGCGATGAGTTAATCAATGCGTTGATTTACTGATTTTTGAGATTTGATGAGTTTGATGATTGTGAGAACAGGGACAGTACACGGAATCCCGGATGAGGATGTTGCCATCCAGGGAGTATCATTTAAAATTCATTAATATTTACTTGTGTTGTAAATTATGAATTTCATTATTGTGATTATGAGATTTTGTGTATTGGTATGCTCACCCGTTGGGGGCTGTCTCTGTTGGGGCAGGTGAACAGGTGCATCGATGGCTGTGGAGCTGAGCTCGAGCTGTTGATTGGATGTACTCACAGGATCGTGGTACCAGGGCTTGATGGAGCACGGTATCGTATAGAGTACTTATATACACCCGAGATTTATATACACATTTATGATGCTCGCATGTGAGCACGGACATTTTTGTATATGGGTTGTATATAAAGGCATGAGCCTTCCTCTCTTTCATTATATGTTGCATGCAATTGTGGTAGAATTGCTAATGATATGAGAGTCATTAGTGTATTATGTGGGTGTTGAGACCCATTTATGTCGTCATATGTGTGGTGTCTTCCCTGGCTGGGAATTTACTTGGTATTACTGCTTTCTGATGAGTATTATGTTTTCCCTGGCCGGGAATTATGATTGTGTGTTGTGCTTTTATTTCGGGATAGCTCTATTTATGGGGAGACTCTGCCCAAATTTTTATAAAAGTCCACAATGTGAAGTGGCAAAAAGGGATGGTATTGGGCGAACTTTGTGAGTCTATTTCGTTGATAGGCTGACGACCTTATAACATTGAGTGTTAAAGGAATTTTTTTGTAATTGCCATGCAATGATAAAGTATCATCTGAGCTTCCCGATTGGCTTTTTATTGAAAGCATGTGCCACACATAGTGGTTAATACACTAATTAAGGGTTAAGGGCTTGGGGTCCTTACATTAGTGGTATCAGAGCAGTGGTTGCTCTTTGGGGCTGTTAAGGGCCTAAGACGTTATTGATAGCACATACTTATGCATGATGGCATTAATGTTGTATGACACAACTAGTTGTTTATGTGCTTTTTCTGATATGAAAAGTGGTATTGCTAATCAGTTTGATTGCAGGAATCGTGTGGAACACGATGGGATGGCATTAATAGTGATGTCTGGCACTCCGTGTGTTATGTGCCAAGGAATCTGATTTTGTAAGAGAATCAGGTAAAGGGATATTTCCGAGGTAACATGTCTTGGTATACGTATTGACTTGAAAGTGGTTGCATTTATGCATTGGATGATTGCTGCATAGCGTATATGGCTATTGTTGCTAACCATGATGGTTGCAGGTTACAGGAAATATGGAGTACGTAGAAGACGTACGGGTATCCCAACGGTAACATGTATTCATGTTTGTCTGTGTGACACATGATGAATACAATGTGATGCATTACTGTTATGATACATGTTATTATGCATTGTTGTTGCATATTATGCATTGTTGTTGCATATTGTGATGTGGAATAAAGAGGTGTATTCCACGAGTCAGGGCGATCACAGTTAAGGTTTTAATGCTTACGCTTTATCGCTGCGCATGTGGAGCGGGAGGGGGGAGGCCCGCTGGCACATGGAGGCGAGGTATACCATACTGAGCGAGGAAGAGATACCGCTAGTATGAAGAAGCGAGTATGCGATACCGCTTGTTTGAGATTATGAAAGCGAGGAAGCATTAAAATAACTGATGATGACTGACTCAAGAAAGGATGATGATGCATTCCTTTGTGATGACACGGATGATAGCGGTGATGTGTCCCGCTGTGTCGATTTATATTCATTCCATTGTGATGACACGGATGATAGCTGTGATGTGTCCCGCTGTGTCGATTTATATTCATTCCATTGTGATGACACGGATGGTAGCGGTGATGTGTTCCGCTGTGTCGATTTGTATTTATAGCGACGGTTCATTCCGCTATATTGATTGGCGAGGGTTCATTCCGCCAGGTGTATTTATAGCGACGGTTCATTCCGCTATATTGATTGGCGATGATTTATACCGCCGGACACGGATGATAGCGGTGATGTGTCCCGCTGTGTCGATGATGATGATTCACCTCTTTGTGATTATTGGTGATGATTCGTGCCGCCGTATATATAGATAGCGATGCCTCTTTCCGCTATTATGTGGACGATGATTCATGCTCAGGTGTATAGCGAGGTTTCATGCCACTTATTATATGACGAGGTGTCATGCCGTCGATTCTATAGCGAGGGATTGTGCCGCTATGTACTCAGCACAGGATTTTGCCGCCTTCGAGCGATGGGTGCTGATTACGCACTATTATTGAGCGACGGAGACAGGTATGCCGCTATATTGTTAGCGATGAGGTATGAGATATTGCTATTCTATTAGCTTTATTGTATCTGGCATGCGTAGATATACATGTCTTATTATGCCTATTTTACTAGCATGATGGTGGATGACATGTATCGTCACTAGTTGACAATGCCTTAGATGCCATGAGTTGGCATGTATCGTCACAGGATGACGATGACGATGGTGTAGGAGATGTCTTATTAGACATGCATCATCGTTACGATAGATCGATGCGTTGAGTATACGTATTCAGTGGTATAGCCTTGGGTGCCAGTACCGAGCACAAGGTAGGTGTGTGCGGCACCGATTGACGTGACCCTTATACCGAGCGGGTTGCTCGAGGAATGGATGGATGCGCTGTACATGTGATTGTACCGCAGCTTACGTTTGGGGTGATTATTTTACGAGTGGTGATACCCTTGAGGTATGCTCGTTGGAATGGCTCTTGGCCATGTGATTTGACGACAGGAGTAATCACGAGGAAATTACTCGCTTTCTGTCGATGTGACATGTGGTAGACCTGGTCACACCACCCTTGAGGGTGTATGATGGGTCCTAAGGGAGTAGGATCAGGTTATGTTAAGTACATAGGGACATTGGAGTGTCCAGGGTGTATCGGCATTAGAGGAATGTTGGATAAAGACCCACTACTCTATTGAGTTTTCTTCCCACAGTATGGTATGCCGTGCGGAAACATCCATCTTATTGGTAGGTTTGAGGTGAACCTAGAGAGGCAGCGACTAGTTTGTCTGCCGTGTGTGTGCAGCACCATGAGGGGCTTGCTAGAGCCGTTATACTGCTCGTTGGAACCAAGTTGGCAAATCGTAAGGCGAGACGATGTGGATTGTGGTGGACCCTAGTAGTCACCATGTCATTTGAGACTGAGGTTGTGCATGCCTCACTGAAACGTGTATACGTTTGTGTTTAATCTTGGTGAGACTTGTCTGGGACAGCTCAGGATGTTGGAGTACCAACAAGAGAGTCATCAGGTCGTTATTGACTCAATCTAAGGGAATCCGTGTATTTGGGATGCGATGGGTGTTATTGTATCCAGTTTTTCCGAACAGTGGTTCGAGACTAGTGGATCTCGAGTTCGATGGCACTTCCCTTGTGAGGAAGGGGGTAGTACTATACCTATTTGGGGAATCTTTGAAAGATTCGGTAAGTTGGTGCATGTGGTGTTGATTTTGAGAATCACGCCGTGTTGTTGATCGTCGATTTTCATTCTCCACTGGATGGGAATGACTCAGGATTGACGGTTGTGTTTGCGGCTTAAGGGTATGTTGTAGATACCTGAGCCAAGTGCATTGAGTATGCATGTGGTGTTCGTGCTGAGGCAGGTATACCGATGAGTATACGGATGCCAGTTGTTGATTTCCTTCTTGTCAAGCATAGAGTTATGCTATTTTAGGATGGTTAAATCTCTGATGAGAGATATGGAACACCTTGAGATTGGGAACCTCCATGGCACGATGATCATGAGGGATAATCGTGAAGTTAGTTGACTTCCCTTGAGGAGGGATTATCTTGTGAGGGTTAAGGTACTTCATTAATGGTGTTTCCCTCAGAGTTATGCTATAGCCTTCCCAAGTTTGGATTGTTAAATCCTAGGATTATCAAGGGATGGCAGGAATTCGGATTGGTTGGGTGTCACTGTCGACACAAGCATTGAGGATGCAATGGGTTTATTGCATGCCCTTTCAGAATTTGAAACTCTGTGGAGTCTCGATTGTTTATTTACGACCAGGATGTGGTTCTTGGGATTTCCGGAGGTGGACATCTTGTGAGATGTCTTTTGTGTGGATCGGTGGCCGTAAATTGCCCGATCCGAGTTGCAGAGGGTGCAACTGCTCCTTGGATGGAGGTGGTCTGTATAGCGGGAAACCAGGTTTGGTATGTGTACACCGTGGTATACTAGTGTTTCCCTCGTAACGATGTATGTGAGACATCGTGAGTCTTGGTAGAGATGTCATGGAATGATATCTACGATAGAATCAGGAGCGATTCGAATCCTTATAGTTTCAGTTGACTAACTGCTTTTGGATTATTAGCGTTGAGCTGTGCTGACGCTCTTTGACGTTATGATGGATTTGGAAGTCTATTCCACTCCAGAGTTTGACACGAGGTCAACGTTCTCACGGTTGAGGTGTCATTCAGGATGCGTTCTTACTAGTTGTTTTAGGACTAATGATGACTGTCCGATCTACAGTCGTAAGTAATCGGTTGTTTCGCAGTCATGAGAGACTGCCTTTTTGGGATGACCCGCATCGAAGTTATGGCTTCATATTGTGGTGTAGCCCGGGTGTTACGTGATACACCGGTGCTAATTTCGAGGACGAAATTCTTTTAGTGGGGATATTGTGATGACCAGGGATTATAGGTGTTAATCCCGTAGTGTTAATAATCCCTAAAGTGGTTTTACGTGGCGATTTGGAATTTAATTGAGGTGTTGGGCCTTCTGGGCTCGTTTAATTGGGTAGTTGGGATCGTTGGATCCAGAGGTTGAGATTGTATTCTCATTTGGGTGAAAAACCTAAGAGTTGGGTTTTTGATGTGTCTCGGGATCTCGGGTGCTGTGTGAGCACCGGTAGGGGGTTTTGGAGTTAGAGAGAGAATTTTTGAAAACAGATGATTTTTAAGGAATCATGATGTATTTGTGGGGCTATTAATTTTTCGGGGTATTTTTGCTATAAATACCAATTGAACCCAAAATTTTTCATTAAATTCCATTTCAGCCCAATTTCTTTCTCTCTCTCTCTCCCCGCGCGCGAGATCCCGTCTGCTACAGCTGCCCTCGCCGCTTCAGGCGCTTCGCCCGCCGCCGTCCGGCCGCCGTTCGGCGCGTGCGACCTGTCACCGGCTTCGTCTCGTCGAGGCGCAGCTTTCCCCTCCGTCAATTTGAAGTTTCTTCGCGTTTCTCGTTCGGATTTTGGCTGGAGGCGTCGATCCCCAATTTCTAGGGTTCATCGGATTTCGTCCGATTTCTTCCGATTTTCGATTGGGTAACCTCGTTACCCCTTTTTCGTCATTTTCGTGTATTTCCCTGCCATTATTGTGTTCGAATTTGATGAATTTTAAGGGTTCGAATTTAAGGGCTTGTTTGGGTTCGAATTTAAGGGGGTTGAGTTCGAAAATTGGGGGTTTTTGGCAAGGGGTGTTGATTCTTGCTTGGATAGCTTAATTCTCATTTTAGATGAATTATGGTATTATTTGGGTTCGAAATTGTGAGATTCGGGTTCGATTTTTTGTAGGGTATTCTTGAACAAATTTCGATATTGTCTCATTTATTTCCCTCCCTGCATGTACCCTGCCCCGGGTCTTTTAAGAGGTTAATTGTCGTGTGTTGACAATATTTTGAGGGTTATAGGTGTGCTTGAGCATGGGTTACATGTTCGTAAATAATTGTGAATTATTTATCGTGTTAGCACATCATTCCTCGGGGCATGGAACTCGAGCAAGGTTTGGCTCGGACTTCGGAGATTTAAGGTACGTGCGACGTACGAGCATTTCTATATATTAGGGCATTTGTGAATGCATAATGAATTTTGATTTCATTGAATAATCGCGCATGAGAATTATATATATATATGTTGATATACCCAAGGAATGACCCAAATCTTGATATCGCCGCTTGTAGCGTGCGTGACACTAGAGTAGGATGACTCTTACATGATATATGGGGTACTGGGTTTAATATGACCATTGTAGGGCATTTGAGATGCCTGAGAATGATCGTGGGATCATGTATTCATTATAAGACATTTGAGATGTCTGGGTATAATGAAGAATTGGTAAAATAAATGCTAGGCATTTGAGCTATCTGTGATTGATAGCGAGGTTGTGAAATCAGTATTAGATATTGAGATATCTATATTTGCATGTCTAATGAGTTGCAACCACTATCTGTTGATATTCGAGTATTAGGCATGCGATGAGTTAATCAATGCGTTGATTTACTGATTTTTGAGATTTGATGAATTTGATGATTGTGAGAACAGGGACAGTACACGGAATCCCGGATGAGGATGTTGCCATCCAGGGAGTATCATTTAAAATTCATTTATATTTACTTGTGTTGTAAATTATGAATTTCATTATTGTGATTATGAGATTTTGTTTATTGGTATGCTCACCCCGTTGGGGGCTGTCTCTGTTGGGGCAGGTGAACAGGTGCATCGATGGCTGTGGAGCTGAGCTCGAGCTGTTGATTGGACGTACTCACAGGATCGTGGTACCAGGGCTTGATGGAGCACGGTATCGTATAGAGTACTTATATACACCCGAGGTTTATATACACATTTATGATGCTCGCATGTGAGCACGGACATTCTTGTATATGGGTTGTATATAAAGGCATGAGCCTTCCTCTCTTTCATTATATGTTGCATGCAATTGTGGTAGAATTGCAAATGATATGAGAGTCGTTAGTGTATTATGTGGGTGTTGAGACCCATTTATGTCGTCATATGTGTGGTGTCTTCCCTGACTGGGAATTTACTTGGTATTACTGCTTTCTGATGAGTATTATGTTTTCCCTGGCCGGGAATTATGTTATGTGTTGTGCTTTTATTTCGGGATAGCTCTATTTATGGGGAGACTCTGCCCAAATTTTTATAAAAGTCCACAATGTGAAAAGTGGCAAAAAGGGATGGTATTGGGCGAACTTTGTGAGTCTATTTCGTTGTTAGGCAGATGACCTTTTAACATTGAGTGTTAAAGGAATTTTTTATAAATGCCATGCAATGATAGAGTATCATCTGAGCTTCCCGATTGGCTTTTTATTGAAAGCATGTGCCACACATAGTGGTTAATACACTAATTAAGGGTTAAGGGCTTGGGGTCCTTACAGTGCACGAGTGAATAGAAGGTCTTACTAGGCGCAGCTCTCACACTCAATCATCACTTTCACCTCTACACTTACGTTTATAGAAGAGATGATTCATTGATCTTGATTTATTTAAACTATTAAATATCAAAACATTGCGATTATACCGCAAGTGCACGGTGTCAAGTTTTAATATAGATTGGAAGAATATGAATTGTCGAACCCACAGAGACTAATAAGCAATTACCAAATAAGACTTCTTAAACTATATTTAACCTACGATAAGTAATTAATAAACTAACAAATAACTAAATTAAACTACTCTAATCCAACCAGAACAATCGACGATCATGAGAAAAGTCCACAAGAAAGAATTATCAAGACGGTGATCCACCTAACCCAACTCTTACAATTCTTTTCCCCATACATCTCTAAGTGATGGGTTTTTTGAATTTATTCGATATACTCTCTCGAGCTATATTAATCTAACATCAAATTGCAACAAGTAACTCTCGTTCACTTAATTAACAATTCGATATTTAATGTGCTTTATGAATACCACTAACTTTAGATTAACCTAAAGCTATCACTCGTACGTGATTCTATCTCTCGATCTAATCTTTAACACACGGCATGAATTACTATCTCGTATTATGATTTAATCTCTCGATCTCAATTATAATATAATATCATTCAAAGGGTATCAATCCTTCAAAAGCATTAAGAATAATAAAACATGCACAAAGAAGATATATGAATTTGATCACAATATCAATAGGAAAAACTATGTTCAATATATTTCTCAATCATCAAAAACACAATAAATCCAATATTCATTCAAAACAATAATAGAAAGATAAAAGCAAACTCCCAAGTCGACTTCTTCATTGATTCGCGATCCTTCCCTCGCTTCTTTCTCGATTTTGCTCCTCGATTCTCTTATTGGCTTGTTCCAATTCCGAGGATGAAGAGGTGATGGTGGATGATGGTGATATGTAGTATGGATGAGTGGAGATTGCTCGATCGATTTCAAACTTTCTGGGACCACAGATCGATCGAGATTGAGTCTCGATCGATTGATCGAGCTTGCTTTTATTATTTTTATTTTTTTTCTTTCCTTCCTTTATTCCTTGGCTTTGACGGGTTCGCTAGGTTCGGTCCTTTTTCATCATTTTTGGTTCATTTCCTCTACTTTTATGCATTTCAACATTCATTCCTGAAATATAGAAATATATACCAAAAAGCGTAAAATAATCTAAGAATCAATAGGATGATTCAAGTGTCAATTAAGCACACAACATGTGGATAAAACAAGTAAAACATGCAAGCCACTCCCCCAAACTTAAATGAAACATTGTCCTCAATGTTTAAAAGAATCAAAAGGGAAAAAATAAACTCCCTTGATCAAGACGCTTGCATGAGGGTTTAGGAAGATTGACTTTTGAAAGTTCCACTATTGTAGGGGTTCATCGCTTCAACTGAGTACCTAGCAAGTGAATAATGCAAATGGTAAAATAGTCAACTCGAGAGACAAACAAACTAAATGCAAGAATTGAAAATAAAACAAAACTAAATAGCAAAAGGATATGCTTGGGTTGCCTCCCAAGAAGCACTGATTTCTAGTCTCTGGCTTGAGTATCAGAAGCAACCATCAAAGAGCGGCTGCCGCCCATAGTAAGTATCGTATGATACCCCTAATGGGTCTTCATTCAATATGCCCTCAAGATTGGCAAGATATGAACAGTGTAATCTTGTCGCTCCAACAATACTCTTGAATTGGTAGGCATGGGAGAATGATTCTTGACTTGGCTTCATATCTTGGAGGATGTTGTGCGGTGAAGTTGGCATCGATGGAAAATACAGATCCACATATGGCATAGAATATGTCTCCATCGATGGGATCAAATCGGAATCTTCGAAAGTCTCTTCCTTCTTCAACATCACACTCGACTCATCTTCACATGGGAACTCCTCGGATAACATCTCTGAAGTAGGCTCAATCTCTTCAAGAGGCTCAAGTTCCCTTGACTTTTCCACATGAGTAGGATCACTCCCCCAAACTTGGCTGGTTGAGTGATCATCATCATATAACCAAACTCCATTCGTCTCCTCTTGATTTGTAGCTCTCGTCTCTTCCTCCTGCCAGCTAGTTGAAATTATTTCCATAAGGACCGTTATTTGATGCTCCAGGTGACACATAGAGTATTTTTGGCACTCCAAATTGTTCTCAGGTGATGCCATGAATCTTATTAAGGTATCCTCTAACTGAGTCGTGACATCTGCAGAACTATCTCTCCTCTCTTTGTTGATGTACAAATGGTTGGGGCGTATCATTAGGGTAGTGAGGCTCCGGTGGGTATTGGTGACTCCAACCTTGTAGTGAAGGATCACAATGCCAGTGATAATCAAATTCCGTCATATCATTGAATAGGTGCAACATACTGTTCCTCATCTTTATCAACCAGGGGACTCCCAGTCCGGTGCTCCGCTGAATACCCATGCTCGTGTCTGTGCATCTAACCCTTTGAAGAAATATTGCAGGAGAGTATAGTTCGAAAAGTTGTGACACCAGAATGTGTTGGCCAATTCATTGAATCTCCCCCATGCTGCATAAAACGGCTCTGAATATTGTTGGCCAAATCTTGTAAAGGCTTGTTGATGTAGCATCTCCAAGTACCTCACAAGATAAACAAAACAAAAACAAAATAAATTTATATATTTTTATTTTATTTTCTGTGATGCCCCGAAATTAATTAATTGCAATTAAGGCATTAATTATGTTTATATGATGAATTATGTGGATAATTGATTTATGTGTTAAAATTAATTATCATGTTGAAAGCTTAGTCACATGGTAGGCGTGACCGGGGGGTTGCATTTCAGGGTACATGTTATGCATGTTAGAAAATGGGGTTGTTAACATTATTTAATTGTATTGAGTGTTAATTATGAAGAAGATGTGAATGTAGTAGATGTTTGGTGCATTTTTGTAAAATGCTTTTAAAATACCATGTTGGGGTATTTTATACATCATGTTAACTTTGGGGTTCAAATTTTAATTAACTTTATAACCCATACCCCACTATACCCTTTAACTCACTTTACCCCTTTTCCCCTTCACTTTACCAATCACTCTTAAAATCCCCAAATCACTCCCAAAACCCTACCCATTCCCCATTTTCGAAATTCTTCAAGGAAGGAAAGGGAAAGCTTCACAAAACTTTTGTTTGTGGGATTTTTGTTAAGATTTGGAGTCTTCAAGAGGTATGGAACCCTTCCTAAAGTTTTGATGATGTTTGGTTTTGAAATGGGATGATTTTGAAGTGTTTTAGATGGGTTTGTTTTGGGTATGTGTTGCATAATGTTGGGGTATGATTTTTGAAGTGTTTTATGTGGGTTTTTGTGAGTTATGATGATGTTGGTGTTGTAGGAAAGTATTGGTTTGAAGGGTATAAGATGTAGCTTGAAAAATGCTCAAAAAATGGTGGAAAATCGCGCACCAGCAGGTGGCGATCGATCGCCATGTATGAGGCGATCGATCGCCGATGGCCAGTAGCGATTTACACAGCAGGCAATCGATCGCCTCAAATGAAGCGATCGATCGCCGCGAAGCGAACAGCCAGACGATCGATCGCCATGTTTTAAGCGATCGATCGCCATTGTTTAAAAGTTGGAAAATGATGATTTTTGATGAATTTTTGGTATTTGGCTATTAATTAGCTTATAATATTGATTTGTATGGTTGTGTAGAACCATCCCAGGTACCAACCACATCAAGGAGATAAAGTTCTCCAACTTCTCCACTTTTGGAAATTAAGGTACGTAAGAGACGTACGGGCATCAGACGGTAAAGCACACCTCTATACTATGACTATGCATTTATCGCATGAATAGTTACGATGAAATGATGATGTTTATATGATGTTTATATAATGATACGATGTTATGATATGGTAAGATGCCATACGATAGGGTAAGATGCCCACATGGTAAGATGCCATACGATGGTTATGATATGGTAAGATGCCATACGATAGGGTAAGATGCCCACATGGTAAGATGACATGCGATGTTTATGATATGGTAAGATGCCATACGATAGGGTAAGATGCCCACATGGTAAGATGCCATACGATGTTTATGATATGGTAAGATGCCATACGATAGGGTTAGATGCCCACATGGTAAGATGCCATGCGATGTTTATGATATGGTAAGATGCCATACGATAGGGTAAGATGCCCACATGGTAAGATGCCATACGATGTTTATGATATGGTAAGATGCCATACGATAGGGTAAGATGCTCATATGCATGAATGTGAATCAGGGACAACAAAAAAAAGGAAGTTAACGAATAACCAGCAAGTTTACTTAACTAAGATTTCATGCATTTACTGTTATGTTTTTTTTTATGTTAAGTAAGGATGTATATGCTCATGATGTGTTGTCCCTGTAGGTACCCTTTTGGACTAAAGGAGTAAGGGCCGGGTTGAGGCAGTGAGCTAAAAGGAGCATGAATGAACATATGATACAAGATTTTGATAGTCTCTACTCTAGGAGTAGTGTAATTCTATGGCTTTAACATTCATTACCGAGAATGTAATTATTAAGTTTTGAAATTTTATTTTTGGCTTGTAATTTTATTAGCTCAAAGCTACAACCGGTGCCCCAAGAGGTTATGAATGCATGTTTAGTCCATAATATGTTATTAGTTATGATGTTAAGGTAGGAAGACCCTACATTAGTGGTATCAGAGCAGTGGTTAGAAAACCCGGGAATGAGTGAAGGGTAGCCTTAGCAATAAGTTAACTAGGTGTGCTCACTTTTAAACATGTTTTGTGCATGTGTTGCATATGAAGTATATGATGTTATGCTAACATGTTTTGTTTCTCTAACGATGTATTATATGAACTGCTTTTGGGTATTGTTGTTAACCCTTGTCTTGCAGCATGGCAGCAAATGTGGAAGTGGGTGATGCAGTTAGTGTTAATGCAAGCGCTGGGCGTACAAATCCCCTACCCCCGCCAGCCTTGGGCAAGGAACCTTCTGAGTAACAGTTGCTACCTGGGGAGCTAAGTTTGGCTCTGTTTCTGACATACCGACCCCGATGTTCGAAGGAACTGAGACAGGGGAACAGGCCGAAGAGTGGTTAGAAAGGTTGGAGCAAATCTTCGTGGCGGCCCCTTGTGCAAAGTCAGCCTGGATAAGGTTAGCAGAGTTTCAATTGGCCAAGAAGGCGCTGATGTGGTGGAAGACCACAGTGATAGAGCAAGAGGCTCAGGGTCAGGAAATAACTTGGAAGCTGTTCAGAACTCGCTCTCTGACCCGCTACTTTTCAGCGGCTGCACGACAGGCTAAGGAAGATGAGTTTACTAACCTCAAGCAAGGTAACATGCATGTGTCAGATTATGCTCTTCAATACTGTTCCTTGCTCAGATATGTACCCCACATCGCCTCAAGTACCCAGGCAAAGATGAGGAATTTCATGAAAGGTTTGAGGCCGGAACTGTATGACAGGGTGATCACTTATGGCCCTGCTTGTTTTGATGACGCCCTTTTACGGGCTGAGCTGGCTGAACTGGGAGTTGGTGCATATTCTGATGTCGTGCCACCTCCAGCACCCCCTCAGAAATCTACTTCTGACAATTTGAAGCCCAGGGGTGATCAGTTTAAGCCTAGGGGGACCACTTCAGTGTCGAGATTCAGTGGTAAGAAGCCCGAGAATCGATGGAAAGGAAGCCGTAGGAACGACGCCCCATCTGGAAGAGGGCAGTCTCAGGGAGACAGATTCGGGAAGGTCCAGTGCACTCTTTGTGGGCAACAACATTTGACAAAAGACTGTGTAGGATGTTATGTTTGTGGCGACAAAGGCCACTTTGCTCGGCAGTGTCCCAACAGGGGAAGACAACAGAACTCTGCTGGGAGGCCTGCGGACAGAGCAGTACAGCACCGGCCACCATTTGTACCGAGGCAGTATGGAGGTCAGCCTATGGGGCCGGGCAGGTGTATGCATTGACAAGGGAGCAGGCTACAGCGGCTCCGGAGGAGGTTATAGGGGGTACGTGTCTTTTATTTACGCACCCTGCTTTTATATTGATAGACACAGGTGCGTCACACTCTTTTGTGTCGGCATGTTTTGTGGAAAGGCACCACATATGCACTTCTCCGTCGCCCACGCCTCTTGTAGTCTCGACACCCGCTGGAAGAAGTTTGATTACTGATCAGATTGTCTATGATGGCCTCATTTATTTTGAGGATAACGAGCTAAGGTCAGATTTGATTGTTCTGGGAATGTCAGATTTTGACTGCATTATGGGCATTGATGTTCTGAACCGGTATCAGGCAGTTGTGAACTGCAGGCAGAGGACTGTCCGATTCAGGTCTGATATAGGAGTCCAGTGGACATTCTATGGGGATGGTTCCCGTTCATAGATCCCGTTTATAACTGCTATCAAGATGGCACAATTATTGGAACGAGGCCATACGGGATATCTCATCTATGCTATCGATGTTATGGAAAAGAAAGAAGACTTAAAGGTCGAGGATGTGCCCGTAGTGGCGGAGTTTCCCGATGTCTTTCCGGAAGAGATTCCCGGATTCCTCCGACTAGAGAGGCCGAGTTTGGAATTGAGTTACTACCGGGGACGTCTGCCATTTCTCGTGCCCCATATAGGATGGCACCAGCGGAGCTAAGGGAGTTAAAGATTCAGTTGCAAGAGCTCCTTGGCAAGGGCTATATACGCCCTATTGTATCGTCCTGGGGTGCACCAGTTTTATTTGTTAAGAAGAAAGATGGTTCGATGCGTTTGTGCATCGATTACAGACAACTGAACAAAGCTACAGTGAAGAATAAGTATCCGCTTCCAAGGATCGATGATTTGTTTGACCAGTTGCAGGGTACGAGGCTCTACAGTAAGATCGATCTAAGGTCGGGGTATCATCAGATTCGGGTAAGGGAAGATGATGTTCAGAAGAGAGCATTCAGGTCTAGGTATGGGCACTATGAATTCTTAGTCATGCCTTTTGGGGTGACAAATGCCCCAGCCGTTTTTATGAGCCTGATGAACAGAGTGTTCCAACCGTATTTGGATCAGTTCGTCATTGTTTTCATTGACGATATACTCATTTACTCCCGGACCGAAGAGGAACACGTGAAGCACTTGAGGACAGTACTCCAGATCCTTAGGGAGCATCAGCTATATGCAAAGCTCAGCAAGTGCGAGTTCTGGTTGAGCAGTGTAGTGTTCTTGGGTCATGTTATATCTAGTAGTGGGATATCAGTAGATCCCAAGAAAGTTGAAGCTGTGATGGAGTGGGCTGCACCCACATATGTACCCGAGATACGGAGCTTCCTTGGTTTAGCGGGTTATTACCGACGTTTCGTCGAGGGATTCTCTAATATCGCTAAGCCATTGACACAGCTGACTCAGAAAGGAGTCCCGTTCTATTGGTCCAAAGCTTGTGAGGAAAGCTTCCAAGAACTGAAGCGTCCTTTGACTACGGCACCTATATTGGTGATTTCTTCTGAGAATAAGAGGTTTGCCTTGTACACGGACGCATCATTGCAGGGTTTGGGCTGTGTGTTGATGCAAGATAAGCACGTGGTGGCTTATGCTTCGAGGCAGTTGAAGCCTCATGAGACCAGATACCCAGTTCACGATCTGGAACTGGCGGCCATCATTTTCGCCTTGAAGATTTGGCGGCATTATCTTTATGGTACGATGTTTACCATCTATACGGACCATAAGAGCCTGAAGTTTCTATTTACTCAGGCTGAATTGAATATGCGCCAAAGGAGGTGGATGGATTTACTCAAGGATTATGACTGTGAGATTGAGTACCATCCTGGTAAAGCAAATTTGATAGCAGACGCCTTAAGTCAGAAGGTGAAGAGTACTGCTGAGGACGCTATGTGTTTATCAACTATGATGACTTCTTATTGCCATCTGGGCTATGATTTCGATGTGGACACGTCGCCGGTGAAAGTGTCGACCTTATTGGCTGAGCCAGACATATTTGAGGCTATCAGGAAAGCCCAGAGGTCGGATGATGAGGTTCAGAGATGGTCATCGATAGTACTTCAGGGTCAGTTATCAAAGTTCAGAGTGGCAGAAGAAGGTTCTTTGAGGCTTGGCAACCGTTGGGTAGTGCCAAGGACACCAGAGTTGCGTCAAGGGATCTTGCACCGTGCTCATAGCAGCAGGTTTAGCATACATCCAGGTGGAAGAAAGATGTACAAGGACTTATGCGACCAGTTCTGGTGGAGACGCATGAAGCGTGATGTTATAACTTTTGTCAAAAGATATTTGATCTGCCAGCAAGTAAAGGTAGAGAGGCAGGGGCCTGGTGGCGAGCTGAAGAGCTTGGAGGTGCCCCAATGGAAGTGGGAGCATATATCTATGGACTTCGTGACCCATTTGCCAAGGACGGCCTCTTGATTTGATGCGATCTGGGTGATCGTGGATAGGCTGACGAAGGTAGCTCATTTCATCCCTTACTGTATGACTTTCACATATCTAAAGATGGCCCAATTATATGTATGGGATGTGGTGAGGTTACATGGGATTCCAGTCTCGATTGTGTCTGACAGAGACCCAAGGTTTACTTCACATTTCTGGGAGGGTCTCCAGACAGCTTTGGGCACGGAGGTGAGACTGAGTACAACTTATCACCCTCAGACAGACGGGCAGACAGAGCGTACCATTCAGACGCTCTGAGGGCATGTGTATTGGAGTTTGACACTCCGTGGCAAGATTCATTACCACTAGTAGAGTTCTCGTATAATAACAACTATCAGGCGAGCATTCAAATGGCCCCTTTTGAAGCTCTTTATGGTCGACGTTGTAGGTCACCGCTGTATTAGGAGGACTTGACTAGTAAAGCGGCCGGAGGACCGGATATGATAAAGGATATGGAAGAGAATATTAAGTTGATACGCTAGAAGATGAAAGCGGCCCAGGATAGGCAAGCAGCCTATGCCAATAAGCGACGACGACCGCTAGAATTCCAAGTAGGAGACAAGGTCTTCTTGAAAATCTCACCCTTCAGGGGTGTAGTTCGTTTTGGTATGCGGGGAAAGTTATCTCCGAGGTATGTTGGGCCGTTGAAGTATTGCAGCGTATCGGTACATTGGCCTACCGTTTGGCTCTACCACCGTCTTTATCTGGTATTCATGATGTCTTTCACGTCTCTATGTTACGGAAGTATGAACCAGACCCGTCTAATGTGTTACAGCCTACTGAAGTGCAGTTGGACTCAGATGTATCCTACGTAGAACGACCGGTCAGAATTCTGGATCGTGAGGATCACAGATTACGAAGTAAGATTATACCGATGGTCAAAGTTCAGTGGGATCGTCGGGGTGTCGAGGAGGCTACGTGGGAGACGGAACGGTATATGGTGCAGCATTACCCGGAACTATTTTCTGGTATGATTTATGTTTAGTTTCATTTTGGGTAAGTGCATGCGATTTCGAGGATGAAATCTTATAAGTAGGGGAGTATTGTGATGCCCCGAAATTAATTAATTGCAATTAAGGCATTAATTATGTTTATATGATGAATTATGTGGATAATTGATTTATTTGTTAAAATTAATTATCATGTTGAAATGCATAGTCACATGGTAGGCGTGACAGGGGGGTTGCATTTCAGGGTACATGTTATGCATGTTAGAAAATGGGGTGTTAACATTATTTAATTGTATTGAGTGTTAATTATGAAGAAGATGTGAATGTAGTAGATGTTTGGTGCATTTTTGTAAAATGCTTTTAAAATACCATGTTGGGGTATTTTATACATCATGTTAACTTTGGGGTTCAAATTTTAATTAACTTTATAACCCATACCCCACAATACCCTTTAACTCACTTTACCCCTTTTCCCCTTCACTTTACCAATCACTCTTAAAATCCCCAAATCACTCCCAAAACCCTACCCATTCCCCATTTTCGAAATTCTTCAAGGAAGGAAAGGGAAAGGTCCACAAAACTTTGTTTGTGGGATTTTTGTTAAGATTTGGAGTCTTCAAGAGGTATGGAACCCTTCTTAAAGTTTTGATGATGTTTGGTTTTGAAATGGGATGATTTTGAAGTGTTTTAGATGGGTTTGTTTTGGGTATGTGTTGCATAATGTTGGGGTATGATTTTTGAAGTGTTTTATGTGGGTTTTTGTGAGTTATGATGATGTTGGTGTTGTAGGAAAGTATTGGTTTGAAGGGTATAAGATGGAGCTTGAAAAATGCTCAAAAAATGGTGGGAAATCGCGCACCAGCAGGTGGTGATCGATCGCCATGTATGAGGCGATCGATCGCCGATGGCCAGTAGCGATTTACACAACAGGCGATCGATCGCCTCAAATGAAGCGATCGATCGCCGCGAAGCGAACAGCCAGGCGGTCGATCGCCATGTTTTAAGCGATCGATCGCCACTGTTTAAAAGTTGGAAAATGATGGTTTTTGATGAATTTTTGGTATTTGGCTATTAGTTAGCTTCTAATATTGATTTGTATGGTTGTGTAGAACCATCCCAGGTACCAACCACATCAAGGAGATAAAGTTCTCCAACTTCTCCACTTTTGGAAATTAAGGTACGTAAGAGACGTACGGGCATCGGACGGTAAAACACACCTCTATACTATGACTATGCATTTATCGCATGAATAGTTACGATGAAATGATGATGTTTATATGATGTTTATATAATGATACGATGTTATGATATGGTAAGATGCCATACGATAGGGTAAGATGCCCACATGGTAAGATGCCATACGATGTTTATGATATGGTAAGATGCCATACGATAGGGTAAGATGCCCGCATGGTAAGATGTCATGCGATGTTTATGATATGGTAAGATGCCATACGATAGGGTAAGATGCCCACATGGTAAGATGCCATACGATGTTTATGATATGGTAAGATGCCATACGATAGGGTAAGATGCCTACATGGTAAGATGATGTGATGTTTATGATATGGTAAGATGCCATACGATAGGGTAAGATGCCCACATGGTAAGATGACATACGATGTTTATGATATGGTAAGATGCCATACGATAGGGTAAGATGCTCATATGCATGAATGTGAATCAGGGACAAAAAAAAAGGAAGTTAACGAATAACCAGCAAGTTTACTTAACTAAGATTTCATGCATTTACTGTTATGTTTTTTTTTATGTTAAGTAAGGATGTATATACTCATGATGTGTTGTCCCTGTAGGTACCCTTTTGGACTAAAGGACTAAGGGCCGGGTTGAGGCAGTGAGCTAAAAGGAGCATGAATGAACATAGGATACATGATTTTGATAGTCTCTACTCTAGGAGTAGTGTAATTCT
The DNA here is from genome assembly GCA_907163345.1 of Haberlea rhodopensis. Classification (NCBI taxonomy): domain Eukaryota; kingdom Viridiplantae; phylum Streptophyta; class Magnoliopsida; order Lamiales; family Gesneriaceae; genus Haberlea; species Haberlea rhodopensis. The sequence continues at coordinate 16,484,805 of CAJQUN010000001.1, forward strand.
ATGGCTTTAACATTCATTACCGAGAATGTAATTATTAAGTTTTGAAATTTTATTTTTGGCCTGTAATTTTATTAGCTTAAAGCTACAACAGGTGCCCCAAGAGGTTATGAATGCATGTTTAGTCCATAATATGTTATTAGTTATGATGTTAAGGTAGGAAGACCCTACATTTTCTTTAAAAGAAATAAACAAAAATGGTTAAATTACAGTCAAAGAACCTAGTATGATATTACTAAAGTTAATCCCCGGCAACGGCGCCAAAAACTTGATCGCGATTTATTTAAACTATTAAATATCAAAGCAACGCGATTATACCGCAAGTGCACTATCTAAATTAAACGACTCTAATCCAACCTAAACTATCGACGATCACGAGAAAAGTCCACAAGAAAGAATTATCAAGACGATGATCCACATAGCCCAACTCTTACAATTCTTTTCTCCATACATCTCTAAGGTGACAGGTTTTCTGAATTTATTCGATATACTCTCTCGAGCTATATTAAATCTAACATCAAATTGCAACAAGTAACTCTATTTCACTTAATTAACAATTCGATATTCAAGCGCTTTATGAAAACCACTAACTTTAGATTATCCTAAAGCTATCACTCGTATGTGATTCTATCTCTCGATCTAATCTTTATCACACGTCATGAATTACTATAGCGTATTATAATTTTATCTCTCGACATCAATTATAATAAAATATCATTCAAAGGGTATCAATACTTCAAAAGCATTAAGAATAATAAAACATTCACAAAGAAGATATATGAATTTGATCACAATATCAATAGGAAAAACTATGTTCAAGATATTTCTAATCATCAAAAACACAATAAATCCAATATTCATTCAAAACAATAATAGAAAGATAAAAGCAAATTCTCAAGTCGACTTCTTCATTGATTCTCGATCCTTCCCTCGCTTCTTTCTCGATTTTGCTCATCGATTCTCTTATTGGCTTGTTCCAATTCTTAGGATGAATAGGTGATTGTGGATGATGGTGATATGGAGTATGGATGAGTGGAGGCTATTCCTAGGTTGTAAAGTCTCATATTGGTAGTGATTTTAGTCCAAATATATAGAGGGAAGGGAATCATGGACTTCCTTGTTGGACACAAACTCTATAAGGAATTTATCTTTTCAGAAAACTCCTCCGGCCGATTGATCGAGCAGACTGCTCGATCGATTTCAAACTTTCTAGGACCACCGATCGATCAAGATTGAGTCTCGATCGATCGATCGAGCTTGCTTTATTTATTTTTTAAATTTTTTTTTCTTTCCTTCCTTTATTCATTGGCTTTGACTCTGTAAGGCCCCAACACTTTCATTTATGACGTCGTATATGTATAAATTTTTCATTTTCTTTTCATTCTTTAAAAAGAATCATTACATGGTTCCCATAATCCCATGACATAAATAATGTTCAACATTATATGTTCATCTCTACCAACAAATAGTCTCAAAGATTTCGCCCAATACCATACCCATTACACCACTTTTTACATTGTGGGGTATTTTATAAAAATTTGGGCAGAGTCTCCCCATAAACTGAGCTATCCGGAAATAAAACACATCACATAACATAACTCCCGACCAAAGACAACACAATACTAAACAGAATACAGAAACACTAAGTAAATTCCCAGCCAGGGAAGACACCACACTAATAAGACAACAAAAGTGGGTTTCAACACCCTTATACAGTCCATATACAGATACAAGTGCTCACAGAAGAGCAACGAATAACGGACACTCATCCGGATGCATAATTAGTATATATACCAACCGCTCAATCTCGTATATCGGCTCAATCTCATACTACGCTTCTGGAAGCATCATCCAACAAGGTTCGAGCCTAGCACCCCAAGGCAGCATCGTACCTGTTGTACCTGTTTTAACAGAAACAGCCCCCACACAGGGTGAGCACACTCCCACTCAATATTCAATCACAAATCAACATACAAAATCATAATGCAATAATTTAGATTATTCAAAACTCATAAAATATACTCCCTGTACAATTCCGAATTTGTATAGCTTCCACACACTGTTCCTTTTTCAAACTCACGCACCTTCATAATGTCAAGTTTAGTATTATCACTGAAAATGTGATACTCAACAACACTTATGAATTCAATACAATGACAATATATTATTTATGCTCAAACATAAATAGTTCAACATCAATGTAAACCTGGTTATCCCAATGTAAACCTGGTTATCCCACTATCTCATTCTCGATACTTTCTCATATCGCTCATGCCCACGGCATCACTACTCAACAAGTAAAATCGGATCACGTACCACTACGTGTCCCCCATAACTCGTATATGAAACTCAATTATTAAAGTCAAACACTTACCTGAATCATCATATTCAAAATTGCATGTATACATGAATGTATAGATACTAGATATACCTGCTCGTACGTCACCACGTAGCTTATAGTAGACAACATGAACAAGCTATCATCAACGTCCGAAGTCTCCTGTAGAGTCCACAAAAATATTGGAAGAAAATCGCCCCAAAATCGGACGAATTTGGAAATCCAAACCGCTGCGCTTCCTTGCAAGATCCAAACGCAATCCGCGACGAAACTTCATGTTCTTGGTATGGAAAGTTGCGCCTGGAAGAGACGAAGACGATGGTGGTTCGGACACGCCGGAAGGAGGTCTGACGGCGGCGCGCGCGCGACTTTTACCAGCGAGGGTCAGACATGCGCGATGATGCAGAGAAGAAAAGAGAGGATCGGGTTTTAGTGCGTGAGTTTAAATGTTTTACTGTGTGCTCCGAAAATGCCAAACATAACATATTTATTTTTGTATCCTGGCCCGGTTTTGTACATCGAAGTGTCGCCGGTGTACTGATATATTATCTAGAGACAACAATTGGGATTTATACACACTCCAAAAAACCAAAACTTAAATTCTTCATTTTAATTAACTTATCTCTAAAATATTATCGGAGTATATTTTACAATCTCAAAATATTTTATGATCCGGTGAACTTGTCAGTTGACCTTCACTTGGTCAATTCCACTTCTAATTAATTAATTCTAAAATTAGTTATCAATAAAATCCAATCATATTTAGTCCAACAAATGATTATTAATAAATCTGGACATCACAGACGTGTTCACTCGGTTCGGTCCTTTTTCATCATTTTTGGCTCATTTCCTCTACTTTTATGCATTTCAGCATTTATTCCAGAAATAAAGAAATATATACCAAAAAACGTAAAATAATCCAAGAATCAATACGAAAACCATTAGAAAATCGCATTTAAATAAGTGTAATAACGACGCTTATCAACTCCCCCAAACTTATCACTTGATCGTCCTCGATTAAGCATTAAAATCACAACGTAGAGTTCATTCTCGATACTTGAAACAATTATTTCATGACTTGCATTATTCTCAGAAATCTCATACACATACAAAATTTGACAAGACATGTTTTCTCCTAAATCAAGCAACACATCTCAAACTCGGAACGTGTGTGTGCTAATGTCAATCTCATGTTTTATGCACATATTCAAGATCAAATTATGTTAATCAACTCAAAGTCCAGATTATTATCAAGCATCCCATAGGCCCATTTTTAAACAACTTCTCCACTAATGATAGTTACTCTCTAGAATTGAATCAAAAGGTCTTTATAAGCTTGTAATGTTTGGCCTTTGGTGTCGGTTACAAAGAAAAGACAGGATAAGCGCAAAGAAGAGAGTATAATCATATACAGTTCAAATTTTCGCACATTTCGAGCTCCTTTTCTTTTTCTTGTCTAGCCTTGGCCACTTTGGGTCTTATATAAATGTTTTTTTTCAAGGCTTTTTCTTCTCTTTTCTTTTTACTCTTTTTCTCATTCATCAATCTTTTTCAATAAACTCATTAAGATATAACAATTCACGTGTATCGAACGAGATTCATTATACTCCCTTAGGATAAGGAATTGTTTTTTTTTCATTTCGGCTCATATAAGGGTAGGTATAATGAGTTTGCCAAGAATGTCGAATGAGTCTAATTATATGCAATGCATAAACCATTTTTTTCTTCAATAAAGCTCAAAATGGGATACTAGGGATTGATATAGACTAGGTAAGCTTGAAAGGCTCAAATGTGTCAAAGATCGCCTAGATCATTCCACGTCAAGTTTGTAACTATAAAATTTCGCCTTAAAGTGTCATCATCAAATAAGTTCTAGGATAACTCTTAAGATGCTCAAGAAAAATCATCAAGTTCACGACAACTATCACTATTCAACATGCAATCCACAAGATCATGACTCATTGTGCTCAATATATTCCTCATTCTTGACATGCTAACTCAACAAAGGATATTCATGTACAAGTCTAACAATCATTAAAATTCAAGTTCGTATGCACAGTGAGATCAAAATACTCATTGAATAGTCACTACTACAATTCATTCTTTTCTCAAGTTTGAACTCATAAAAAATTTCTCTAAATAATAGGATGATTCAAGTGTCAATTAAGCACACAACACGTGGATAAAACAAGTAAAACATGCAAGCCACCCCCCCCCCCCCACCCCAAACTTAAATGAAACATTGTCCTCAATGTTTAAGAGAATCAAAAGGGAAAAAATAAACTCCCTTGATCAAGGCGCTTGCATGAGGGTTGAGGAAGATTGACTTTTGAAAGTTCCACTATTGTAGGGGTTCATCGCTCCAACTGAGTACCTAGCAAGAGAAGAATGCAAATGGTAAAATAGTCAACTCGAGAGATAAACAAACAAATTGCAAGAATTGAAAATAAAATAAAACTAAATAGCAAAAGGATACGCTTGGGTTGCCACCCAAGAAGCACTGATTTCTAGTCTCCGGCTTGACTATCAGAAGCAACCATCAAAGAGCGGCTGCCGCCCATAGTAAGTATTGCATGATACCACTAATGGGTCTTCATTCAATATGCCCTCAAGATTGGCAAGATATGAACAGTGTAAGCTCGTCGCTCCAACAACACTCTTGAATTGGTAGGCATGGGAGAATGATTCTTGACTTGTCTTCATATCTTGGAGGATGTAGTGCGGTTAAGTTGGCATCGATGGAAAATACGGATCCACATATGGCATAGAACATGTCTCCATCGATGGCCTCAAATCGGAATCTTCGAAAGTCTCTTCCTTCTCCAACATCACACTCGACTCATCTTCACATGGGAACTCCTCAGATAACATCTCTGAAGTAGGCTCAATCTTTTCAAGAGACTCAAGTTCCCTTGGCTTTTCCACATGAGTAGGATCACTCCCCCAAACTTGGTTGGTTGAGTGATCATCATCATATAACCAAACTCGATTCGTCGCCTCTTGATTTGTAACTCTCGTCTCTTCCTCCTGGCAGCTAGTTGAAATTATTTCCGTAAGGACCGCTATTTGCTGCTCCAGGTGACACATAGAGTTTGTTTGGCACTCCAACCTGTTCTCAGTTTTTGCCATGAATCTTATTAAGGTATCCTCTAACTAAGTCGTGACATCTGCAGAACTATCTCTCATCTCTTCGTGATGTTCAAATGGTTGGGGAGTATCATTAGGGTAGTGAGGCTCCGGTGGGTATTGGTGACTCCAACCTTGTAGTGAAGGATCACAATGCCAGTGATAATCGAAGTCCGCCATATCATTGAACAGGTGCAACACACTGTCCTCGTCTTTATCAACCAGGGGACTCACAGTCACCAGTGCTCCATTGAATACCCATTCTCGTGTATGTGCATCTAACCCTCTGAAGAATTATTGCAGGAGAGTATAGTTCGAAAAGTTGTGATACCAGAATGTGTTGGCCAATCCATTGAATCTCCCCCATGCTGCATAAAACGGCTCTGAATATTGTTGGCCAAATCTTGTAAAGGCTTGTTGATGTAGCAATTCCAAGTACCTCACAAGATAAACAAAACAAAAACAAAATAAATTTATGTATTTTATTTTTATTTTATTTTTTTAAAAGAAATAGACAAAAAATGGTTAAATTACAGTCAAAGAACCTAGTATGATATTACTAAATTTAATCCCCGACAACGGTGCCAAAAACTTGATCGTGATTTATTTAAACTATTAAATATCAAAGCAGCGCGATTATAACACAAGTGCACGGTGTCAAGTTTTAGTATAGATAGGAAGAATACGGATTGTCGAACCCACATGGACTAACAAGCAATTACCAAATAAGACTTCTTTAAACTATATTTAACCTACGATAATTAATTAATAAACTAACAAATAACTAAATTAAACTACTCTAATACAACCAAACACAATCGACGATCATGAGAAAAGTCCACAAGAAAGAATTATCAAGACGATGATCCACATAACCCAACTCTTACAATTCTTTTCTCCATGCATCTCTAAGGTGACGGGTTTTCTAAATTTATTCGATATACTCTCTCGAGCTATATTAAATCTAACATCAAATTGCAACAAGTAACTCTCGTTCACTTAATTAACAATTCGATATTTAATGCGCTTTATGAAAACCACAAACTTTAGATTAACCTAAAGCTATCACTCGTATGTGATTCTCTCTCTCGATCTAATCTTTAATACACGGCATGAATTACTATATCGTATTGTAATTTTATCTCTCGATCTCAATTATAATAAATATCGTTCAAACGGGATCAATCCTTCAAAAGCATTAAGAATAATAAAACATGCACAAAAAAGATATATGAATTTTATCACAATATCAATAGGAAAAACTATGTTCAAGATATTTCTCAATCATAAAAAACACAATAAATCCAATATTCATTCAAAACAATAATAGAAGGTAGAAGCAAACTCCCAAGTCGACTTCTTCGTTGATTCTCGATCCTTCCCTCGCTTCTTTCTCGATCGTGCTCCTCGATTCTCTTATTGGCTTGTTCCAATTCCTAGGATGAAGATGTGATTGTGGATGATGGTGGAGTATGGATGAGTGGAGGCTATTCCTAGGTTGTAAAGTCTCATATTGGTAGTGATTTTCGTCCAAATATATAGAGGGAAGGGAACCATGGACTTCCTTGTTGGACACAAACTCTGTAAGGAATTTATTTTTCAGAAAACTCCTCCGGCCGATCGATCGAACTGACTGCTCGATCAATCGCCAACTTTCTGGGACCACCGATCGATCGAGATTGAGTCTCGATCGATTGAGCTTGCTTTTTTTATTTATTTTTTTCTTTCCTTCCTTTATTTCTTAGCTTTGACGCGTTCGCTTGGTTCGGTCCTTTTTCATCATTTTTGGCTCATTTCCTCTACATTTATGCATTTCATCATTGATTCCTGAAATATAGAAATACATACCAAAAAGCGTAAATTAATCCAAGAATGAATACGAAAACCATTAGAAAATCTCATTTAAATAAGTGTAATAACGACAGTTATCATTCATGTTTTTTATATGGTTTTTAAATGAAGAATGTATGTGTATTTATAGGTGGAGATTATGAAAGAAAACAAAAATAATTATATCATTGGTTACATAATCAAACTTGTCATTTTTGACTAAAAACAAAACATGTGTTAATTATTGTAAAATATTGTGTGCTTGAAGTCACAAAAAGATGGATCGATTCTTAGCAGATTCTGGGTTACACCCCTAATGGATAACCAAAAAAAATGCCTTAACTTTACGCATCAACTATAGTATCAAAGCTCCATGCTTCAGAGATGGACTTGATCACAATTCTAGCAATCGCTCGGGTAAATGTTTTAGCTCAGGAGAAGAATTTTCACTCAATGTTTATGGGCAAGAATTTTCTATTTTTGGGTTAGGTAACATAACTATTCCTTTAACCAACTATATCATGGATTACAAAAAGGACTCAAAAGTAGATGACAACACTCTTGAGGGAGTCCCATGATGATATAAGCCTTTAGAGGCAAGAATATGAGCGACTTGGTTGGCGGAAAACCGACAATGTTCAACACTCAAACTAGAGGCTGTCAAACTAAAGAGAATATAGATGCTTCGTCTGCATACTGAGATGGATTGTCAATAGCATTGACCATGTTAGTGGCATCTATGTGACCAATGGTAGTGTAATGCTATCAGAATGCCTTCCCTCAATAGCTTAATGCGTTAAAAGAATAAGAAATTAGCTCAAGCACTACTAAAAAAGGTGCCCATGTCTCATCGTGGCTTGTAAGTGGTAAAACACCTGCGATTGAGCCAGAAGCACAACTCCTTGATCATTCCGGACAACACAATCACGCCAATAGGTTGCATTCCAACAGGAGGAGTGCACCAGTTAAGGGACAGAGATTGAATAGTATTCGTAACAGGTAGCATCTTTTGACATGCCAAATATTGTCCCTAAAAGCTGCTGGCCCAAGAAACCACACCGACCCAGAATTTTCAGTCTTTTGGTAATAGGTGTCAAACGAGCAGTGCCGTGCCGACACGGCACCTTGCGTGTTGTGCCGTACCGGCACGGGTTGCACGAAAAGGATGGCCCATCACGGCCCCTACGGCCCGGGCAATGGCGTGCCTCCACGACACGACCCAATTTGATTTTTAGTTATTTTAATTTTTTAAATTTTTTTTGGCTTTACCGATCGATTGGCAATTGGTAAAACTAAACATTTGAATATAATGAATATATTGCTTCGTATACTACCGATCGATCGGGCATTAAAAAAAATCGTGCCCATGGACCGAAATCCTTGGCCCACCACGACCCCGTCTGGCTATTAAACACTAATTATTTCGTTATTCCACAAAACGGAATAAACATAATGTGACAAATGAGGGTTGTTAGGAAGCACTGATTACCTCTACTGAAGAACCATCCGTTATTCCACAAAAGCAGAAGAAAAAAAAAGGAAAATTACAATTTTCCCTTCAAACGTCAGATACTAATTTTGATATTTGATACTTGATATTATAATATTCCCACATTTTGCATCATAAGAGTTTTCTTTTATCAACCCAAAGTTACTTAATTTACCTAAAGGAAAACACAATGGAAATAAATTCTAATTGATTTTCATTCACTCCACTAAATCTTGAATCCACATGTAGCATTGTTTTTCTTATATAAATTCATCATAAGTAAATTACTCCAAGCAACCCAAGTAGAAAATTTAGATCAATGACTCTAATCAAATTTAAATTATATATAAAAAGATTTGTGTAAAAATATATAATATCTTGGATTTGATTAAAGTCAGTGACACAAACGCATCAATATACAACTCTTTAGTTTAAGAGGTAGAAAATAAAAATATTAAAACTTAAGTAAGCCACTTGTAATTTTCCAAAAGGTTGCTAAGGTTATAAAATTACGTAACAAGACGACGTCGTTTGAAATCCCAAACTTATCCGAACCAAAATCTTTCGCAACCCGTCCCAATTTTATCCAGTTCGAATATGGCTTCTCTTCTCCTAGGAGCTCCGCCCGTGGCTTCCCAAGCTTTCAAACTTTCCCCCAATTTCTCCTCCTCCGAATCCGATTCCCTAATTCCCATCCTTTAGTCTCGGTCCCTGCAATTTCATGCTACACCTCTGGATCATTCACTTCCAGTGAGTACGCCATTCTCACACTCACCCGCAAGTGTTTCTTTGTGTTTCAATGTATAATTTGTGATTGAGTTTTGATTTTACAGTCTATTGCGGTAGAGGGGACAAGAAGACTGCCAGAGGAAAGCGGTTCAATCACTCATTTGGGAATGTGAGTTTTTTCCGCTGATATTTTTTTGTTTTCTTTACTTTTAATTTTTTGAGTGTTGTGGTATTGTGGAAGCAGGCGAGGCCGAAGGATAAGAGCAAAGGCAGAGGACCTCCAAGGGTGGCGGCGCCGCCGTTACCGCCGAGAAAAGATAAGTACGACGACGGTGAGGTGGTCAAGATTGAGATCGATGACTCTCTGTGACTCTGTTTGCTAATTGAAGGGAACTGAAATCGATGAAGTTTTTTCTTTGTATGGCAATTGTTTAATTTGGTGATATTTTTGTTGTGCAACAAATGAAAATGCAGTATTTATTTGTTTGGTATTTATTAAAAATTTGAAAGTGTTCTTATTACTTTTCTTTGGTCCTGACGGAAAATATTTGAATCCCAGTTTGGGTATAAAAAAAAATATTAACTATATTAGACAAATTATAAACTCAAATCGGTCATTTAGGCAATCTCCGAGTCTGCACTATTTTAACGTGAAATGTCTTTTTAGCATAGGGAATGACCTCCAACCCAATGCCAAAGTTGGATGTAAATGTGGGGTCTTTACTACTTAATCATTTAAGTATCATTCAAATACACAATTATGAAGTAGGATTATGTAATAAATAACACTGATTAAGAGTCATATTATGCTAGTTATTACAACATTTTCAAAATCGTGACATAATATACATCATGTACAGATGAACAACGTAACATATTCATTTTCTAATCATTGGTTCCTCTCGCAGTAGAAGTCAACGCACAAGTCCGGCTTTCCCCGTCTATAAGTTCCTGCAGAAACAACCACATAACATGAGTATTGATAGACAACCATCTCATTCTCATATCAACAAGAATACACAATACAATAATTAAACATCGTAATATCTCAACTGTGATTGTTTCTGTATTATGCACCACAAAATGCAATTATGTCATGACATATCTCATTCATCATCCTGTTATAACGGGACATATATGATATCTCTCTCAGCTCAATATGTCAGTGGCTCAGCATCCACGACCTATATTAGCAGCATGTATCATATTTCCGTCCTCACACGTTATAACAGCTAAATCGTATGCCCAACAGTGGCATACCTCTCATGGCATCAACTATAGGCCTCAACAACATCAATGTACAACAATATGATTACAACAATCATATATCTCAATCTCAACACGGTAATCAACATCACATCAACAATAAGATCAATATTTGTACGTCAGTACGTACCTATCGTGTGATACAAACTATATAATTTCAGGCGTCAATGTTTAACTGCATCTCTGTCATGTCCCCTGTGATGATGCTACATGAATACCAACAATGTACAATGTTATAAGATGCTTCACCATCAAATTCCACAAAAATATAACATTTTTTCAAAATTCAAACCCTAGCGATCGATCACCCAATATCACCGATCGATCGCCAAAAAGTTCTGTCTCCGCGTGATCGATCTCTATGTCTTATGCGATCGATCGCCTCGTCCGTGATCGATCGGCTGAGACACGCGATCGATCGCTACATCCTTTACAAAACATTCTGTCCAAGCGCGATCGATCGCATATCATTACGCGATCGATCGCCCGAAGTTTAAACCGCCTTATTATTTTCTGAGCATTAGCGATCGATCGCCCGAAGGCTGGCGATCGATCGCGATGCTATGTTATTTTCAGAACATGACGATTTTTAGCTTATCCTCAAGGTTCACCTCCTACAACTCAATTCATACCATGAAAACTTGTTCAAAGGATTACCTAACAACATATAAAAATATTTACATAACATTACAACTCGTTTCTTTGCATTACATCATATGTCAACTAGTTCAAACAATTATAACTTTGATTCAACATACTTTCTTAGAAACAAACTCACACACCATACACTTCTTACTAACTTCACAAGAATCTGAACTAGGATTAAATCTTACTTGATTTCCAAGCTCCAATCCAAGAACAAAAGCAAGAACAAGCAAGGGTTTAAGGAGAGAAACCTTGTAGATATTTGTAGGTGCTTTAAGGTGTATTATGTTTTTAAAATCTGATTTGTGGTTATATATAGTAGCCTTCAACTCAAATGTACATTAAATTCTCATATCAAATTCAAATGCATGCAATTTCATGTAGACTTTTTGTCCAACTACATGTAACGCATGTCCTTCCTACACATAACATATCTCTTGCTACATAGTCAACAAACCATGTACATCAATTCATTGTTTCCAACTATGTTTAATTCAACATGAACATTATTGTTTTCATCATATGTCAACTACTCACACTCGGTTCCACCCGAACCCGAGTCCACATCATACAGTAATTATTTCATAATTACTCAATCATCACATCAAACATATATGATTCATATCGAGGCATTACAATTCTCCCCTACTAATTGAATTTCGTCCTCGAAATTGAACATACGCAACACTACTGCAATAACACAAACACATACACAACATTGCAATAATTTGAATACTCACCAGCAGTATATAAAAAAAATGTAACATACCAGAAAATAACTCAGGATACTTTTGCATCATATGCTGCTCCGTCTCCCACGTTTCCTCCTCGACACACCGCATGTCCCACTGTACTTTCACAATTGGTATCACTTTACTTCGCAACTTACGCTCTGCTCTATCTAAGATCCTATCTGGCTGTTCCACATACGACACATTTGTATACAACTATACTTTAGATGGTTGCAATACATGACTCGGATCTGGCTCATATTTCCTCAACATTGAAACATGAAACACATCATGGATACCAATTAATGATGGCGGCAAAGCCAATCTATATGCCAACATACCAATACGTTGCAACACCTCATATGTACCAACATATCGTGGTGACAACTTTTCACGCATACCAAAGCGCACTACACCTCTAAAAGGTGATATTCAAAAACACTTTGTCACAAACTTGGAATTCAAGAGGCCTACGCCGTTTATTTGCATAAGCACTTGTCTATCCTGAGCAGCTTTTAATCTCAATCTGATCAGCTTCACTTTCTCTTCCATTTCTGATATCATATCCGGTCCACTTAATCAAGACTGGTCAATATCATTCCAAGATAATGGCGATCTACATCGTCGCCCATACAATGCTTCAAACGGTGCCATCTGTATACTTGTCTGATAATTATTATTGTACGAAAATTCAACTAATGGCAACGACTCTTGCCAATAGTTATCAAGCTCTAATATACATGCACATACATATCCTCAAGCGTCTGTATTGTACGTTCTATCTGCCCATCTGTCTGAGGATGATAAGTTGTACTTTCGTACTTTAGTCCCCATTGTTGTCGGTAATCCTTCCCAAAAATGAGAAGCAAAACTCGGATCTCGATCAGATACAATCGAAACTGGTATTCCATGTAGTCGTACTACCTCACGGATGTACAACTGAGTCATCGCAAGTAGGTAAACATCATACTGTACGGTATGAAGTGCGCTACTTTCATCAATCTGTCAACAATCATCAAACAGCATCAGAACCAGAAGAAGTCCTTGGCAAATGGGTCACAAAATCCATTGTAATATGTTCTCATTTCCATTGAAGAATCTCTAAACTCATCAATCCACTTCCTGGTCTCTGTCTTTCTGCCTTAACCTGTTGACAAATCAGACATTTCTTCACAAACTCCAGCACATACTGTTTCATGTGTTTCCAACAAATCTGTGTAAGCAAATCCTTGTACATTTTCTTTCCTCAAGGATGTATACTGTATCTACTACAATGAGCACGTTATAGTAGTTCTTGGCGTAGTCACCATATAGCAGACACTATCCAACACTTTCCATATTTTAGATTCCCATCACTTGCTATTTCAAAATGAGATGTTTTCACTTGACTTATCATCTCTTTCCAGTGTTGTACTTCATCATCAGTATTTTTTGATGTTCCAATCTTCTCAAAGATATTGGGTTCAATCAACAATGTTGATACCCTTACTGGCACTGCCACTGCATCAAACTCATAGCCCAATGTACAACAAGAAGTCAACAAAATTGACAATTGAATCATATCATTTGCAGTGTATTGTACATTTTGACTTAATGCATCAGCTGTCAGATTGGCTTTTCCTGGATGGTATTCGATCTCACAATCATAATCTTTCAAGTTATACATCCATCTCCTTTGTCACATGTTCAACTCTGCCTGAGTGAAAAAATTTCAAACTCTTATGGTCCATATATATGGTAAAAGACGTACCATATAAATAATGTCGTCATATCTTCAAAACAAAGACTATGCCTGCCAACTCCAGATCATGCAATGTATACTTCATTTCATGTGGCTTCAATTGTCTAGATGCATACGCCACAACATGTTTATCCTGCATCAATACACAACCTAAACCAAGTAAAGATGCATCAGTATAGAGTGCAAACCTTTCATGTTCTGATGGAATTATCAACAGGGTGTAAGAGTTGTCAACCGATGTTTTAATTCCTGAAAGCTATGGTCACATGCATCCGACCATATGAAAGGTACTCCTTTCTTTGTCAGCTGTGTCAGTGGTTTAGCAATCTTTGAAAATCCTTCAACAAACCGTCTAGTATCCTGCCAAACCCAAAAAACTACGAATCTCTGGCACAGATGTAGGTGCTGACCAATTCAATACCGCTTCTATATTTTTCGGATCCATTGATATACCATCTTTGGAAATCACACGTCCCAAAAATGCTACACTGCTCAATCAAAACTCACACTTGCTGAGTTTGGCATACAATTGATTTCTTCTCAATATTTGCAATACCATATGCAAATGTTGGACATGCTCTGCTTCACTCCAAGAATAGATCAGTATATCATCGATAAACAAAATGACAAATTGATCAAGGTATTCCTGAAAAACTCAATTAATCAAACTCATGAAGACATCTGTAGCATTAGTCACTCCAAATGGCATTACTAAGAACTCATAATGTCCATAACGAGTTCTAAATGTTGTATTCTGTACATCTTCTTCCCTCACACATATTTGATGATATCCAGATCTCAAATCAATCTTAGAATAAATTCTCGATCCCTGCAACTGATCAAATAAATCAACAATACGGGGAAGATGGTATTTATTCTTAATCGTTACCTTGTTCAATTGTCTGTAGTCAATGCACAATCGCATTGATCCATCATTCTTCTTTACAAACAATACCGGAGCACTCCAAGGCGATACACTAGGACTTATGTATCCCTTGTCAAGTAAATCTTGCAACTGAGTTTTCAACTCTCTTAGTTCAGTTGGTTTCATTCGATATGGTGCTCGTGAAATTGCAGAGGTACTAGGTAGCAACTCAATTCCAAATTCCACTTCACGACTTGGTGGAAATCCAGGAATTTCATCTAGAAAAACATCTACATGTTCTACAATCACTGGTATATCATCTACTCTTCTTTCTCCCTTCTTCTCAGCTATATCAATAGCATAGATGTGATATCCCGAAATTAAATGTATTAGTCCCGGGGTGATTATGATCCTTAATTGATTTTTATTATTGTAATTATGAGATAATTACGGTGTTGAGACTACCGAGTATTTTAATCCGATAAGGTTGTGGATCTAAGGATTGAGATTTTATTCTCATCAAGGCATTAAACCGTGGAATTGTATTGGTGGTGGGATTTGGATTCTGGGGAGCTTAGGATTAAGGTTTGTGATGTAATTAAGTGAGTAGGAGATCATTTGAAACACGCATGATTTTTAATGAGTTATGGTTAGAGTATTTGAAACTCGGGTTTATGGAGCCTTGATACTATATATACCAAGTGGACTCGGTGTTCAACCATTCTCCACTCCACTCCCTCTCTCCTCCATTGCCTCCCCCACCTTTCCCCTCTTTCTCCCATGGAGAAAATCGAGCAAGGCTCAATCTTGGAGCGTAATTTCTCAAAGATAGTTGGGTAATATTCTTCTTCTCTCTTTTAGCTTTAATTTGATAGTAATTTTGTAGAGTTTGGTTAAGATTTGAGATGGTTTGAGTTTTTGGATTTTATAGATTTTTGGTTGCTGTGATTGTGGAGCTTGTATTGTATTTTTGTTAAGGATTTATGGATTAGTGGGTGTTGGGTTTGTGGAATTGGGAGTTTTTGCTCAAAAAAAGCCATTTTTGGCTAAAATAGGGTGGAGCGATCGATCGTCGTGTCGTTGGTTAATTTTTGGAAGATGATGAATTATTGAGCACGTTCTTAGGTATGTGATTGTGCACACGTGTTTGATTGTGAATTATTGATCGTATAGCGAATAATTCACCAGGTCTCGGGGCAAAGGCAAGGTTTGGCTCTTACTATTGGACTATAAGATACATATTGTTGGGATATGCCCTAAGACAACTCATTAGATGATTGATTTTGGCATACAATGTAATATGATTTTAATAAAGGCAATTCATTATTATATATTATTCCAGTATCTGTGTAATATGAATATATATATATATATATATATATATATATATATATATGTTAATGTCCTTAGAATAATATTGTATTAATCTTAAAGATTGTCCCTAGTCAACTATTATCATGAATAAGGATAATGTTAATGCATTGAGGCTAGTATGTATTGATTGATGAATTGTTCATGGATATGATATATCAAATCAACACATGGGTGTATATTAGAGAACAATGTACTGGACAGACCCACCATGAGAATGCTACATGGATAGTTATTTGAATGTCATAGGCAATTCTCATAGTGATAATAATGTATATAATCCTTACGAATTGAGATCACTAGAGATCCCAACATAAGGAGTCGTGTATCTTGATATTGTCAAACGTTACCTGTAACAGGGTAAACTATAAAGACAATCATTGGATACACCACGAATTATGTAGAGGGATGTTGAGTGATCAAGATAGGATTTGTCCCTCCTATATAACAGGAGAAGTGTTTGGGCCCTTGATCAAGTGAGACTAAAATGCATGGCCATGCTCGAATGAGTCGATATGTGATATCGAGCTTATTCCTTTATTCTAGTCTACTTGGGGATCAAGAAATAAAAGATTGAACTATTCGAGTATGACTATTCCATGACTCGTGTTTAATCTAAACACATAGGACAAAGGGATTAAGTTACATGGTTAATATTATCGCAGGCCATAGGTTATGTCGAGTCAATGGCATTCTTGTAACTTGGGTAGCCTTGATGTGTTGCTAGATACCGCTCTTTGCTTGTAACATAAAATTAGATTTTATGTCACTGTCAACATTGCAAGATCCTAACGGGTCGCACAAAAGATTAAATCGATGAAGGGTAGACAAAATTCATTGGATGAATTAATTTGATTAAGAAGAGTCTTAATCATAAAATATTATATATATACATACATATAATATGACGGGCCAAATATATATATAATTATATATATATAAAATATGCAATAGATATAATTATGAAAGTGGTTTTGGGCTTTTCAAAAGCCTGTGGTTTAGCTAGCCGCCACTTTCCAGTATATATATACTTGGTCATTAGGTTAATAAGGTTTGACGTTAATTGTGAATTAACAAGAACCCTAAACCAAGCAGACCAATCGGTAGGCGCTGCCGCCATCTCGTTTCTTGGTGGCTCGTCACTTTCCGGTTGAAGATCAAGTCTAACAACTTGTTCTTCAACATCCCTTTTTTCGATTTGATCTTGTGGATACCCTAGAGGCAAAACTAGAATAGTTTTGCTACTGGCTCGAGGACTTGTTGGATGTGCTGCTTCGTGGAAATTTATGCATCAAACATGCTACAAAGGTATAACTCTTGACACCCGATATGAACACCCGTATAGGTCCTCGGTTTGGAATCCAAAATTTTATTTCCACTGCGTATTTGCTTGTTGGATTCCTTAAAGTGGCATCAGAGCCGTGTACGAAGCTCATATCAGGGTTGCATGATAAATTGTGTTATCAGATTATGAGTTAATGCTTTCGTTCTTATTATAAACTGTAAAACATATATGATATGTTAGAATAACATTGTGGAATCATCGTAAAAAATATATACATGATATATTGATAAATTTTATGTATTGGATACATGTATGCGCGCGACTGATGTAGCAAGGCGGGCGAACGTAACTCGATAGTCGGGCGAACGTAGCACGCGAGGCAGGCGACCGTATCTCGAAAGTCGAGTGAGCAGGGTTCGCAAGGCGGGCGACCGCCCAAAAGGGGCGGGCGACCGCGCCCAAAAAGGGGCGGGCGACCGCCCTCAAGCAGGGGCAGGCGACCGCCCCTATGTGGGCGGGCGACCGCCCACACGGGCGGGCGCACCGCTGCTCTCGTGCACGGGGTCCGAGACATTCGATGTCCGCGGGGTCCGAGACATTTGATGTCCGTGCAATAATTTCCGTAATTTTTTTTTACAGGTTTATTATCTTAGAATTAAATTTTGTTTAGAATTTATTTCATTTATGTCGAAGCATGTTTTATGTGTTGTTTGAGCATGGTGCATGGTTATAGCCCTATGACCTATTAGATAGGAATTTTGTGAATGACTGTAATTTTAAATACGACCTGTGAGTCGTGTCTTCTCTATTTATTTCTATATGTATTCCCTCCCCTATGCTCCCCCTCGAATGTAACTCGAGGAATTCTCTATATCATGTAATTGTAGTTTAGTTAGAGTTTTATTGATGGAGATCAATGAAGATGGACCATGGTGCCGGGACGAGGAGGCCATTCACAAAAGAACCAAAGAGGTGCTTGGAGAAGTTACCCTTAGGTTGACCTTTTAGATTTTCTCATTGGCTTGAGAAAATCATTAGTTGGAGCTATAACCATGTCACGTTTATTTTATGTTGATGTATGTGATGCATGTTTATCATTTTATTTAATATTGATGATTGATATACATATATGTAGATATGTATATGTACCAGAAATATTTTCAAGATTAATAAAATCATGAGATCTTTAAATCCCTCTAATAATATTAAGTCAATCAAGATGACTTCCAATTGAAAATACTCGTCAAGACTTCGATTGAACATGCGTGGGTTTGCCAAAGCAAAGCACCGTGACAATCTTAGTAAGGCGCGATAGAGTGATATCCGTGTTATTTTAAATTGGGTTCGACTTAACTAGCGTTATCTCAATAGGATAGGGAACCTAGAGGCATGTGGTTGGGAAATAATTCATTAGATGAATTAGAACAAAGTGTTGTTCACCAACCATCCAAGAGTTACATGTGATGTAATTGACAAAGCGTTGTCTACCTAAACAACCGAGTCTTGGGTGATTAGCCAAAGCTAAGTCAAGGTTATGTGAAATATGGATATTGGCCTACTAATAGTTTTTGAGGGTTGATGTTTTTTAACTAAATAGTGAGAGTATCATTTAATATAAGACCTTATTAAATGATTAAAATCATAAACATATTTTGCATATTTATATTATAGATATCCATGGCATCAAACAACGTTACTAGTACACTTTCATTGCGATCGGTCATTGAGAAGGACAAATTAAACGGGACAAATTTCCTAGACTGGTATAGGAATCTGAGGATTGTCCTCAAACAAGAGAAAAAAACAATATGTCCTTGAGGAACCCTTACCTGCTGAGGAACCTCCCATTACGGCCGCGAGGGTCGATAAGGATGCTTACAAGAAACATCAAAAT
The DNA here is from genome assembly GCA_907163345.1 of Haberlea rhodopensis. NCBI lineage: Eukaryota > Viridiplantae > Streptophyta > Magnoliopsida > Lamiales > Gesneriaceae > Haberlea > Haberlea rhodopensis. The sequence continues at coordinate 16,504,112 of CAJQUN010000001.1, forward strand.
GACGCACTTGATGTTGGTTGTTTAATGCTAGCAACCATGAACTCTGAGCTTCAGAAGCAAATGAGGAAATGGATGCGTTCAATATGATTGAACATCTGAAGCAACTTAACCAACAACAAGCTATAGAAGAGAGGTATGACGTCTCTAAAGCGTTATTTCAGTGCAGAATGGTAGAAGGAACCCTTGTTGGATCTCATGTACTCAAGATGATTGGATACATAGAGAATCTTGAGAAACTAGGTTTTTCGTTGGACCAAGAGTTGGCCACTGACGTGATCTTGTAATCGTTGCCTGATAGCTACAGTCAATTTGTTCTGAATTACAATATGATTGAAATTGGGAAGACTCTACCGCAGTTGCTTGGTATGTTGAGAACTTACGAAGCAAACTCAAAGAAGTCTAAGCCCACAAATGTACTTATTGTGAATAAGGGCAAGGGAAAGGCTAAAGCAAAAGGCATTAAAAGGAACAATAAAGTCTTTGTCAAATCTAAGCCTCATGATGCTGCACTTAAGCCAAATGGAGGAGTGGCTAAGGAAGGAAATTGCTTCCATTGCGGTGAGACCGGACATTGGAAGAGAAACTGCAAGTTATACCTCGAAGATCTTAAGAAGACGAAGGGAAGTGTGACTTCTACTTCAGGTATTTTTGTTATAGAAGTCAATTTATCTACTTCTTCATCATGGGTATTAGATACTGGATGTGGTTCTCACATTTGTGTAAATGTGCAGGACCTCAAAAAAATTAGAGTATTGGCTAAAGGCGAAGTTGACCTCCGAGTGGGAAATGGAGCAAGAGTTGCTGCATTAGCTATATGAGACTATTCATTAACTTTGCCTTCTGGTTTAATATCAGATTTAAAAGACTGTTATTTTGTGCCATCTATTACTAGAAACATTATTTCAATTTCTTGTTTGGACAAGATTGGTTTTTCATTTATTATAAAGGACAAATGTTGCTCCATTTATTTGAATGGGATGTTTTATGCTAGTGCACAATTGATTAATTGTCTTTATGTTTTAAATCTAGATATGCCTGTCTATAACATAAATACTAAAAGGATTAAGAATAATGATTCTAATCCAACTTATCTCTGGCATTGCCGCTTGGGCCATATAAACGAGAATCGCATATCAAAACTTCATAAGGATGGAGCTTTAGATTCATTTGATTTTGAATCATATGAAACATGTGAATCTTGTTTAATGGGCAAGATGACTAAAGCCCCTTTCAAGGGACATGTTGAAAGGGCAAGTGATTTATTGAGTCTCATACATAGTGATGTATGTGGCCCAATAAGCACACAAGCTAGATGTGGTTTTCAATACTTGTTGCATTTACTGATAACTTCAGTAGATATGAGTATGTGTACCTAATGAAACATAAACATGAAACCTTTGAAAAGTTCAAGGATTTCAAGAATGAAGTACAAAACCAGCTTGGCAAAAGTATCAAAATCCTTCGATCAGATCGTGGAGGTGAATACTTAAACCAAGAGTTTTATGAGTATCTAAAGGAGTGTGGGATAGTTCCACAACTCACACCTCCATATACTCCACAATGGAATGGCATATCTGAAAGGAGGAATCGAACTTTGTTGGACATGGTTCGATCTATGATGAGTCATGCAGATCTTCCGATTTCCTTTTGGGGACATGCTTTATAAACAGCAATATTTATACTGAATTGTGTTCCATCTAAATCAGTTGAAAAGACACCATATGAGATATGGACTAAGAAGCGTTCTAGTATGTCTTTTATAAAGATTTGGGGTTGTGAGGCTTACGTGAGACGTCACGCCTCCAATAAACTTGGACTCAAATCTGATAAGTGTTTATTTGTGGAGTATCCTAAGGAAACGAAAGGATACTAGTTCTATTATCCCACCGAGAACAAAGTGGTTGTTGCTCGGACAGGTGTCTTTATTGAAAGAGAATTTATTTCTAGAAGAACCAGTGGGAGACAAATAGAACTTAGTGAAGTACAACCACAAGAAAACACTGAACATGATATTGAGATGGAAACAAAGCAGTCACCACAAGTTGTTGTGGATGAAATGCCTGTTCAAGAGACACAAGCCCAACATAGGTCTGTAAGAGTTCACCGGGAGCCACAGAGATATGGATTTCTTGTGACTCAACAAGGTGACTTACTACTCATTGATGAGGATGAGCCGTCATCCTATCAAGAAGCTATAATGGGCCTTGATTCTGAGAAATGTCAAGAGGCCATGAAATCTGAGATGGAATCCATGTATGTAAACCAAGTATGGACTTTGGTTGACCCACCTGAAGGGGTAAGACCCATAGGGTACAAATGGATTTTCAAGAAAAATACTGACATGGATGGCAATGTACAAACCTTTAAAGGACGACTGGTTGCTAAAGGTTTCAAACAAATTCATGGTATTGACTATGATGAAACTTTTTCGCCAGTTGCCATGGTTAAATCCATTAGGATCTTACTTGCAATAGCTGCATTTCATGATGAAATCTGGCAGATGGATGTCAAAACTGCTTTCCTTAATGGAAATTTACTTGAGGATGTGTACATGACACAACCTGAGGGTTTTGTCGATCCAAAGGATGCTGGAAAATATGCAAGCTACAACGATCCATTTATGGATTGAAGCAAGCTTCTCGGGGTTGGAATCTTTGTTTTGATGATGCAATCAAAGAGTTTGGTTTCATCAAGAACGTAGATGAACTTGTGTCTACAAGAAGGTCAGTGGGAGCATAATTATCTTTCTAGTGTTGTATGTAGATGACATACTTCTCATTGGAAATGATATCACTGCCTTGCAATCTGTAAAGATTTGGCTAGGGAATTGCTTTTCTATGAAAGACTTGGGTGAAGCCCCTACGTGTTACGTATCAAGATCTATAGAGATAGATCATGAAGATTACTTGGCCTAAGTCAAAGTACATACATAGATAAAGTGCTAAAACGGTTTAGCATGCAAGAATCAAAGAAAGGATTTGTGCCTATGACACATAGAATATATCTCTCGAAGGATCAGTGTCCTTCAACACAAGATGAGAGACAACGCATGAGTAAGATTCCATATGCATCAACTATTGGATCTATCATGTATGCCATGATATGTACTCGTCCCGATGTCTCGTATGCTTTGAGCATGACGAGCAGATATCAAGTTGATCCAGGTGAATGTCACTGGATCACCGTCAAGAATATCATGAAGTACTTGAGAAGAACTAAGGATACATTCTTGATTTATGTAGGTGAGGAAGAGCTCAATGTAAGTGGTTACACTGATGCAAGCTTCCAAACTGACAAGGATGATTTTCGATCGCAATCAGGATATGTGTTTTGCCTAAATGGAGGTGCTGTGAGCTAGAAGAGTTCAAAGCAAAAGACAGTAGCCGATTCTACAACTGAAGCTGAGTATATTGCTGCCTCAGATGCAGCAAAGGAAGCCGCTTGGATCAAGAAGTTCATTTCTGAGCTTGGGGTTATGCCTAGCATACTAGATCCGATTGAACTCTATTGTGACAACAATGGAGCCATCGCATAGGCTAAGGAACCCAGATCTCACCAGCGATCCAAACACATACTTCGGCGCTTTCATTTCATTCGAGAAATCATTGAAAGAGGAGATGTGAAAATATGCAAAGTACCAACTGATGATAATGTATCTGAACCATTGACAAAACCTCTGTCACAGCAGAAGCATGATCGTCATACTAGATCTCTAGGCATTAAGTACATGTTTGACTGGTCTTAGTGCAAGTGGAAGATTTGTTGGGATATGCCCTAAGACAACTCATTAGATGATTGATTTTGGCATACAATGTAATATGATTTTAATAAAGGCAATTCATTATTATATATTATTCCAGCATCTGTGTAATATGAATATATATGTTAATGTCCTTAGAATAATATTGTATTATTCTTAAAGATTGTCCCTAGTCAAGTATTATCATGAATAAGGATAATGATAATGCATTGAAGCTAGTATGTATTGATTGATGAATTGTTCATGGATATGAGATATCAAATCAACACATGGGTGCATGCTAGAGAACAATGTACTGGACAGACCCACCATGAGAATGCTACATGGATATTTATATGAATGTCATAAGCAATTCTCCTAGTGATAATAGTATGTAATCCTTACGACTTGAGATCACCAGAGATCCCAACATAAGGAGTCGTGTATCTTGATATTGTCAAACGTTACCTGTAACAGGGTAAACTATAAAGACAATCATTGGATACACTACAAATTATGTAGAGGGATGTTGAGTGATCAAGATAGGATTTGTCCCTCCTATATAACAAGAGAAGTGTTTGGGCCCTTGATCAAGTGAGACTAAAATGCATGGCCATGCTCGAATGAGTCGATATGTGATATCGAGCTTATTCGTTTATTCTAGTCTACTTGGGGATCAAGAAATAAAAGATTGAACTATACGAGTATGACTATTCCATGACTCGTGTTTAATCTAAACACATAGGAGAAATGGATTAAGTTACATGGTTAATATTATCACAGACCATAGGATATGTTGAGTCAATGACATTCTTGTAACTTGGGTAGCCTTGATGTGTTGCTAGATACCGCTCTTTGCTTGTAACATAAGATTAGATTTTATGTCACTGCCAACGTTGCAAGATTCTAACGGGTCGCACAAAAGATTAAATCGATGAAGGGTAGACAAAATTTATTGGATGAATTAATTTGATTAAGAAGAGTCTTAATCATAAAATATTATATATATACATACATATAATATGTCGGGCCAAATATATATATAATGATATATATATATATATATATAATAGGCAATAGATATAATTAAGAAAGAGGTTTTGGGCTTTTCGAAAGCCTGTGGTTTAGCTAGCCGCCACTTTACACTATATATATACTTGGTCATTAGGTTAATAAGCTTAGACGTTAATTGTGAATTAACAAGAACCCTAAACCTAGCAGACCAATCGGTAGACGCTGCCGCCATCTTGTTTCTTGGTGGCTCATCACTTTCCGGTTGAAGATCAAGTTTAGCAACTTGTTCTTCAACATCATTTTTCCGATTTGATCGTGTGGATACCTTAGAGGCAAAACTACAATAGTTTTGCTACTGACTCGAGGACGTCTTGGACGTGCTGCTTCGTGGAAATTTCTGCATCAAACACGCTACAAAGGTATAACTCTTGACACCCGATATGAACACCCGTATAGGTCCTCGGTTTGGAATCCAAAATTTTATTTCCGCTACGTATTTGCTTGTTGGATTCCTTACACGTATAACATACGATCATAGTTAGATATATTATGCGCATGATTAATGAATAATATATTATCGTTGTGTTAAAGTATATGTGTTATGAATTGTGGAAATGTCGTCTTTGAGCGAGCAATGAGTAAGATGCCGCTATTGAGCGATCATTGGTTATGATTCCGCCGCTGTTGAGCGTGCGAAAGGTTAGAGTGTCGTTGCTGTTGAGCAAGCGATGTGATACGATTGAATGTGATTGTGAAATCATTAATTGTAATATATTTGATTTATGTAATTCATGATTGTAATAATTCAGCTTTAACTGATTATGAAATTTGTGGTTTGAGCACTAATATAGTTAATCAATGTAATGATTAACTGATTTTGGAATTTGATGGTTTTCATTATTGTGAGAAAATGAACAACATGTGAAATTCCATATGTTAACGATATATATACAAGGAGTATTTTCTGAATTCATAGCTTTATATTCTGTAAATTATGAATTGTGAAATTGATGATATGGAGATTGTGCTATTGGTATGCTCACCCTGTGTGGGGGCTGTTTCTGTTGAAACAGGTATAACAGGTACAACATTGGCTCGGGGATGAGTTCGAGCTATTGAATGAGGATGCTCCTAGGAACTGGGTATCGGTGTTTGTATGAACAATACTTCTTATACAATTGATACACATTTATTGGTTCAATGCTCGTCTGTGCGCATTTAGATATGTGTATATGGTTTGTATAAGAGTTATGAGATGTCTCTTTTCCTTGATGATTTGCATGCAATTTATTTAAGGGGAATTACATAATGAATTGAAACTATGAGATTGGTGCATTGTACAGTGTATACTAATGCTAGATGAATTGTGTTGGGAATTAAATGATAAGATGATTAATGTCAAAAAATTATGTACAAGAATTCCCTAATGACATGAAATTATGCACTATTATATATGATAATGCACTAATAATGGGTTAAGGGCGTGAAATCCTTACATTAGTGGTATCAGAGCAGTGGTTAGCTCTTTGGACTGTTTAAAGGCCAAGAGATGTTTTGAGACAACTGAATAGCATGCTATTTTATATTATTGTAGTTGGCAATTGTGTGGTGCGATCATGATATGCTTCTATGCATATTTTATGATATTGAGTAATGGAGAATTGTGTTATTACTAACCATTGTTGTTGCAGGAGAGCATGGTATATGACGAACGTGATAGTAAGAATAACCGGTGATGCCAATTAACAAACGCACTCGATGTGGTATTGCTGTGGAGTGCAAGACGCCGGTAACATTACTATATTCTTGATTTGAGTTGGTGATATCAATATGGTGTCGTATTATGAACGATAAAATGATGTGCTATATTGATAGTGATTTAATGTTGTCTACATGTGGATTGAAGTGTATACATGTTATATCTGTATACAGTGCTGAGTAAAATCTGCTTTTGTAGGAGAAACCAGGAATGAGATATGCTGTCTGAGGACAAGAAATGTGGACAGTACTCTGCCATTGGTTTATGACAACGGATGATCTGAGAATCGAATATGAGTATGTTGGGATTAAAAGAATGCAGGTATACATGAAGATATACACATGCATTATTATTTGAATTGTCATGTGAGGCACTTCTTGAGTCCAATGGACTAAGTGCTACATGTATGGGGGTCACCTATTGAGCCTAAGGGGCAAAGTGCCACATACATGGGAGTCACCTCTTGAGCCGAAGTGATACAATCATGTTAATGTAAGGACCCCCGTGCCCTTAACCCGTTATTAGTGTATTTGTAAGGACCCTAATCCTTAAGTGCGGATCAAAGGCATAAATAGAGCTAATATAAATGATCAGAGTGAATTAATCGTGTTGAGTCTATGAGCTTTAATAATTACATGCCAAAATGAGGACTATCAATGGATTAATTACATTCCCCATCAAAAGAATGTATCAACTATAGTTTTACACTACTCCTAGAGTAGACACTATACAAAAATAATCCTGTCCTGCCTGGGTCAAAAGAATTCTCCACAAGCTCACCACCTCAACCCGTTTAGCCCTTCTATCATGCCAAAAGTGTACCTACAAGGACAACCCTCAAACATGAGCAATAATATCATCCATATTCAACACAATATGAATATAAAGCGTAAATGCATAAAACACAATTAAAACACTTCCTGTTTTCCCATGCATTTCAAAACGCTTCCAGTTTGGTTGTCCCTGTACCATAACTCATGAGTATAATCAATAGATTATTTTTAATGGTCTAGACATGTCATGACACAATACCATCTCATCAATATCAAATACTGGTCACCATTCCCTAGCCTGTCCATCACAATGTATTTTAATGCCCCTCACTTATTTACATATAGGCGGCATAGAATAACCTCGCTTCAATGGACAAGCGGTACTCCCACCCCTCGCCTCACATTGAGCGGCAAATATCCTTTCCTCGCCCTATATGACAACCACGCTCAAATGTGACATGCGGCGCTCCCACCCCTCGCTTCACATTTAGCGGAACCAAAACAAATAGCGGCAAGCATTAAAATCATCAAGGGATGACCACGACTCATGGGATGTGCACCAATAATCATATGCATCTACAATCATCATGCATAATTCAACATGTATTTGCATCCACAATGCATAATCACATATATACTCGCATCCACAATGCATAAACAATGAGTATATTAGATACATGTACCGTTGGGTGCCCGTACGTCCTCTACGTACCTTTCCAAAATGTAGGATATGGTAGGACTTCAATGCCTTGGCTGTGTTGCCACCTGGGATGGTTCTACACATTCACACAAATCAATATTAGAACCCAATAATAGTCCAATACCAAAAATCCTACAAAAAAATCCAAAAACACCATTTTTGGTGTCTCGCGATCGATCGCCATACAGCCCCGATCGATCGCGAGACCACACTGCCTCGAGCAACAAAATTTTACAATCCACGATCGAACGCCGAGTTTGCGCCGATCGATCGTGGCCTCGCCGATCGATCGCGCAAAACTCGCGATTGATCGCTGAAGTCCACTGTCTTCAGCACTGCAGCTCGCGATCGATCGCGGAAGGCGCCGATCGATCGCCGAGTCCTGCATACCCGATTTTTGGGCACTATTCACCCATCTTCAACCCCAACTCAAATAAACTCAAATAATCCAACATCAACCATACCAAATCACTACAAATCTTCAATAAACAACATCATACAACCATAAATCTAACACTCACCCAAAAATAACACCAACTCATACAAACCCATTTTAAAACCCTTCAAAAACATACCAAACTTAAACAAAACCTTACAAAATCAACAATGAGGTATCCATACCTCTTCGGGATCTCAAATCTCCCAATAAACTCCACACAACAAGATTTTTGGAAGGGTTTCTCTCCACCCTTGAGCACCAACTCGAAAATAAGGGAAATGAGGGTTTGGGAGGTGTTATTTGGTAAAGTGAAAAGTAAGAATGAGTGTTGAGGGGGTTTGGGGTAATAAAGTGGGTTGGGTTAATTAAAAAGCATCCCACAAACCCATGGTGTATAAAACACCCCAACATGATATTTTTAAAAGCATTAATCCAAAATGCACCAAATATCAAATAAACTCATGATTTCCAATTAATTGCTACCCATGGCAAATAAATCATGCTAATAACCATTTTCCAAACATGCACAACATGCATCCTGAAATGCCCTCCCGGGTCACTCTATCATGTGACTAAGCATTTCCATAAGATTAATAAATCCAACACAAGATTAATTACCACCATAATTAATCATATAAACACAATTAATGCCTAAATTGCAATTAATCATTTCGGGGATATCACAATACTCCACTACTTATAAGATTTCGTCCTCGAAATCACATGCACTTACCCCAAAAGAAACTAAACATAATCACATACCAGAGAATAGTTCCGGGTAGTGCTGCACCATATGCCGCTCCGTCTCCCACGTAGCCTCCTCGACACCCCTGCGATCCCACTGAACCTTGATCATAGGTATCACTTTGTTCCGAAGTCTACGGTCTGCTCGATCCAGAATTCTGACAGGCCGTTCCACATAAGACACATTGGACTCTAACTGAACTTCGGAAGGCTGTAAAACATGCGACGGATCCGGCTCATACTTCCGCAGCATAGACACATGAAACACATCATGTATACCAGATAAAGAAGGCGGCAGAGCTAGTCGGTAAGCTAAGGTGCCAATGCGCTGCAAAATCTCGTACGGTCCAACATACCTCGGAGACAGTTTCCCACGCATCCCAAATCGCACAACGCCCCTGAAAGGCGAGATCTTCAAAAAGACCTTATCTCCCAACTGAAAATCCAACGGTCTCCGCCGTTTGTTCGCATAAGCTGCCTGTCTGTCCTGGGCTGCTTTCATTTTCTGCCTTATCATCTTTATTTCTCTTCCATCTCCCGAATCAATTCCCGTCCTCCGACCGATTTACGGTCCAAATCATCCCAACACAAGGGCGATCTACACCGTCTGCCATAAAGAGCTTCAAAAGGAGCCATCTGAATACTCCCCTGGTAGCTATTATTATAAGAGTACTCTACCAAAGGCACTGAATCTTGCCAAGAAACATCGAACTCCAAAACACAAGCTCTCAACATGTCCTCGAGCGTCTGGATAGTACGCTCGGTCTGGCCAACCGTCTGAGGATGATAAGCAGTGCTCAATCTGACTTCAGTTCCCAAGGCTGACTGAAGACCTTCCCAAAAATGAGATGTGAATCGCGGATCTCGATCCGACACTATGGAAACGGGGATCCCATGCAATCTCACCACATCTCGAATATACAACTGCGCCATCCTCAAAAAGGTGAAAGTCATGCTATAGGGAATAAAGTGAGCTACCTTAGTCAAACGGTCCACAATCACCCAAATAGCATCAAAGCCTGAAGCACTCCTCGGCAAGTGAGTCACGAAGTCCATGGAAATGTGTTCCCACTTCCACTTCGGTATCTCCAAGCTTTTCAACTCGCCGCCAGGTCTCTGTCTCTCTGCCTTAACCTGCTGGCAGATCAAACACCTCTTAACAAAAGCGACGACATCAGATTTCATCCTCTTCCACCAAAACTGACCACGTAAATCTTTATACATCTTCTTCCCGCCTGGGTGGATGCTAAGTCTGCTACTATGAGATCGCTCCAAGATCCCTCTACGCAACTCCGGCGTACTCGGAACCACCCAACGGTCACCCAATCTCAAAGATCCGTCATTGGCCACTCTGAATTTCGTTGGCTGACCAAGATGTACTAAAGATAACCACCTCTGAACCTCATCATCTGACCTCTGAGCTCTCCTGATGTTCTCATAGATATCTGGCTCAGCTAACAAGGTCGATACATACACAGGTGATGCATCAATGTCAAAATCATAGCCCAACTGGCAATAGGAGGTCATCATGGCTGACAGATGGATGACGTCCTCAGCAGAACTCCTTACTTTCCGGCTCAAAGCATCTGCTGTCAAATTAGCTCTTCCGGGATGGTACTCAATCTCACAATCATAATCTTTGAGTAAGTCCATCCACCTCCTCTGCCTCATGTTCAGCTCCGCCTGAGTGAATAAAAACTTGAGGCTCTTGTGATCCGTGTAAATGGTAAATGAAGTACCATACAAGTAATGACTCCAAATCTTCAGGGCGAAGATGATAGCCGCCAGTTCCAAGTCATGGACTGGGTATCTCATTTCATGCTGCTTCAACTGCCTCGATGCATAAGCTACTACATGCCTATCCTGCATCAGTACACACCCAAGGCCCTGGAGTGATGCATCGGTATACAAAACAAATCTGGAGTTCTCCGTAGGGATCACTAACACTGGTGCCGTCGTCAAACGGTGCTTCAACTCCTGGAAGCTCTCCTCACAAGCTTCTGACCAAAAGAAAGGTACTCTTTTCTGGGTCAACTGTGTCAACGGCTTGGAAATCTTCGAAAAGCCCTCGACGAAGCGTCTATAATATCCGGCCAAACCAAGGAAGCTCCGAATCTCAGGCACAGAAGTGGGGGCAGCCCACTCCATTACAGCTTCGATCTTTTTGGGATCCACAGATATTCCGCTGCTCGATATGACATGGCCCAGAAATACTACACCGCTCAACCAAAACTCACACTTACTGAGCTTGGCATACAACTGGTGATCTCGAAGAATCTGGAGCACTGTCCTCAAGTGTTTCGCGTGCTCTTCCTCACTCCGGGAATAGATGAGAATGTCGTCGATGAACACGATGACGAACTGATCAAGGTACTGCTGAAACACTCTGTTCATCAGACTCATGAAGACCGCTGGAGCATTCGTCACACCGAACGGCATCACTAAGAACTCATAATGTCCATATCGAGTCCGGAATGCTGTCTTCTGCACATCTTCCTCTCTGACTCGAATCTGATGGTACCCGGATCTCAAATCAATCTTGCTATATACTCTGGTACCTTGCAACTGATCAAACAAATCATCAATCCTTGGGAGAGGATATTTGTTCTTTACTGTAGCTTTATTCAGTTGCCGGTAATCGATGCACAACCGCATCGAACCGTCCTTCTTCTTCACAAAGAGAACCGGTGCGCCCCATGGCGATACGCTCGGGCGTATATATCCCTTGTCAAGGAGATCCTGCAACTGTTCCTTCAATTCCCTCAACTCCGCCGGTGCCATCCTGTAAGGTGCACGGGAGATAGCGGATGTCCCCGGTAATAACTCGATCCCAAACTCAACTTCCCTAGCCGGTGGAAATCCTGGGATCTCTTCTGGGAATACATCAGCAAACTCTGCTACCACTGGTACATCCTCAACTCTCAATTCCTTATTCTTCCCAGACGTGTCCACGGCATAGATGAGATAGCCCGTGTGGCCACGTTCCAACAGTTGAGTAATCTTGATCGCTGAAATCAACGGAATCTTCGCACGAGAACCGTTGCCAAAGAAAGTCCACTGACTACCCAAATCAGGTCTGAACTTCACTGTCTTCTGCCGGCAATCTACCACTGCCTGATATCTGTTTAGAATATCAATGCCCAAGATACAGTCGAAATCCGACATACCCAACACAATCAAGTATGTCTTCAACTCGTTGCCCTCAAAATAAATGAGGCAATCTGCCATGAACTGATCAGCAACGACATTTCTTCCAGTGGGTGTCGAGACAAGGAGAGGCGTGGGTAGAGAAGACGTGTGCATACGGTGTCTCTCCACAAAGCCAACAGATACAAAAGAGTGGGAGGCACCTGTATCTATCAAAATAAAAAGCAGGGTACGTAAATAAATGACATGTACCGGCGATCACCTCCTATGGGGCTGCCTGGGCCTGCTCTCTAGTCAGCGCATACACCTGCCCCTGGGACGGTCCCACTGTCTGACCTCCCGGTGGTCGAGGTCCAAACTGCTGCCTCTGGTGTACAGTCCTATCATCAAACCTCGGCCTGTTGCCCTGGAACTCTGACTGTCCTCCCCGGGTGGGGCAATACCGAGCGATGTGGCCCATCTTGCCACAACTATAACAGGCAGGGCACTTGCTTGAAGAATGTGGTCCTCCACAATTGTCGCACCTCGGCTCTCCCGGCCTATTCCCTTGTGAAGACCCTCGATTGGCGGACCAATTGCTCTTCTTGTTCTCCTGTTTCTGACCAAAGTACTTCTTTCCACCAAACCGTGAAGATGAAGAGGCACCACGGGGTTTAAATGGCTCTCCCCGGGGCCTCAAGCTGTCATTAGTCTGCCTCTGTTGTGGTACTGGTGGTGGCATAGCACTAGGATAAGCTCCCACTCCAAGCTCGGCAAGCTCCGCTCTCGTGAGAGCATCATCAAAAGAAGTTGGGTTATTGGTGATAACCCGGTCATAGAGCTCCGGTCGCAACCCCTTCATAAAATTCCTCATCTTTGCGTGCCCATTGGTGGCAATGTGGGGAACATACCTCAGCAACGAAGAGTACCACGTGGCATAGTCTGACACTGTCATGTTCCCCCTGTTTCAAACTTGTAAACTCGTCCTCCTTTGTCTGTCTCGCCACCGCGGAGAAGTACCGGTTCAGAAACCGGGTCATGAAGAGTGTCCAATCGATCACAGTACCCAGTGCTCTTAGCTCCAATACAGTGCCCCTCCACCACATTAGAGGTTTCTTTGCTAACTGGAACTCCGCCAGCCTCAGCCACGCTGTAACAGCACAAGGAGCCGATACAAAAATCTGCTCAAGTCTTTCTAGCCACTCCTCAGCTTCCTCCCCTGATTCTGTTCCCTCAAACCGGGGCGGGTGGTAAAACAGAAACTGAGTCAAGTTAATCTCACCGGGTAGTAATAACTGAGCTACTGGCTCCAAGCCTACTGCTGGTGGAGGTAGAGGGTTCACTTGTCCAACGCTAGCATTAACACTGCCCACATCGCCAACTTCCTCGTTAAGGTTCCCCGCATTCATAGCAGCCATGCTGTAACACAAAGGTTAACAACAATTCCAAAACAAATATACATGTTATGTCGTTAGATAACAGGAATGATAATAAGCATGTTAGTATAACATAATATACATCGATATGCACCACATGCATAAACATGCCTCAAATGTAAGCACCTAGCCAATCATGCTAAGGCTACCCTTCACTCGTTCCCGGGTTCTCTAACCACTGCTCTGATACCACTAATGTAAGGACCCTAATCCTTAAGTGCGGATCAAAGGCATAAATAGAGCTAATATAAATGATCAGAGTGAATTAATCGTGTTGAGTCTATGAGCTTTAATAATTACATGCCAAAATGAGGACTATCAATGGATTAATTACATTCCCCATCAAAAGAATGTATCAACTATAGTTTTACACTACTCCTAGAGTAGACACTATACAAAAATAATCCTGTCCTGCCTGGGTCAAAAGAATTCTCCACAAGCTCACCACCTCAACCCGTTTAGCCCTTCTATCATGCCAAAAGTGTACCTACAAGGACAACCCCCAAACATGAGCAATAATATCATCCATATTCAACACAATATGAATATAAAGCGTAAATGCATAAAACACAATTAAAACACTTCCTGTTTTCCCATGCATTTCAAAACGCTTCCAGTTTGGTTGTCCCTGTACCATAACTCATGAGTATAATCAAGAGATTATTTTTAATGGTCTAGACATGTCATGACACAATACCATATCATCAATATCAAATACTGGTCACCATTCCCTAGCCTGTCCATCACAATGTATTTTAATGCTCCTCGCTTATTTACATATAGGCGGCATAGAATAACCTCGCTTCAATGGACAAGCGGTACTCCCACCCCTCGCCTCACATTGAGCGGCAAATATCCTTTCCTCGCCCTATATGACAACCACGCTCAAATGTGACATGCGGCGCTCCCACCCCTCGCTTCACATTTAGCGGAACCAAAACAAATAGCGGCAAGCATTAAAATCATCAAGGGATGACCACGACTCATGGGATGTGCACCAATAATCATATGCATCTACAATCATCATGCATAATTCAACATGTATTTGCATCCACAATGCATAATCACATATATACTCGCATCCACAATGCATAAACAATGAGTATATTAGATACATGTACCGTTGGGTGCCCGTACGTCCTCTACGTACCTTTCCAAAATGTAGGATATGGTAGGACTTCAATGCCTTGGCTGTGTTGCCACCTGGGATGGTTCTACACATTCACACAAATCAATATTAGAACCCAATAATAGTCCAATACCAAAAATCCTACAAAAAAATCCAAAAACACCATTTTTGGTGTCTCGCGATCGATCGCCATACAGCCCCGATCGATCGCGAGACCACACTGCCTCGAGCAACAAAATTTTACAATCCGCGATCGATCGCTGAGTTTGCGCCGATCGATCGCGGCCTCGCCGATCGATCGCGTAAAACTCGCGATTGATCGCTGAAGTCCACTGTCTTCAGCACTGCAGCTCGCGATCGATCGCGGAAGGCGCCGATCGATCGCCGAGTCCTGCATACCCGATTTTTGGGCACTATTCACCCATCTTCAACCCCAACTCAAATAAACTCAAATAATCCAACATCAACTATACCAAATCACTACAAATCTTCAATAAACAACATCATACAACCATAAATCTAACACTCACCCAAAAATAACACCAACTCATACAAACCCATTTTAAAACCCTTCAAAAACATACCAAACTTAAACAAAACCTTACAAAATCAACAATGAGGTATCCATACCTCTTGGGGATCTCAAATCTCCCAATAAACTCCACACAACAAGATTTTTGGAAGGGTTTCTCTCCACCCTTGAGCACCAACTCGAAAATAAGGGAAATGAGGGTTTGGGAGGTGTTATTTGGTAAAGTGAAAAGTAAGAATGAGTGTTGAGGGGGTTTGGGGTAATAAAGTGGGTTGGGTTAATTAAATCCCACAAACCCATGGTGTATAAAACACCCCAACATGATATATTTAAAAGCATTAATCCAAAATGCACCAAATATCAAATAAACTCATGATTTCCAATTAATTGCTACCCATGGCAAATAAATCATGCTAATAACCATTTTCCAAACATGCACAACATGCATCCTGAAATGCCCTCCCGGGTCACTCTATCATATGACTAAGCATTTCCATAAGATTAATAAATCCAACACAAGATTAATTACCACCATAATTAATCATATAAACACAATTAATGCCTAAATTGCAATTAATCATTTCGGGGATATCACATTATTAATCTGTGATGCCCCGAAATTAATTAATTGCAATTTGGACATTAATTATGTTTATATGATGAATTATGTTGATAATTGATTTATGTGTTGAAATTAATTATCATGTTGAAATGCTTAGTCACATGGCATGCGTGACCCGGGGTTGCATTTCAGGGTGCATGTTATGCATGTTAGAAAATGGGGTGTTAACATGATTTATTTGTATTGGTTGTTAATTATGAGGAAGATATGAATTTAGAGGAAGTTTGTTGCATTTTTGTAAAATGCTTTTAAAATACCATGTTGGGGTATTTTATACATCATGTTAAGTTTGGGGTACAATTTTAATTAATCTACACAACCCCTCTTAACCCACTATACCCACCTTTTTACCTCACTTTATTCACTTTCCCCATCACTCTTTTAAATCCCCAAAATTCATCCCCAACCCCATTTGCTATTTTCGAAACTTGGCCAAAGTGGAAGGAGAAATCCTCACAAAACCTTTGTTTGTGAGATTTATTGTAGGATTTGGAGTCCTCAAGAGGCATGGAACCCTTCCTAAAGTTTTTATGATGTTTGGTTTTGAAATGGGTTGGCTTTTGTGTTTTTATGTGGGTTTGTTTTGGGTATATGTTGTATGTGGTTGGGGTATGATTTTTGAAGTGTTTTATGTGGGTTTTAGTGAGTTATGATGATATTTGTGTTGTTGAAAAGTTTGGGTTTGAATGGTATGAGGTAGAGCTTGAAAAACGCTCAAAAATGGTGATTTTTCGATGTACAGGGATCGGCGATCGATCGCCCGTTTCAGGCGATCGATCACGAGCCAGCAGTAGGCTCTAGAACCATTTGGCGATCGATCGCCACTTTTGGGCGATCGATCGGCGAGGCTGGCGATCGATCGCGCCAAAAATGGCCATCGATCGCCAAGATGTGAATTTTTCAGCAACGTCCAGTATGATCTCGCGATCGATCGGGCATGGGCGGCAATCGATCGCGAGATGTAAAAATATGTGTTTTTGATTTTTTGTGGGATTTTTTTGATATTGGACTATATTTAGCTTCTAATATCGATTTGTATGGTTATGTAGAACCATCCCAGGTACCCACAACTTCAAGGAGATAAAGTTCTCCAATTTCTCCGCTTTTGGGAATTAAGGTACGTAAGAAACGTACGGGCATCGAACGGCAACACCTTTCTATACTATGACTACGCAATGATTGCATAAGTATTTACGATGTTTATGATGATGATTATGATAAGTAAAGATGATATGATGTTTATGATGATGATTATGATAAGTAAGTTTATGATGATGATGTTTATGATGAATGAAGATGATATGATGTTCATGATGATGATCATGATAAATAAGTATAAGATGATGATGTATATGATATAATGATGATGTATGTGTTTAACTATGTTATTGAGAATGGTTGAGTGTACTGGTAGTTGTTATGGGAAAGCGAGGAAGGTACTTACCGCTGACATAGCTAGCGAGGAGATTACATCCGCTATCAAGGTGTAGCGAGGGGTAATCACAGTACCGCTATATGTCGAAGCGAGGGGGCCAATTGTTCCGCGGACATAACAAGACCAGAAACATCCCCATTTCTCAATAACATTGTGGATTATGAGCATATATGTGAAGTATGATTTTAATCATTTATGTCAAGAACTAATGATTGTATGCATGACTATGAAACAGGGACAACCAAAGTGGGTTAATACGATTAACCATGAAGTATATGTTACGATTATTTTCAAGCATTTATTTATATGACATTAACTTATGATGTTAAGTAATGATGTACATGCTCATGATGGGTTGTTCCTGTAGGTACACTTTGGACTGAAGGGCTAAGGGTCGGGTTGAGGCAGTGAGCTAAAAGGAGCATGAAAGAATATATGATACAGGATTTTGATAGTCTCTACTCTAGGAGTAGTGTAAACCTATAATGTTAGCATTCATTTTTGGGAATGTACTTATTAAGTTCGAAATTTTATTTTTGGCCTGTAATTCTATTAGCTCAAAGCTACAACCGGAACCCTAAGATGATATGAATGCATGATTAGTCCATGATACGTGATTATAATGATGTTAAGGTAGGAAGACCCTACATTAGTGGTATCAGAGCAGTGGTTAGAAAACCCGGGAATGAGTGAAGGGTAGCCTTAGCAATAAGTTGGCTAGGTGTTTTCTTTTAAACATGTTTTGTGCATATGTTGCATATGAAGTATATGACTATTATACTAACATGTTATGGTTTCTAACGATGTATTTTATGAACTGCTTTTGGGTATTGTGGTTAACCCTTGTGTTGCAGCATGGCAGCAAATATTGACATAGGAGACGCGGTGAGTGTGAATGCAAGCGCTGGGCGTACAAATCCCTACCCCCGCCAGCCTTGGGCGAGGAACCTTCTGAGCAACAATTGATACCTGGGGAGCTAAGTTTGGCTCAGTTTCTGACATACCGACCCCCGATGTTCGAAGGAACTGAGACAGGGGAACAGGCTGAGGAGTGGTTAGAGAGGATCGAACAGATATTTGTGGCGGTTCCTTGTGCTAAGTCAGCCTGGATAAGGCTAGCGGAGTTCCAATTGGCCAAGAAGGCGCTGATGTGGTGGAAGACCACAGTGATAGAGCAAGAGGCTCAGGGTCAAGAAATAAATTGGAAGCTGTTCAGAACTCGGTTTCTGGCCCGCTACTTTTCAGCTGCTGCACGACAGGCTAAGGAAGATGAGTTTACTAACCTCAAGCAAGGTAACATGCCTGTGTCAGATTATGCTCTTCATTACTATTCTTTGCTCAGATATGTACCCAACATCGCCGCAAGTACTCAAGCAAAGATGAGGAACTTCATGAAAGGTTTGAGGCCGGAACTGTATGACAGGGTGATCACTTATGGCCCTGCTTGTTTTGATGACGCCCTTTCACGGGCTGAGCTAGCTGAACTGGGAGTTGGTGCATATCCTGATGTTGTACCACCTCCAGCGCCCCCTCAGAAATCTACTTCTGATAATTTAAGGCAGAGGGGTGATCAGTTCAAGCCAAGGGGGAACACATTGGCTTCGAGGTTTAGTGGTAAGAGGCCCGAGAATCGTGGGAAAGGAAGCCGTAGGAATGATGCCCCGTCGGGAAGAGGACAGTCTCAGGGAGACAGATTTGGGAAGGTTCGGTGCTCTATTTGTGGGCAACCACATTCTACGAAAGACTGCGTCGGTTGTTATGTTTGTGGCAATAAGGGCCACTTTGCTCGGCAATGTCCCAATCGGGAGGGACAAGGGGAGGCCTGCGGACAGAGCAGTGCAGCACAGGCCACCGTTTGCACCAAGGCAGTATGGAGGTCAGCCTATGGGGCCACCTCAGGGGCAAGTTTATGCATTGACCAGGGAGCAGGCTACAGCGGCTCCGGAGGAAGTGATAGCGGTTACGTGTCTTTTATTTACGCATCCTGCTTTTATATTGATCGACACAGGTGCGTCACACTCTTTTGTGTCGACAAGTTTTGTGGAAAGGCACCACATATGCACTTCTCCGTCGCCCACGCCTCTTGTAGTCTCGACACCCGCTGGAAGAAGTTTGATTACTAATCAAATTGTCTATGACGGCCTTATTTATTTTGAGGGTAACGAGCTAAGGTCAGATTTGATTGTTCTAGGAATGTCATATTTTGACTGCATTATGGGCATTGATGTTCTGAACCGGTATCAGGCAGTTGTGAACTGCAGGCAGAGGACTGTCCGATTCAGGTCTGATATGGGAGTCCAGTGGACATTCTATGGGGATGGTTCCCGTTCAAAGATCCCGTTGATATCTGCTGTCAAGATGGCACAATTATTGGAACGAGGCCATACGGGATATCTCATCTATGCTATCAATGTTACGGAAAAGAAAGAAGACTTACAGGTCGAAGATGTGCCCGTAGCGGCGAAATTTGCCGATGTCTTTCCGGAAGATATTCCCGTATTCCCATCGACGAGAGAGGTCGAGTTTGGGATTGAGTTACTACCGGGGACGTCTGCCATTTCTCATGCCCCGTATAGGATGGCACTAGTGGAGTTAAGGGAGTTGAAGGTTCAGTTGCAAGAGCTCCTTGATAAGGGTTACATACGCCCTAGCGTATCGCCCTGGGGTGCACCAGTTTTATTTGTCAAGAAGAAAGATGGTTCGATGCATCTGTGCATCGATTACAGACAACTGAACAAAGCTGCAGTGAAGAATAAGTATCCACTTCCGAGGATCGATGATTTGTTTGACCAGTTGCAGGGTACAAAGCTCTACATTAAGATCGATCTGAGGTCGGGATATCATCAGATTCGAGTAAGGGAAGAAGATGTTCAGAAGACAGCTTTCAAGACTAGGTATGGGCACTATGAATTCCTAGTCATGCCTTTTGGGGTGACGAATGCCCCAGCTGTCTTTATGAGTCTGATGAATAGAGTATTTCAACCGTATTTGGATCAGTTTGTCATTGTTTTCATTGACGATATATACATATACTCTCGGATCGAAGAGGAACACGTGAAGCACTTGAGGACAGTACTCCAGATCCTTAGGGATCATCAGTCATATGCAAAGCTCAACAAGTGCGAATTCTGGTTAAGCAGTGTGGTGTTCTTGGGTCATGTATGGGGATTTGATGTTGGAGAGAGAGTTTTTGAAAACAGATGATTTTTAATGAATCATGATGTATTTGTGGAGGTATTGGTATTTTGGGGCATTTTTGCTATATATACCAGTTGGACTCGGGATTCTGTCATTCGGAATTCATTCCTCTCCTCTCCCTCACGCCACTCTCTCACCCCAAACCCTTCCCCTTTCCCTTTGATGGGCAAAATCGTTGGAGGCTCATCCTAGGAGCCGGATTTCTCGAAAATAAGTTGGTAAGTTTCTTCCCCTCGTAATTGTCTTCGATTTGAGTGTGGTTGTGTGGGTTGGTTGTATTATGGGTTGGGTTTGAGTTTTGGAATTTTAAAGAATTTTGGGTTGGTTGGTTTGAGGAGTTTTTATGGTGTTTATTTTGAGGTTTAATGTTGTAAGGGGTGTGAGGATTGTTGTTGGGCAAACTTTTGCAAGAAAAACGGGATTTTTGGCTGTTACAGGTCGAGGCGATCGATCCCTAGGGCGGGGCGATCGATCGCCACGACGTTGATGAAATTCTGTGGAAGATAAACAGTGAGGCGATCGATCGCCTGAAGTGAAGCGATCGATCGCCATGAGGCAGTGGCCATTTACGCTAAGAGGCGACCGATCGCCTGAAAAGGAGCGATCGATCGCCTGTTCCTATTTTCGCGATATCGATCGCCTGAAATCATGCGATCGATCGCCAATGCCTTATTTTGGGGAATTATTTCGTGTTGAGTTTTCGACGCATACTTCGCCCGGGGCCTTTTAAAATGGTTAATCGTCATGGATGACGATATATTTGGGATTTGTGAACGTGCTTGGGCACGTGGTTGCATGCTTGAGATTAATTGTGGATTATTATCGTGTTTAGCATATAATTCATCGGTCACGGAACCAAGGCAAGGTTTGGACTTGAACTATGGAATCATAAGGTACGTATGACGTACGAGCATAGCCCTGTTATATAATTGCAATTGTTGAATGCTTGGTACACTGTATTGAAATGAATGTGTGTGGAAATGCACGATATATGATATTACCAATGAATGGATATTGGAATTACATGGTTTAGGGTAATTTCTACAAACGGACATATATGCATTGTGAATCATATGGTGCCGCCTTTGAGCGAGCAATGATTGGATGTTGTCGCTTTTGAGCGAACATCGATTACGACGCCACTGCCATTGAGCATGCGTGGAAATGGAATGCCGCTATTGTAGAGCGAGCAATGAAATAAAGCTATGAAACCATAATTGAGAAACATGGATTGTCTATAATCATTGTTTAATGATTTGATGTTATTGATTATGATATTGGCATATGGCTCATGGAATTGTTAATCAATGTGATGATTAACTGGCATTTGGGAATTTGATGGTTTCAGTGTTTTGAGAACAGGGACAGTACAGGAAACCCCGGATGAGGATGATACCATCCAGGGAGTATATTTTGTATTTCATAGCATTTACATTGTTGTAAATTATGAATTGTATTGTTGCGGTTATTGGATTTGGGATATTGGTATGCTCACCCCGTGTGGGGGCTGTCTCTGTTGGGGCAAGTAATTAGGTACATCGATGGCTTTGGAGTTGAGCTCGAGCTATGGAGTGGAGGTGATTCCAGGGATCGAAGTACCAGTGACGGTATTGAGTATGATACTTTATACATCAGATACACGCCTACTTATTTGATGCTCGCATGTGAGCAGTATTATGCGTATATGGAATGTATAAAGAAGGCAAGGGCCTTTCTCTCTTCATTTGTGTTGTGTGCAATTAATTATGAACTGCAAAATGAATTGTGAGCATGTTAGTGTATGTTTAAAGGTGCATCATATGTTTTATGGAATATGTTGGGAAAGTATAGACATTATACGATTAATGTAAAGGAAATTTTATAGACGGTATTCATGCTAGAGTTGCATGAAATCACTTTCCCCTTTAATAACATGATCGTATGCACTAAGTACGGGGGTTAATACACTAATAACGGGTTAAGGGCACGGGGGTCCTTATAATTTCAACCGTATTTGGATCAGTTTGTCATTGTTTTCATTGACGATATATACATATACTCTTGGACCGAAGAGGAACACGTGAAGCACTTGAGGACAGTACTCCAGATCCTTAGGGATCATCAGTTATATGCAAAGCTCAGCAAGTGCGAATTCTGGTTAAGCAGTGTGGTGTTCTTGGGTCATGTTATATCAAGAAGCGGGATATCTGTAGATCCCAAGAAGGTTGAAGCTGTGATGGAGTGGGCTGCACCCACTTCTGTACCCGAGATACGGAGCTTCCTTGGTTTAGCGGGTTATTACCGACGTTTCGTCGAGGGATTTTCTAAGATCGCTAAGCCGATGACACAGCTGACTCAGAAAGGAGTCCCGTTCTATTGGTCCGAAGCTTGTGAGGAGAGCTTCCAAGAATTGAAGCGTCGTTTGACTACGGCACCTGTATTGGTGATTCCTTCTGAGAATAAGAGGTTTGCTTTGTACACGGATGCATCATTGCAGGGTTTGGGATGTGTATTGATGCAGGATAAGCACGTGGTGGCTTATGCTTCGAGGCAGTTGAAGCCTCATGAGACCAGATACCCAGTTCATGATCTGGAACTAGCGGCCATCATTTTCGCCTTGAAGATTTGGCGACATTATTTATATGGTACTTCATTTACCATTTTTACAGACCATAAGAGCTTGAAGTTCTTATTCACTCAAGCGGAGCTGAAAATGAGGCAAAGAAGATGGATGGATTTACTCAAGGATTATGATTGTGAAATGAGTACCATCCTGGTAAAGCAAACTTGATAGCAGACACCTTAAGTCGGAAGGTGAAGAGTACTGCTGAGGATGCCATGAGTTTATCAGCTATGATGACTTCTTATTGCCATATGGGCTATGATTTTGATGTGGACACGTCGCCGGTGCGAGTGTCGACCTTATTGGCTGAGCCAGACATAATTGAGGCTATCAGGAAAGCCCAGAGGTCGGATGATGAGGTTCAGAGATGGTCATCGATAGTACTCCAAGGACAGCCATCAAAGTTCAGAGTGGCAGAAGATGATTCCTTGAGGCTTGGCAACCGTTGGGTAGTGTCGAGGGCACCTGAGTTGCGTCAAGGGATCTTGCACCGTGCTCATAGCAGCATGTTTAGCATACACCCAGGTGGAAGAAAGATGTACAAGGACTTATGCGATCAGTTCTGGTGGAGACGCATGAAGCGTGATGTTATAGCTTTTGTCAAAAGATGTTTGATCTGCCAGCAGGTAAAGGCAGAAAGGCAGAGGTCTGGTGGCGAGCTGAAGAGCTTAGAAGTACCTGAATGGAAGTGGGAGCACATATCTATGGACTTCGTGACCCACTTGCCAAGGACGGCCTCTGGATTTTGATGCGATCTGGGTGATCGTGGATAGGCTGACGAAGGTGGCTCATTTCATCCCTTACTGTAGGACTTTCACATACCTAAAGATGGCCCAATTATATGTACGGGATGTGGTGAGGTTGCATGGGGTTCCAGTCTCGATTGTGTCTGACAGAGATCCAAGGTTTACTTCACATTTTTGGGAGGGTCTCCAGACAGCTTTGGGGACGGAAGTGAGACTGAGTACAACTTACCACCCTCAGACAGACGGCCAAACAGAGCGTACCATTCAGACACTCGAAGACATGATGAGGGCATGTGTATTGGAGTTTGATACTCCGTGGCAAGATTCATTACCACTAGTAGAGTTCTCGTATAATAACAGCTATCAGGCGAGCATTCAAATGGCCCCTTTTGAGCTCTTTACGGACGACGCTGTAGGTCGCCGCTGTATTGGGAGGACTTGACTAGTAAAGCGGTCGGAGGACCGGATATGATAATTATGGAAGAAAAGATTAAGTTGATACGCCAAAAGATGAAAGCGGCCCAGGATAGGCAAGCAGCCTATGCCAATAAACGACGACGACCACTAGAATTCCAAGTAGGAGACAAGGTCTTCTTGAAAATCTCACCCTTCAGGGGTGTGGTCCGTTTTGGTATGCGGGGGAAGTTATCTCCGAGGTATGTTGGTACGTATGAAGTATTGTAGCGTATCGGTACATTGGCCTACCGTTTGGCTCTACCGCCATCTTTATCTGGCATACATGATGTTTTTCACGTCTCTATGTTACGGAAGTATGAGCCAGACCCGTCTCACGTATTACAGCCTACTGAAGTGCAGTTGGACTCAGATGTATCCTACGTAGAACGACCGGTCAGAATTCTGGGTCGAGAGGATCGCAGATTATGAAGCAAGATTATACCGATGGTCAAAGTTCAGTGGGATCGTCGGGGTGTCGAGGAGGCTACGTGGGAGACGGAGCGGAATATGATGCAGCATTATCCGGAACTATTTTCTGGTATGATTTATGTTTAGTTTCATTTTGGGTAAGTGCATGCGATTTCGAGGACGAAATCTTATAAGTAGGGGAGTATTGTGATGCCCCGAAATTAATTAATTGCAATTTGGGCATTAATTATGTTTATATGATGAACTATGTTGATAATTGATTAAAGTGTTGAAATTAATTATCATGTTGAAATGCTTAGTCACATGGTAGGCGTGACCCGGGGTTGCATTTCAGGGTGCATGTTATGCATGTTAGAAAATGGGGTGTTAACATGATTTATTTGTATTGAATGTTAATTATGAGGAAGATATGAATTTAGAGGAAGTTTGTTGCAATTTTGTAAAATGCTTTTAAAATACCATGTTGGGGGTATTTTATACATCATGTTAAGTTTGGGGGTACAATTTAATTAATCTACACAACCCCTCTTAACCCCACTATACCCACCTTTTACCTCACTTTATTCACTTTCCCCATCACTCTTTTAAATCCCCAAAATTCATCCCCAACCCTAACCCATTTGCTATTTCGAAACTTGGCCAAAGTGGAAGGAGAAATCCTCACAAAACCTTTGTATGTGAGATTTATTGTAGGATTTGGAGTCCTCAAGAGGTATGGAACCCTTCCTAAAGTTTTTATGATGTTTGGTTTGAAATGTGTTGGCTTTTTGTGTTTTTATGTGGGTTGTTGTGGGTTTATTGTTGTATGTGGTTGGGGTATGATTTTTGAGTGTTTATGTGGGTTTAGTGCGTTATGATGATATTGTGTTGTTGAAAAGTTGGGTTTGAATGGTATGAGGTAGAGCTTGAAAAATGCTCAAAATGGTGATTTTTCGATGTACAGGGATCGGCGATCGATCGCCCATTTCAGGTGATCAATCGCGAGCCAAGCAGTAGACTCCAGAACCATTTGGCGATCGATCGCCACTTTTGGGCGATCGATCGGTCATCGATCGCGCGCAAAAGTGGCGATCGATCGCCAATATGTGAATTTTTCAGCAACGTCCAGTACGATCTCGCGATCGATCGGGAATGGGCGGCGATCGACTCGCGAGATGTAAAAATATGTGTTTTTGATTTTTTGTGGGATTTTTTGGATATTGGACTATATTTAGCTTCTAATATCGATTTGTATGGTTATGTAGACCATCCCAGGTACCCACAACTTCAAGGAGATAAAGTTCTCCAATTTCTCCCGCTTTTGGGAATTAAGGTACGTAAGAAACGTACGGGCATCGACAGGGTAACATCTTTCTATACTATGACTACGCAATGATTGCATAAGTATTTACGATGTTTATGATGGTGATTATGATAAGTAAAGATGATATGATGTTTATGATGATGATTATGATAAGTAAGTTTATGATGATGATGTTTATGATGAATGAAGATGATATGATGTTCATGATGATGATCATGATAAGTAAGTATAAGATGATGATGTTTATGATATGATGATGATGTATGTGTTTAACTATGTTATTGAGAATGATTGAGTGTACTGGTAGTTGTTATGGGAAAGCGAGGAAGGTACTTACCGCTGACATAGCTAGCGAGGAGATTACATCCGCTATCAAGGTGTAGCGAGGGGTAATCACAGTACCGCTATATGTCGAAGCGAGGGGGCCAATTGTTCCGCGGACATAACAAGACCAGAAACATCCCCATTTCTCAATAACATTGTGGATTATGAGCATATATGTGAAGTATGATTTTAATCATTTATGTCAAGAACTAATGATTGTATGCATGACTATGAAACAGGGACAACCAAAGTTGGTTAATACGATTAACCAGGAAGTATATGTTCGATTATTTCATGCAGTATTTATATGACATTACCTTATGATGTTAAGTAATGATGTACATGCTCATGATGTGTTGTTCCTGTAGGTACACTTTTGGACTGAAGGGCTAAGGGTCGGGTTGAGGAGCTAAAAGGAGCAGTCAAAGTCTGACATCCCAGAACAATCAAATCTGACCTTAGCTCGTTATCCTCAAAATAAATGAGGCCATCATAGACAATCTGATCAGTAATCATACTTCTTTCAGCGGGGGTCGAGACTATAGAGGTGTGGGCGACGGAGAAGTGCATATGTGGTGCCTTTCCACAAAACTTGTCGACATGAAAGAGTGTGATGCACCTGTGTCGATCAATTTAAAAGCAAAAGCAGGGTGCGTAAATAAAAAGACACGTACCCGCTATAACCTCCTCCGGAGCCGCTGTAGCCCGCTCCTTCGTCAAAGCATAAACCTGCCCCTGAGGTGGCCCATGGGCTGACCTCCAAACTGCCTCGGTGGAAAAGGTGGTCTGTGCTGAGCTGCTCTATCCGCAGGCCTCCCCGCAGAGTTCTGTTGCCTTCCCCTGTTGGGACACTGCCGAGCAAAGTGGCCTTTGTCGCCACAAACATAACATCCTACACAGTCTTTCGCCAAATGTGGTTGCCCACAAAGAGTGCACTGGACTTCCCGAATCGGTCTCCCTGAGACTGCCCTCTTCCAGATGGGGTATCATTCCTATGACTTCCTTTCCAACGATTGTCGGGCCTCTTACCACTAAACCTTGACGCCGATGTGTTCCTCTTGGCTTGAACTGATCACCCTTGGCCTCAAATTATCAGGAGTGGATTTCTGAGGGGGTGCTGGAGGTGGTACGGTATTAGGGTATGCACCAACTCCTAGTTGGCTAGCTCAGCCCGTGAAAGTGCATCGTCAAAGCAAGTAGGGCCATAAGTGATCACCCTATCATACAGTTCCGGCCTCAAGCCCTTCATGAAATTCCTCATCTTTGCTTGCGTACTTGTGGCGATATGAGGCACATATCTGAGCAAAGAACAGTATTAGAGAGCATAATCTGACACCGGCATGTTACCTTGCTTGAGGTTAGTGAATTCATCTTCCTTGGCCTGTCGTGCAGCAGCTGAGAAATAGCGGGTCAGAAATCGAGTTCTGAACAGCCTCCAATTGACTTCATGACCTTGAGCCTCTTGTTCTACTACTGTGGTCTTCCACCACATCAGTGCCTTCTTGGCCAACTGGAACTCTGCTAGTCTTATCCAGGCCGTCTTAGCACAAGGAGCTGCCACGAAGATTTGCTCTATTCTCTCTAACCACTCTTCAGCTTGTTCCCCTGTTTCAGTTCGTTCAAAGGTCGGGGGTCGGTATGCAAGAAATTGAGTCAAGCTTAGTTCCCCAGGCAGCAACTACTGTTCAGACGGTTCTTCGCCAAAAAGCTGGCGGGGGTAGGAGATTCGTATGTCCAGCACTTGCATTCACACTAACTGCATCTCCCACTTCAACATTCGCTGCCATGCTGCAACACAAGGGGTTAACAACATACCAAAGGCAGTTTATATATAACACATCGTCGTAAGATAATCAAACATGTTAGTGTGACATCATATACTTCATATGCAACTTATGTACAAAACATGTTTAGAAAGAAGCACCTAGTCAATATTGCTAAGACTACCCTTCACTTATTCCCGGGGTTATCTAACCACTGCTCTGATACCACTAATGTAGGGTCTTCCTACTGTAACATCATATTGATAACATATTAGGGACTAAACATGCATTTAATAGCGTCTTAAGGTTCAGGTTGTTATTTGAGCTATTAAGATTAGAGGCCAAAAATGAAATTTCAAAACTTAATTAATTACATTCTCAAATGAGTGTTAAGGCGATAGAATATACTACTCCTAGAGTAGAAACTATCAAAAAATCCTGTATCCTAACTTCTTTCATGCTCCTCATAGCTCACTGCCTCAACCGGCCCTTAGTCCTTTAGTCCAAAAGTGTACCTACAGGGACAACGCATCGTGAGCATACAAATATTTACTTAACATCATATAAAAAGGCATAACAGTAAATGCATAACATCTTAGTTAAGTAAAAGTTATTGGTCGTTCTTTAACTTCTTTTGTTGTCCTGATTCTCATTCATGTATAAGGGCATCTATACCCCATTGTATGTCATCTTACCATAACATAACATCGTGTGGCATCTTACCACATGGGCATCTTACTCAATCGTATGGCGTCTTACCATATCATAAAATTGTGTGGCATCTTACCACATGGGCATCTTACCCAAACATATACATCGGGTGACATCTTACCACATGGGCATCTTACCCAATCATATGGCATCTTACCATATCATATACATGTATCATAAAATAAACATCGTATAAACATTATCAAACCTTACTTATCACAATCATCATATAACATCATCATCATAAACTTACTTATCATCATCATCATAAATATCATCATCATAAACTACTTATCTAATCATCATCATAAACATCATCATCATAAACTTACTTATCACAATTATCATCATAAACATCATATGTAGGAATATGGTTTACCGTCCGATGCCCGTACGTTTCTTACGTCCTTAATTTCCAAAAGTGGAGAAGTTGGAGAACTTTATCTCCTGGATGTTGTGGGTACCTGGGAGTGTTCTAAATAACCCTACAAATCGATATTAGAAGCTAATCATTGTCCAATATCCAAAAATCCCACAAAAACATCAAAAATACACATTTTTATACCTCGCGATCGATCGCCGCCCAGGCCCGATCGATCGCGAGATCATACTGGACGAGGCTCAAAAATTCATACCTTGGCGATCGATCGCCACTTTTGGAGCGATCGATCGCCAGCCTCGCCGATCGATCGCCCAAAGGTGGCGATCGATCGCCAAATGCTACTGGCGCCACTGCTGGCTCGCGATCGATCGCCAAAAACGGGCGATCGATCGCCAGTCCTTGTACATCGAAAAATCGCCATTAATGAGCATTTTTCAAGCTCCACCTCAAACCATTCGACCCCAATCTTTCCTACAACACTAAAACATCATAACACACTAAAACCCACATAAAACACTTCAAAATCATACCCCAAACATATATAACATATACCCAAAACAAACCCCACATATATCACTTCAAATCACCCCATTTCAAATCCAAACATCATCAAAACTTTAGGAAGGGTTCCATACCTCTTGAAGAATCCTAATCCTTGAGTGGAAACAAGGCATAATAGAGCTTAAAATAATGATCAGAGTGAGAAAGAATATGTTGAGAGGTTATGAGCTTTAAGATTACATGCCATAATAATAAGGACTTCCAAAAGAATGGATTAATTACATTCCTCATCATGAATGCTATCAACTAGTTTTTACACTACTCCTAGAGTAGACACTAGACAAATAATCCTGTCCTTTAATCCTCAAAAGAATGCTTCACAAGCTCACCACCTCAACCCGTTTCAAAGCTGCTATTATGCCAAAAAGGTACCTACAAGGACAACCCCCAAACATGAGCAATAATAATCATTCATATTCAACACAATATGAAGATAAAGCGTAAATGCATAATCAATATAAAACACTTCCTGTTTTCCATGCATTTCAACCGCTTCCCGTTTGGTGGTCCCGTACCATAACTCATGAGTATAATCAACAGATTATTTTTAATGGCTCAAAACATGTCATGACATCATATACCATCT